>CM056998.1:62328217-62928217 GCA_029891345.1 Dryococelus australis | reverse complement strand
ATAAACACAGTGTATACATTTCACCCCCCTCAAAATTTAATGCCTGATCCTGCAATAAGATATATTTATTAGTGGTTAAAGCCTGTTGGGAGGCCTTAAAAAGAGCTCACTTTACCGTAAACAGCCTATAAGTAAATTCACTTGGTGTCGGTTCAAAAATGGCGTACTTAGTCGTACAATACGAAAATTAAAGCAGCGGCCATCTCAGATAAACCTTTACTTGTTGAAGCAGAAATCTTTCGAACTCACACATAATAATGTGATGCAGTAGTATGTAGAATTGCAGCAGCGAGTGACCTTGCAAGGTATCTTCTTCACAATCTTCCCTAGTTTTTAACCCGCATGGGCCTTGGTACACGGAACATAAAGTCTTTTATGTACCACATGTAGATTCGCGGGAGGCGAATTGTATATTCATATATTCCTCTGGTTTGCAGACCAAACAGACCCTCTTCTTTTCTTCTAAGTCGTCCCTGGTGTGCTTCTTGATGGTACGTTATATAATTGCGGCACTCGCGTCACTTTCCCTAATACTGCAGTCAAAAACCCTACTTGGTTCGTGACACGCGTCACGACCAGTCTAGTGGCAGCATAAGACAAATATGGCCACACAAGGCTCAGCTATGGTTTAAACTGGCTCTAAAATTCGGCCAATCACTGGGCGGCTACTTCGTTAAATTATCAACAAGCTGCGTTGCCTTTGGCAACCGGCCTATAGCCTACAATATCACGGCTATGCAAAATAATAAACATATACTAGAAACAGTGATTGTCATAAACAAAATAATTATATCTAACACTTGAATAATTGCATAAATATTCTGGACATATGAAAATTAGTATAATCACATCAAACTGGACTATATAATACATATGGGATCATATAATCTGTATTTGAACTAGCAAATTAACTCATCACGTCTTTCTGTGCATAAAAACAAGTGGCAAAATTCTGAACGTTACGTTGTCTTCAAATTTCTCGTGCTACCTGCAACGTTATCAAAATGCATTCCTAGGACGTATTCGTCTATATCCCATAGCTTCAGTACATTATATTCCACAGCATTCTCTCAAGTTTCACTTGGGTGCTTTGGTACTTCAACAACTTTTCTTTTCCATTTCCCGAAAGCAATACTGATAAACGGTCAAGTGTTTCAGTGCCAGCAATTTCTGGCAGCGTTTCACCATTTCAGTGGACCACCAAGAAATGGTTGGTCTGAAATTTCTGTTTAACATTTTCGGCAAACACTTCCCTTGCTTTCTTCCTTTCGCTTTGTATTGTCGTACGTGAAACAAATGTGAATTGTGGAACCTTGCCTAGTAATGCCGTCATTCGTAGCTACCATTAACCTCAGGGCTCCACAATACGAAAATTTGTTTCTACTTAAGGAACTTACAACTTGAGGTGTAACTAAACGTTTTTTTTTAGCGCTCGCTGCCCCCCCCCCCCCGCCTCCTTTAGTATTGATCGAACTCATTTTCTTGAAGGAGAGTGGTGTACAATATTATTCCTCATTTTCAGAGGTATCGTCACTGCAACCAACAGAGCTTTCTTCCATTTCAGCTAGCGATCTACATTACGAACTTAATACATGTATTTTCTATGGTGCTGCAACTGCTGCTATTGTTGCCCTACGCATGCTTTTCTTCTCTTCCGTTTCCCGCACAAGAGATCTTTCTTGCTTTCTAGCCAGCTGTTTATCACAATTTGGCCATGTATAATTTTTCTTGGCTCGTTGATTGAGTAGACGCAGATAATCTTCTTTGATCTCATTCATGCCCAAAACATTTGCGTGAACGATATCAGAGTGTCAAGTCAACCAGCCCAACCAATTCACGCCCTCGATCCATGTTATGCTTAGTTGTGTGAGATTTGTTTTTCTTAAGCAATTATCAGTTAAAATGCATATTCTCAATTTTCCTACTGCATTATTCAGACTTGGTTCACAATGGAGTTAATTTTTTATTGTAGCAGGGCATGCATTTGAACTGGTTTTGTTTCGTGTCAATGACGATGAAACAATAATGAAGTAAAATAATTTTTTGTATGTTTGATAGATGAATTAATCGAAATAGTAGTGCCAGGTCTTTAAAACCAAATAGCAACATTGACTGATGAGTAGCTGGCGAAGTAATTACTATAATCAGAATAAGAATATCAATATAATGTTAGTCTTTATGTTCTTTATACAGACTTATGTTCTCCTAGCAGATTCTGTAAATATTATTCTTATAATCTCGACTGACTTATATGTTTACTAACTTTTAACCGCTGCTTCGCGCGCGGCCCCACTATCGGGTGCTTTACCCACTGAGCTACTGCGGCCCCACTATAGGGTTCTCTACCCACTGGGCTACTGCGGCCCCACTATAGGATTCTCTACACACTGAGCTACTGCGGACCCACTATCCGGTTCTCTACTCACTGAGCTACTGCGGACCCACTATCGTGTTCTCTACCCACTGAGCTACTGCGGCTCCACTATAGGGTTCTCTTCCCACTGAGATACTGCGGCCCCATTATCGGGTTCTCTAGCCACTGAGCTACTGCGGCCCCACTATCTGATTCTCCACCCACTGAGCTACTGCGGCCCCACTATAGGATTCTCTACTCACTGGGCTACTGCGGACCCACTATCGGATTCTCTACCCACTGAGCTACTGTGGCCCCACTATTTGATTCTCTACCCACTGAGCTACTGCGGCTCTTGGGAAGGAATGTAAAAAAGAGCCCATAAACAAAAAAGAAAGGAGAAAATTTTAACAATGCTTTTTTATGCAGTAATCCTAAGAAAAGTTTAATCCAGTACCTATGTATATCTCAATCATCATTTTTTTTGGAACCGGTTGAGATATTTTCCTGGGATTAAAAAGTTATCTATTTCAATCTCTGGACCTCCATCTATATCTGTTCAAAAAATCATGTCGATCCGTCGCTCCATTTTGAAGTGAAGAAGGACAAACAAACAAACACACTTTCGCATTTATATAGTAGTAAGGATTGCAATGTTGACAAATAAAATATTACAAACGCCAAATAATAATAATAATTTTATATATACATATATATACACACAAACATACATACATATAATTACTATATAAAGACAAACATAAATGCGTCAATTATAACAATCCAAACACTAAATAAAAGAGTTTGTCAATTAAAATAAAAATCTTGGAATTATCGTACACTATCATCAAGTTGGAAAAAAATCTAAAAATTTAACAGAATCATACGGAAAACCAGTCTAAAAATTTGGAGGGTACCTAGAGTGAAACTTTGACATTAATATTTAGGGAAATCCCAACGTACACAGAAAATTACATTCTGGATACAAAATAAATCGTGAATAACTCACGTGTTTAATTTCTATCAGAAGAAACCAAACTGCCGCTTCCTCGGTCAAAATAAGGTAATACAAACACAGCGGTGGTGTAAACCTTCATTCGCAAAATTATATAAATATAGCTTTCAGTAAATTAATTCTTAAATATGAAAATACAATTTTTTTACGCCGTTATGCAAAATAAATTAAATATAGGCCGGATACCAATATTTAAACTTAAAATATTTGGAGTTTCCTGGCATATCGCTCAGCCACTTGTGCATACACTAGAAAACGAGGGAATGGTAAGAGAAGTTTTGTAAAGATATTCTTTTCATTATGTAGGATACAATTATTAGCTGAATATACGTAAGAGAACATGCGCATGTAATAAAAATGTCTGCTTTCAAAATTGTTCAATATGCCCAACACTGCCAGAAAAATATATGCAATACCCTGAAGAGTGCTGCCCAACAGAACGAGAGCACTGTTGCTGGAAGAGAGTACAGTAGTTACAATGATAAACGTTTCAATAACTTCAGCCAACCTATAACATTGTATCTTTAACTTTGTTGCGTCAAATAAAGCAACGCACCAGACAGTATCACGCGAACCTGAAAAGATGAATGGTGAATATGTGTTTAAGGTGGCCGCATGCGTAAGCCGCCAAACGGTGTACAGAGATCCAGCAGAAAACTTTTTATTAAAAAGCCGTCCAACGTGTCTGAGTGAAGTCTGCTTCGAATAGCATTAAAAATATTACGGGTCTGTATACGTTTTTCAGTGTCTCCATTTCTCTCTAAAGCGTGGTTTTGTAATATTGAGACTGGCTCAAACGGGTAGGTTCACGTTCATTTTGAAGTATGAACATTCCGGTACAAAACATTAAAAAAGGAATAGGGACGTGCATCAAACCTTTATTTTTATTAATACGTCATAAAATGTTAGGGTCTCCGCTGAAAGTCTCATAGAAACGCGATATCGACAGGACTGCACGCCAGTTCTATGAGAGAGTTGGTGCACATATCTCGGTCTTCCCTAGCGCTCCCACGCTTTCAGGCCTCAGGCATGCGGAATTCCTTGAACCAGGCGACCACCTAAACACTTTAGTTATCGCCATGCCTCGAAGACGGTTATATGATCCTGTTGTGCACTTGCTACCGTTCGAGAGGGACCTCATCGAGAAACTTCTCGAGGTGGGATGGGAAAATATACATATTACCACTCATGTTGGTAAAGGCTGTTCACGATAAAATGAATACTTTTGAAAGTCCTACTTATGATCTACTTATACACGCATTGTGTATTCTTCCACTATATGCAAAATTAACATTGCCACGAGTCTGCCAACTTTATCCGTGCGTCGGCCAAGTGAAACTGTAAGTTTACAAAGAAAATATTTTTTTTTACAAATGTGCTCAATCTTACACTTACTATGCGATAAAAAACCTGAAAGCAAAATTAATTGTTTCAGTATTCACAAAATTCTGATCTAACACTTTAAATTCTGCTTTAAGACGTGGATGTACTTTCTTCTCTGTCGTTGCCAGCTTTACTGGGCGCATGTTTGTCTTTGTGTCCGTTAAGAAGCAGTGGAATTTTTCCAAGTTTGTTTTAGAAAGTGCTCATTTTACAGTGAACAGCCTACAATGACGCATTCCTTGTGTTGATATGTTGTTAACGGCGTGGTACACATGCACGTTAAGATCAATGCACTGTTAGGGCAACCAAAGTATATATCAGAGGGAAAGTGTACCTGCAGCTGGACCACGAGCACTTTTGGCCAGACTTTCTCTTCTGCCACAACACCGTCGTGGAAGGATGGCTTGGATGGCACTCCGTTATGTTTAGCTCCGAGAGCGTGTTCTGCCTTCATGCAAGTTATTACCGTTTATTTGTGCCTGGTGAGCACCATCTCCCGAGTATATTCGTCCCCGACATACGGCCCCAACTTCTAGTATCATGGTTTGGGGCGCAATCAGTGGCGTCTGACCCAATGCTTACCCTATACGTATTGCAAATGTTTGACCCTTTATTGCTCTCGCCTTAACTTTAAATACATTTAATTCTGAGTTTCCCGTACTGTACACACATGGCGCTGCTATCTAGTATTTATTTCCGCAAACAGGTGCGACTAGCGATGAACTGAAGTCATTAGCAGCAACACGCTCGACCATCTTCGGTAGGTAAGCAGCCGTTCTGTTTGCGTCCTCCAGTCCTACACATTTCCTTGGAAAGTGGATTAAAGTGTTCGGGAAAACCGGAATTTTCTTAACATTCTCTCTAAATAATATTCGGTTTTATTACTATTGCATTCATTTGGTTTCCATCTTTATAACTATTGTTAGGCATTATAAAGTGGCAAATACTTGTGGAGGGTAAGCAAAGCGGGAAGATGTGTTTGATGCTTATCATGTAAAAAAAATCACTACACACCACTGGGTGCAATAAGCTACAATTACCGTTCATCATTGGTGCTTGTGGAGGGTACGTTTAAACCGTGCCCGCTACATCCAGGACATATGTAGTTCGACCCGTTTCATTACCATTACTTCAACATAAAGGTGATGTGCTGTTTAGGCCGGATAATTCTCGTCCACGCACTGCTGCTACTACCCGACGTTCTCTTTGTGATGGTCTACAACTGCTTTGGCCAGCACGTTCCCCATACCTCTCTCCAATCGAAAATGCTCGGGACATGATGTGACGGCGTCTGGTACAGGTTGTACAACCAGCTACCAACCTTGCACAATTGTAACAACAGGAACAAGATGATTGGAAGACTATATCTCAGTACGATATTCATGACCTGCACGATCGTCTAAATGATATAATACAGACTTGTGTTAATGTCCGAGGGGGGTAGACTACATGTTGATGTGTCTCTAAGCACAATTTATTACTTCGCCTCTATTGCTTAGTTGGGTCTGTAATGTCATCAAGCTATAATCGGGGAAAAAGTGACTACACAGTCACGGTGTTGTATTGAATTTTTTCCGTCAGTGTATTTACTATGTTGTGTACAATGTTAAGAAAGGAAAGATGCCATAAATGGGGCCACCACGATTTTCGCTGACTGTGTTGACATTGATCTTGCTGATTTCTAGTACTGTCAATAGTTTTCTTACGAGACTAAAGGAACCGCGGTAAATTTAGAATACATAATATCTATAAAAAAACGATAAACGGTATTTAACGATCGGGAATACTGTTACGAGAAACGTATGATAAACTTCCAGAATTCGCGCCTGAGTAAGCATGGCGGATACTATAATTAGGCTGTATAATCTTTGGGCTCCCGTCTCATAGTTTTATTTTCGCCGTCTCTTTATTACCTAACTTATCTTACAAGCAGGCTGTTAGATTGTTTATGGCCATGTTGGGGTTTGCCTGTCTTGAATTCAATGCATACTGGGTTCCATTCCAGCAAGCTACACACTGGTTGGTTTTTCCAAGTGCATTTTTATTCGATATGCAAGCAAATGATGGCGAAGTAGCTTAGTATGAACTTACATATCAATTACCTATTCGATAATAATCCTTCTGTGGGTGCTACAGAAACGAAATATATATTTTTGTTTACATATTTATTATTACTATTGTTACTATTAAGAAATGCTGGAGACAACACATTTAATCGAATACTTCAGTATGTTCACCTTAATAATCTAGTTCCATTCATAGTGCACAGCAACAACGCAAATGTGTAAGAATTTTTTACGAAGGTCACAAAGTTTCAGCCTCGTCGCATCTCTTTTAAAAGGGACGCAGGTGCAAAATCCTCCACGTGTTGGGAAAACAATTGTTTTTATTACCGAAGTGATGACGTGATTATAGCTCTGAACACCGTTCAGCATGATGACACGAACTGCATTAAGGGCGATCTTCCTCACGTGAATTACAGACCAAAACGAAGATAACGGAAGAAGCAGCGAGACGAAAAGAGTAACTAAAGCTGTTCAAAAGCCAAACAATTTTTCCCTAGGTTTTGTGGATATTTAATGGTTTCCCCGCATGTTATTAACGATAACTTGATAAATATAGCACAAAATTTTAAATAAACCGTTTAATCGTATTTAAGGTATGAATATGAAAGCAAAAAATTAAAATTTGGATATTTACAACTTTCGAAAAATGCACTTTAACACAAAATTTTGTTTTGACTTGAATGTTTATTAAAGTCCCAGGATTGACCTCAGCAAACACAACCTGTCGACAAAGTTTCGTAAATTTTCGGCCCGATACCGGCACTGTCGTCAAGAATATAGCCATCTGACAACGGCATGATGTCTATTTTTTTTTAGACAGATTGATAGCAGTCACGACAAAGAAAAAGACCCACTGTATTCTGAGTCGGATAGTTATGCCTGCGATGAAATAGTCGATATATTAAATAATTAACATTGCATAGTTTTTAGTCTTGAAGAGAGAAGTCCTGAAATGAAGCCAAGAGAACTTTTTTGCTTTACTCTACATAACATGTAAGCATAACTATAAAAAAATTATTTTAAAATACGTTAAAATATAATTGTTTTATGTGACATACCCTATGCCTTTAAAACCAATATGGCTAACAGTAACATATATATATATATATATATATATATATATATATATATATATATACACACACTTGAATAATATTAGTGGACGTAACTGCCGACCACCTTTGGGTACATTCGGAAAACCCGAGCCGAAGGCTTCAGAGCACACACACCCCCCCTCCCCACCGAAACCAGCCGAAGATTTCCGAGATCGTCCGACAGGAGCCAAAGCCATCTAGCCGACTAACCACACAAGCCACTGCGACTTCCATTTAAAATACATTATGCCTGAAAATACTATATCAATCTACTCTTATTGATTCTGACCTAGAACCATTTTTGTGTTAAGTCTCTTTATGAAAATAAATATATATGATGTCTTTTTGCCTATAAACTGTTGCAAAATATTTTGAATTGGCAAGAAGTTAGCTAGCTGTTATGGCATCCCAAGTAACAAACAACAAGCAGATAACAGTTGGTCAACTGTTGACACA
Organism: Dryococelus australis; assembly: GCA_029891345.1. Lineage (NCBI taxonomy): Eukaryota > Metazoa > Arthropoda > Insecta > Phasmatodea > Phasmatidae > Dryococelus > Dryococelus australis. The sequence goes on along the minus strand of CM056998.1, from coordinate 62,919,850 downwards.
GGTGGTACATGTTCGCTCACATGTCTGTAAGTGTTTTCTGATATGATACACAATAAGACCACTTGAACAATAATGACTGTATTTGCTTGGGAAGTATTTTTGATAGGTGGCCATTATGCACAAAATGATTGACAGAATTTTATGTATCCACAAGTAATCATCAGTTAATCACCCACTGGCGTTTCAGAACACGTGGAAAACATTTGGCTGATGTATGCCAAAGAGTATGAAAATAAAATAATTTTTCCATATAAAATCCTCATGTGGAAGATAGGTTCAATTCTGATAGTTGGGCATCATCATGTGGCCAATTGTGGTCCACTTATCACAAAATGACTGACAGAAATTTATTTGTGGCCCACAAGCAAAGATCAGTGAAACGCCCACAGGCATCTTCGAGTACATGTAAGTAACGTGTGGCTGATGTATGCCAAAGAGTATGATTATAAGATCATGTTTGCGCATAAGGCCCTCGCGTGGTAGATTGGTTCGTTTCTGATAGCTGGGCTTCATCATGTGGGAAATTGTGGGTCATTTAACACAAAATGACTGACGGAATTTCATATATGGCACACAAAAAAATGTATGTGAAACACCCACAAGCATCTTAAGAGTATGTAGAAAATGTGTGGGTGATGTTTGCCAAAGAGTACATACAGCCTTTTGTGGTATGGCAACTATTCCTTATTACTGAGGAATCATGATCAGCAAGCTTATGTTCCATTTATGGCATACCGAAAATATGTTGTTGTGCAGTAGCAAATAGCATATTGTATTCAATTTTTTTTCATGTATATATCAAGTAAATGTATCACGTAGTATTGCTAATAATAGTAAAAAATAGCGTTTAGGCAACAAACCTACAAAGCATAACACAAAAAAAAAGCATTATTTTGCATTTAAAATTCTACCTGAAAGTAGTCCGAAACTAAAATACTAGTCTTAAACAAAACACATAAATCCCAGTATTGTCTCATGATACTAACACTGTCTATATAGGAAAGCTAATAATGCATTGTATATGTGAAGTAAGTATCCAGATTTACTTAAAAGGTCGTATATGAATGCATAGTAGAGTAGTTGATAGCATTCTTGGCTGTAGACTAAAGGCACTCGACGAGAAGCAGGGGGACCCTGCAACAAATATTACTGTCGATGTTGTTGTGCGGGCATCCTACACAGGAACATGGGAGGCAGTTTCCCCCTTGAGGGCGCATGTGCCCTCCAAGCATGCAACCAAGAGCCCCCCCCCCCTCATCAATATTTATTTTTCTGTCGTATTGAACCAATATTCAGTCTAAACCCACTATTTCCTGTAGCATTTTTCATTAATGCTCCTACACTTTGTCTTTTCTGTCGATATGGCTTTTACAGCTTCTGTACGGGTTTTACCATACCCCTTCTAGAATACAGTTACAGCTATAGGCACACTTAGGGAGGTAGTCATGGCCTTAATTCCTGGCCATGGCTGCCAATCCCTCTTGCCGAGATGCACACCTCCTTGCATGATTTCCTTTACTTTTAGGCGTAAGAGGCGCAGCCCTGAGACGCAACAAGCTCCTGTTCTACCGCGGACGCACACTTAACACTTAGAAATAGGGTAGGTTGAAAAAAAAAAGTTGTACACTAAATGTTTGTGAGATCGAATCCAGGTTTCTCCAAAGAAATTTACTAATCGTGAAATAAAGTTGAAGATAACACATATGTATATGGTATACATCAAGTTATTTGGGTTAGACACAATTATTTTTTGGTTTTGAAAGTGCATGGCAACCTGCATCTATGTGGGCCACAAGTGGCTTACCAACAGTTGGCTAACGATATGTATTTTACTTACGGCAGGCCGGAAGCAGAAAGATAGAAGTGGCCCACTTGTAGTAAACTTATGGGCAACTCTTGTTTTCCCAGGCATTACGCGACAGTTCATCAAGAAGAAATGGCCTGCTTGTGGTTGACTTATGGGCAACTCTTGTTTTGCCAGACATCAGCCGACAGTTCATCAAGAAGTCGCTCGCTTGTGGTTGACTTATGGGCAACTCTTGGTTTGCCAGACATCAGCTGACAGTACATCTAGAAGTGGCCCGCTTGTGGTTAACTTACGGCAAACTCTGGTTTTGTCAGACATTTCCTAACAGTTAAATATCCGTATGTGGCCCACGAGTAAACACATCATATCACAGTCATCATTCATCATGTGTACCACATGCATCTGTAGGTGCATTCCGCTTCTTGAATACCCGTGGATGCCGCATGTGGGCTGCTTGTTCACAATCAGATCTGCACATGTGGGCCATCTATATTTTGCTACTTGGGATGATGCATTTTTGAAACCGACTGTTAGCCGTTGGGATAAAGACAGCAGACCACTGTATAATTTAGGAATGTATATATCATCGAAATTATGTTGGTATGATATCTCACAGCCAATTAGTCGCCAATATCTCAAGGAATATTCTGAGCTGATTTCGATACAGCATCACCGATTTTTCGTTTAGCTTGCCACAATCATATTTATTCCGGCCCAGTAACGTTTTCGAGACAAGACTATTTAACACAATAAAGATATTTATCTAGTGTCTCTTTACCGAAAAACTGTTGGAAAGTGTTGAATTTTCAAAAATTTAGCTAGCAATTAATGGCATGATGTCTTTTTTGAGGCAGAGTGTTAGTCAATAATATAAGGACAATGGCCCAAGGTATTATTTAGGATAACGGATGGATATCCCAGAAATTATGTCGGCATGATATCTCACAGCCAAGCTGATGCCAATATCTCAAATAATATTCTGGGCCGATTCCGATATAGCATATTTACCTTTTCGGTAAGCTGGCTAACATCTTATTTATTCCGGCCTAGTAACATTTTCGAAAAAATTGCTGTGAACATTATATGTATAGCAAATTATAAAAGAATATGTTTACAGAATCTAAAAAAAACACATAATCCATAGTTTTAGTATACATAAATACAAAGGATAAGCCTACATACTGATTTATACATGTAGAGTTTTTAATTTCCAATATGTCTATACTTAATGTATATATATAAGTTGAGAATAGATTCCCGATTAAGGTTATGAAGTTTTGTGTATTATGTACATCAATTAGTAGGCCTACATTGTATTTATGTCCATCAATTATTTGCAAACTCTACTTAACTGTTTTGTGATCCTGTCTATAAATTATTGTTATTTTTACATGAATATGTAACATATGTTTCACATCACATAGACCTACATATATTTTCTGAGTGTCATGCAAATTCGTTCATTAATTTTGTTTCTTGTTAATAGAGTTATGGCAGTCTCTATGGCACCTTGTCCCACTGATGGCTGCTAAATGTTTTCAATACATGACCAACACTAAAGCACATAATTATATGGGTGTTTTATATGGTTATATTTTCATCTAATTATACAAATATTTTTGCCAGATACCATAACACATTATTTGTTGTGACTTTGTGCTGGGTAATAAAGAACTTATTACTCTTCATGAAACTTCTTTTTGTTCATGTGCACATTTTGTAACATTAAGGGTGTTTGATACCAGAAAATTAATAATTTAATTTTTGTGGCTAAAATTATTCAACTTGTAAGCATTTTCCTCAAATAAAAATATTCTACACTTTATATATTCAAATAATTTAGTGTCAAATGCAATTTTTTAAAATGTTTTTCTGAAACTGCCATAACAAATGCTAACAAAGTTGTAAAATTTACAACATAACTAACGCCATGGGCTACTGCTTGAAATGTATATAATCAGCAAATAACAAGTCATACAAATTAAAAAAAATTGTTAAAAATATGCAAACAATTATATTTGTTTTAATTTTTTCATATATTATACGACTTGTTATTTGGTAATTATATATATTTCTCGTGGTAGCCCATGGCCTTTTTTTACAATTTTTTAATTTGTACAACCGTATGACAGATAATTTAAAATTAACAAAATATATTATGTCTGAAAGCTTCAGAAGAAATTAATGATAAATATTCCAAGTTTTAAATTTATGCCATATTTCCATGGTATTTATATATTCCTTTATAATAATTTGTGTCATAGTGTATTTCAAATTACTGGATAGAGTGAGGAACATACTGTGTAGAATATAGGTTAGCATGCTGGACTGTCAGTTAGAAGATGTTACGTTAGAATCCTGTACTCGGAAAACAAAAGATTTTCATATCACACAATGTTTTGAAAAGCAAAATTAAATGAGTATATGTAAAAAGGAAATATCAATTACAAAATTCTTAAATCAAAAAAATTAAAGTTTTTGTATTGTCATAGAGCTTATAGTATCGACATAATGCCGCCACACACCCGGCACCACTGCGACATCAAGCCCCCAATTCCTTGGCATCATAGCGACATGCAGCCGTCACAGACCCGGCATCGTGGCTACATCCATCCGTTTCAGGACAGGCATCGTGCCTACATCCAGCAGCCGCAGACCTGGCGTCGGGGCGACACCCAGCCATCGCAGGCCCGCCATTGTGGTGACATCAATCCGTCGCAGACCTGGCATCTGGCTACATTCTGCTGTCGCAGGCCAGGCATCGTGGCAACACCCAGCCGTCGCAGGCCCGGCCTCGTGGCGACATCCAGCCATCGCAGACCCGGCATCGTGCCTACATGCAGCTGCCACAGATCCGGCATCATGGCGACATCCATCCGTCGCAGGCCTGGCATCGGGGCGACACCCAGCCGTCGTAGGTCCGGAATCGTGGCGACATCCATCCGTCGCAGGCCCGGCATCGGGACGACACCCAGCCGTCGCAGATCTGGCACTCTGGCAACAACCAGTTGCCGCAGATCCTTCATCTTGGCGACATTCAGCCACCACAGGCCAGGCATCGTGGCTACATCCAGCTGCCGTAGGCACGTCATCCTGGCAACAACCAACTGCCGCAGACCCGGCATTGTTGCCACATCCAGCCGTCGCAGGCTCGCCAACAGTTAGGTATCCAATTTGTGTCTTTTCTGTTCCAATCCAGAATGTTTTTGACACTGTCGGCAAACAGTTAGCTGACAGTCCATATTTATATCGACCCGCTTTCAGCATAAGACAGCGGGCCAGAATTAGTTGGCCGTAGTTACTCGGCTAACTTTCACCGGCCTTATTCTGGTCCGTACCTTTCATGTTTGCTAGGACATGTTGCAATTTAATTGAAATATGACCCACCAAGACAAACTGGGTTCGATTCCTGGCGGTTCGCCTCCTGGTTTTTGCCGGACGATAGCACTTATAGACAGCAAGCTATCTTAAAATTATTTGCTACATTTTTTATATACTGCATCATTTTTCGTTGCGAAGTGATATTTTATTTAAAAAAAGTTAAAGTAATGGCAAATTTGGAAAAATTGTTATGAGGAGAAACTTTTTAATTTCATATATAAAATAAAATACATGGGTCCGAAAATAACACAAATGTCCGTAATGACCCTCAAAAGATACTGGAGAGAGAAACGCGTTTTGAAAGGAGTGTTTTATTGTGAGAGTAACAATGTCTTAAACTTAGTGATTGTCACCAATCTAAAGGCTTTCGTAATATTTTAGGAACAAGCATTTGTTAATAATGCTATTAAATAAAAATCTACTCCTAAATACACCTTTTAACAGACTGACCTCCAACGCAATTAATGCAGGTTCGGCATAAGAAATAGCTTAAAAGAAAAACATAATTCTTGCAAAATATTTGGTCAAAAAATTAGCACTTCCTTTTATGCATATTTCTTCAAAAATCTGCGAGACTGACTTTAGTGTGTTCAGTGTTAATTTATATTATAGCGCCTTTAATTCGTTGTGGGTAAGAGGACTACAAAAATGCGTTGTTATTTGCCACGAAGAAAATTTAACAAGTTACACATGTAACTCAATTTAAAGTGTTCCATAATACCATATTATGATACTCATAATATAATAATTTCGTCCTTGACAGCTTCAACATTGATTATTTTGGAAACAAGTTGCATGTGTTACTATCATGTTTACGGTGGTCAATACACTAAATTCATTAAACATTTTGTCAAGTTCTAACACTTTTTAATCTAATGCCAAAATAATAAATATTTTTTAATGATTTACATGGGAGAATAAAGACTAGGAAAGGGTGTAGAAATATTGAACAGAGAAACTAAATTAAGAATGGGTTCCAAGAGAAACTTTCAACACAGCTTCTCGTAAATATTCCAGTTTCAAATGATTTTTCTCAGACAAATTTTGATCCTTTCTGATTTTGAACGGCATGTTTACAACTGTTGACCTTGGAATCTCGTCGCTGGAACACGAAATTCTCAAATAAAACATTGCCGATGAATCAATTTTACTATATAACTAGCAAAACCTTTACAAAATATCTCCTAAATTTCTCGCTCTTTCTTTGATACAGAGCATCTCTGTATCTGCCGTCCTATGTTCATGGCGTCATTTTGCAGACAGACAAGGAATTATTGCGACATCAATCCTCTTTCTAAGAGTCAAACATGGCTCTCCGTAGTGCATACAAATAAAATTGCTTGCTTTTCATTGACATTTTTGTTCGATACTTTCTAACAAGGGGAATAATTACTTGTGTAATTACTTCTCCGCCGCACAATTGCGCTACGAGCATAATGAATTGTTTACAGAGCTACCTATTGTCGGGTCCGTAAATTTGTAACGGAAATAGGACGCCTGTTATAGGTACGGTCATTTAAATTACGTAAAGGTTTATGGTGTGAGCCGTAAAAATGCAGATAAAGAGTAAGTGTGAAAAGCTTTCCCGTGTGTAAGAGTTTGCACCTGAATGAATTAGAATGACGAAAAACTTACACTTCCTTGACACAGATACCAGGGAACAGGAACTCAGTGTATAGTGTTGTATCGCCAACATTGCTCTCCTTTAATTTGCTTACCATAGGAGAGAGTACCATAGGTAAAAAATGGATGACGGTTAAATATCACCAATTATGAATTGTATTTACCTAGTGTGGGAATACTAGACACATTCGAATAGTATTGAAAATAAATGGAACACACACACACACATATAATCACACATAATCTTTACGATCATTGAATGATTTATTTGAACAGGAATATTTAAATACAATATGCAAATCAGATTATTCTAGCTTGTATTATCACATAAGTACTAATATAAATTACATTATCAAGCTAGAGCTTAACATGTTTAATATACACGGCCGCAAGCGAGATTGCCCAAAACTATATCAGCCGCACCATGAACTTAGTGTTTCTTGCTCAAATTTTAATCTGAATAAATAGCTAGTTATTATTACTGGATAAAGCTCACACTAAAACAAGGGAGCATGAGTAAACTATAAATCATACGGGGTTTGTGAGTGTAACATTAAACTAAAATGTTGACTTTTAAACATGGCCGATGGGTTGGCTTCACTTTCAGTAGTAAGAAGAACTTTCGGCCATCATGAGAATTATTTCCAAATGTAGACTTAAAATTGTCTAACTCACTAATAAATGTGGCGAAGAAGCTGATCCTCGTCGTCTGCAGCATGTACGGTCCTGGGATCTTGTCCGCAGTCTTCCCTCAGTTCAGGCCACCTAGCCTCGGTACACGTGGGATTCAAGTCAATATGATTTGCATCACACGTCACACGCGGTGGCGAACTTACTAAATAATCACGCGGGTAGCGCGAGCAGACGGAAGTGTCACTTATAATCCGAGATGCCGTCTTCTGTTCTCGGTTGTCTGCTTTCTAAGATACGGGACTCGACTTAAACCCTAAATAGAATAAAATTCCTATTGGGTCTGTGACGACTGGCTGCAGTCCTCCTAACGATAAAACCAATACAATATGGAGATCGCTAAAAAAAAAAAAAAAAAAAAAAAAAAACACGCTTAAGGCGTACAACGTTCTCGGCCAATCACGGCACGACAATCTCAGTTAAGACAATCACGCCACTGCGTTGTCATGGAAACCAAATAACGAAATTAAACTGTCTTACGAATTAACTCATAGCAATAAATATCACAAAACCTGAAACACTTATAATACATCAAACAGATGAGAATTATTATGCACAAAAGAATCACTTGAAATAAATAAATAATGTTACTAAAATAAAACAGCAAAATGAATATTTACATACATCACAAAACAAATACTTAGCTCATTAGCTTAATAACTGTGGTTGTACTTTATATATAAACAAAATAATGTTGGGCATATATAATAATACCTCCAAAATGGTAGCTGTTACAAAATACTTTCGTTGGCCTCACTTAGAACGTATTATTCACAAGAGGCGAAAGCTGGTATACGATTCTGCCTTGGATAACACTGCAACTGGCTTTAATTATGCTGAGCTGCTCTTGGCTTCAAGGAGCGGCGCACCTTTACAGCGCGAACGAACGTCGGACGAAGCTGTATGCGGTAAAACCAGTGTTCGTGTTGAGTGAGCGTCAGTGAGTGAGTAGCTTAGATGTCTCATAGATGCACTCGACGCAATTATAAATAGCTTACTGAGTTTCAGATAGGAATAATTGTAGGACTTAACCATCCCCTGAACAATCGCAATTGGTCTGTGCGACTGTGTTGGGAGCATTCAACATGATGGCCAAGTAGGCTCTGGTTGATCAAGAATAGACACCAGAAAACAAGAATGTTCCATCTTCCGACAGGTTCGAACTGTACGAAGCAGCTCTTTCCAACATCTGGAGATATGCAGTAGCATCACAATTGACCTATTGTTACGATCGGGTGGCATGGATGGCTATATGCTGTTCACGGTAAAATGAGCACTTTTGAAAACCCTGCTCGAGATCTACTTGTATAAACAATGTGAATTCTTCCGCCTTATATAAAATTAACATTTCATTGGGTCTCATTACTCTATTCATGCGTCGGTCAAATGAAACTGTGGAATTATTAAGAAAGTAAATGCTTTACAAATCTGTCATTTTTTCACTCCGATGCAGTAAAAAAAAAAAAAAGTGAAATAAATAATGTTTTTGATATTACAAATGGGTACCTAACACTTTTTTTTTGACGATAATATTTTTAAGCTATACATTTCTGATAATGAACTGTAATACATATATTTTCCCAATATCAATTAACTTTGGCTCGGTAATTCGAGTGGGATGATGTGGATTCTAATCATCGATACCACGAATATGTTTTTCATTTTAATTACTTTTGATTGCACAATATAAACGGTTGCCATCGGAAATATATTTAATTGTTATAATTATTTCCTAAATTCAATAAAACAAAATTTAACTAACCGCGCGCAATTTGTCGTCACTTATTCATCGCTGCTAACAATGAAACGGAAAATAATATAATTTATAAGCAATGCAATGACTGTGGCAAAATATAAAAAATATAAAATGTTTACTGCTGTAAGACCAATAATTATAGGCTTTGTAAAACCTGTAAAAAATATGCCATTGAAAATGCTAAAAAATAAATGTATGTTAAAAAGGGAGAAATTATTGTGTGAATGTGGAAAATATGTTTGTGTTGCATCTCTCAAAGAGCATACAAATACTAAATCACACAATGTGTTAATAGATATTCTAAATGAAATTAAACATGTTAATTAACCATCAAAACATGTAGAGTATGTAATGAGAATAAAAATATGACATAATTTTAGTTCATACAAGAAATAAGGACATACTTATAACGATATGTAACAATAGTGAATATAATTATTATTATCGTCTTCACAAGAAATTTGCTGAACTTAAACGTGCCAATTCAGAAGGGACACTTTTAAAAACACAACCAAATGTAAGTTTCACAGTTAAAAACGATTTCACTTATTATCAATTATTGAAACAATTTATAGATTTATTTTCAGTATATTTACTATTTTTATAGCTGTTAATTGTCTATATAAAATTTCAAAGCTTTTTAAAAGTTTTTCTTTATAAATTAAAGAAAAATTTCAGCATCAATATAGCAGTTATGTGGAGCGAAAAAAAAGAGTGCGGGAATTGAGAATAAAAGCTAAAGGATATGAAATTAAGTATTGATACGATCTTAGGTAAGATGATTTAATTATAACGCTTACACCATTCATTCTAAATGAAAATACAGAAAGTAACTTTGTAAATTTACTATATCCGTATGCTAATGTCAAAGAACTGCATTCAAAAGATAAAAATAAATTAAAAGAAATATTTCATTTTTCTTGTGATATCTATTATGAAGAAGATAGAAATGATTTAAAAGAAATATTTCCTTTTTCTAATGAATGTTATATAAAGAAGATAAATTATATTAAAGAAGTATCTCCATTTCTTAATTATACATTTTTGGCTTATAATTAGATTAATAATTTCATTTCTCCATTTTACAAATACATCAGGAATAAACATATATTTAAAAGTTTACCGTTCTCAAATACTAATGTTAAACAAATGTTCAGCAGTTTACCTTTTGCATATACTAATGACAAACAAATGTGTAAAAAAGTTTTACCTTTTTCAAAAGATAATGATAAACAAATGTTCAAAAGTTTAATTTTTTCAGCCGTCGATATCAATTAAATATATGAAGAAGATAAACATGAATTAAAAGAAATATTCCCTTTTTCTACTAATGTATATGTAAATAAAAGCAATGAAAGGACCAATAACACTTACTTATTCCACAGCTTTTAAAAGAAGGATATCAACATATAACATTGAAAATTCCTTTAATTTAATACTGCCAGATCAATTTTTTGACTTCAGTAAAAAATAAAGTATTTGAGATAATACGCAATAGTCTTAGAACATTTAGACGGTTGAAAACTAGTTTAAAATTATATACTTATTGTCACAAGCAAGATAATAACCAAGTAGAATTATTTCCATTTCAGCCATACAACCACACAATATTAAATTAAGGAGGAATTAAATGTTTTAAAATATTATAAAGCAAGAATTACTTACACAGTTATCTGAATTTCAAAGAAGGTAATCAGGATGGACTTTAGATAGAGTAATTGGGATACAATTAGCTATAAACAATTATAATCCATTAAATGGAGCATCATATATTGAACTAACAGATTATATTAAGAATAGAAAAGCATGTAATAATGTAAAAAATGAAGATAAAAAATGTTTTCTTTGGGCAATATAGTCTGCATTGTTTCCAGCAGAAAAAGATCCACAAAGTGTAACTAAATATAAAAATGTTGGGCTTAATATTGATAAAGTAAAGGATCAATATTAATATACAATTAAAATTTATTATATTCTAATAAAAGAAAATCATTTTGATACATCTATTAATGTATTCTCAATTGAAGGTAAACCCACAGTATATCCACTAAAACTCGCAAAGAATAAAAAGGATAAGCACATAAATTTAATTTATTTCAAAGACGATGAAAACTCACATTATAGCTGGACAACATATTTACCGTAACTGCTTTCAGCACAAAAACTAATTACCAGCATGAAATTTAATGCCATATGTGTCTTCAATTCTATACATCCCAAGAAAAATTAAATAAACATACAAAAGATTGCTCTAAAAATTTATCATTATGAATCAGTATACCTTCGAAAGGCGGGCAAATAAAATAAAAAAAATTATAAACATACAATGAGGGTTACTTTTACAATATATGCAGATTTTGAATCAATTCTAAAGAAAATATCAACCACTAAACCAAATCCAAGAGAAATAATGAAATTAAAATTTATACAACATTATCCTCTTTTAACAGAAGATGATATCGACAAAGGTTTTTTAAAGAAATACGTAAAGACAGATATGAACATACTAATTAACAAATAAATATAATCGATTTAAAGTTGAATGATGAATTGTATACAATGAAATATCAGTTACACGAAGCATCTGGTTTCTGTTATTATATTATATGTTATTATGCAGATTATAAACCATCAGTTGTTTATCGTGTTCCAAAATGCACACAAAAAGTTTATTCAATCAATTAAAAAGGAAGTATAAGAAATTGGCGAAATGTATTCACAAATTGAAACAATGCACCCACTAACTAGCTAAAGAATAAATAAAAATGATTAATAAATCTAAAAACCGTACTGTATGTGAATGTGAATATACTAAGGACAGTAAAAAAGTGCATCATCACGATCATTATAACCAGAAAATTTATTAATCCAACATGTAATAATTGTAATTTACAATTAAAATTACCCAATTTTGTCCAATTTATTTTCATAACTTATCTGGATATAATGTTCATTTATTTATTTAAGAGCTAGGATATGATAACAATAATGTAGATTTAATTGTGAATAACAAAAAAAAAAAAAATTTATTACTTTTGAGAAACAAACAGAAAATTTGAAGATGAGATTTATAGTCACATTTAAATTTATGGCCAAGTAGTTAAGAAAAGTTATCATCTAATTTAACTAAAGAACAAATAAAATACACCGAAAAGCATATACCAAAAGACCAACATGATTTAGAAATTAGAAAGGGCGTTTATCCATGTGATTATATGGATAGTTGGAAGAAATTTGAAGAAATTGATCTCATACCAAAAAGTAAATTTTATAATTAATTAAATCAAACTGACATAACTGATCATGCAAAATGTCTATGGGAACAATTTAATATGAAGAATCTTGGCGAATATCACGACTTATACTTAAGAAGTGATGTATTATTATTAGCTGATATATTTGAAAATTTTTGAGAAGTATGTTTAATGGCATATGATTTAGATCCAGCATGGTATTTTCCAGCACCAGGATTATCTTGGGATGCAGTGTTAAATATGACTAAACAACCATTAGATTTATTACATGATTATGATATGATCTTAGCGATAGAAAAGGGGGTTAGAGGAGGAATATCACAATGTTGTAAAATATATGTTAAAGCAAATAATATATCTTTAGAAGATTTTAATCCAAGTCAAGAGTCCAACTTTTTAGCGTATCTCGATGCAAATAATTTATATGCTTGAGCAATGTCTCAATATTCACCATATGGTGGTTTTGAATATGTTGATTATTCGGAATTTAAATTAGATTTTTGGTAAAATTATATATTAATTATTAATTATGATTTACAACATGGATACATATTAGCAGGTGATTAAGGATATCCACAACAATTGCATAAATTACATTATGATCTTACATTTTGCCAAGAAAGGATGGTGCTCCAAAACAAATAAATCTAAATTATTAACATTATATAACAAACAAAAGTAAATACGCTATCGTAATTTAAAACAGTGTCTCAATAATGGTTTAAAATTTACTAAAATACACATAATATTGAGGTTTAACCAGTCTGAGTAGATAAAAAAAGTATACAGATTTAAATACATTAGTGAGGGCTAATGCAAAAATGACTTTGAAAAAGATTTTTTATGTGCTGATGAATAATTCCGTGTTTGGTAAAACAATGGAAAATATTACGAATAGAGTAGATATAAGACTGATATCAAATTGAACATGCCTGTGATAAATTAGTAACAAAAGCAAATTTTAAGAAAGTGACTATATTTAATGAGACTCTTGCAACCATTCATATGAATAAAACTAGCATAAAATTTAATTAACTCATTTATGTTGGCATGTCAATTTTAGAAATATCAAAAGAATTAATGTGTGATTTCCATTATAAAATAATGAAACCAAAATATGGCTATTAAATTAAATACATCTCTCAAGATACCACATCGTACTTTTATAACAAAAAAACAGAAGATTTTAACAAAGATATGAAACCAATGTTATATAAATTTGATACAAGTGATTATTCAAAAGACTATATATATAACATGCCTGAAATAAATAAGACAGTTCTAGGCAAAATGAAAGATGAATGTAATTGCATAATAATAAAATAATATTTTGGTCTACGAGCAAAAATGTATACATATATAGTTGGGGATAAAAAAATTAAGAGAATTAAATTTGAAGATGAACAATGAATTAAATAAGTGGAATATAGTGGAAGTCAATAAAAGAGCATTAAGCCATAGTGATACCAAATGATTATACAAGAACATAAAATATATACATTACCATATAGGTATCTAAAGGTATAATTTTTAATTAATTTCGATATTGTAATTTAAACACCTTTAGTTTCGAAAATAATATCAATATCAACACCATAATAATCAATTAGTTTTCCATTTCCATCTCTAATTTCAAAACAATACAATTAAACCATTCATTATTTAAATTTATAAAAAAAAGGATATGCAGTGTCATAAATAATACAATCTGTAAAACCAAACATTGTTTTTGGTAGAAAACTAGCAATTATGTCTTTTTCTAAATGGTTAGGCTCATCATATTTTATAGACATATGATATTCTAAATTACACTGAACATTTATTGTTTTAAATGGATTAAAATTAGGTACTATAGTACCTAAAACCATTTTTTCGTTTTCAAAAAGCATATTTCTTTCAAAACCAAGAATATCGGATAGTCTCATCATCAAATTTAATATCAATCTGAGATTTAATCGATATTCTGTTTATCACATTGCCAGACATTATGATAATTTAACTAGTTGAAAATGGCTCGAAAGAATTTATAGTTTCTTTTAAAGTTTCGATTTATTATCCTCTAAGAATAGTTTTTACTTAATATCTATCAACAACTGCACTCAATTTTTCAATTGTTATTATAGTATTGTTTTTTTTGTATTTGGAGTTAAAAATTTTGCATTAAAATTAATCAAAGCAATCGATTTATCTTTATGAATGATATCATAATGAAGTTTATTCTTTAGTACAGAAGCATTATTTGTTAACTGAAATATTTTATTATCCATTTAATTAAAAAAATCTTATTAAATGAGAAATGTTGATAGGGGTGCCTGTGTATTAATTCCTGAACAAAATGTCAAAAATTAAAAGAATGGCGAACTTTAGCCTGCCTTTATAAGGGCCATTATCGTAGCTCCGAGTAATTTTGCAAAAACTATTTTAATGGTAAATTTTATTTATAAGAAAGGTTGGTTAAATTATAATAATATATGTCTGCTCAAAAAGTTTAAATCGAACCAATTATATTCATTTACAAAACATTTTAATATGAAATCCATAAAGTTTAAAGAAAAAGGGCATATTTTTATAATAAAAACAAAATTTTTCCTTTAGATGAATGTGAAAATGATTCCCTTGTTATATATTACAATTTTATTTTAGGTGATCAAGATATAATCCATGGATATTTCTCTAGAGGAAGACATAAAAATTTGTATGTATTTTATTTAGCACACAACTTTTAAAGAATATCAAAAAAATTGTAACATATAGTACAACTTTTTTGTGTATACTTAAACAAGATGATACTAATGTAAAACAAATTTATGATAATTTTGTTGTTGGGGACATTCCATATGAAAAATCTAAAGAAATTTGTACAAAATGTTTGGAAGAAGCTGATGGCTTTATAACATTAGATTTGAGTAAAAAAAAATGAAGGGAAGTTTAGAAATAAAATCGAAGAATTCATTAAATTTAAATATTTTTGAAAACATGTTTATAATAAAACGAATGTTTAAAGTGAACGTTAAAATGAACATTAAAATGAATGTTAAAATGACTATTAGAGCAAATGTTAAAACAAATGTTAAAATGAACTTTAAAATGAATGTTAAAACAATGAGCGTTACATTTTTGCATTTTAATTAGATAATTATTTAAAAACATTAAAAATTTACAAAACATGTGTTTTATTAACACAAAAGTTATGAGAATTATCAAAACCTAGCCATTTAACATAAATTTTATCACCTTTGGTATTTAAGATCTTTACAACCAAATATTCATTGGATAGTTAGTTTTCATAATTTCGTAAATTATCCAATATATTTACCCATTTATAATCACTATTCAAAGCACATTTCTTCCACATTTTATTTTTCAAAGTTTGATTAAATCTTTCTTCGATGATAGCTTTTAACTCGCTAAATGAAGAATAATTATTGTTGTTATATTTTTGCATACATTCTTTATATGTTTTATTATAGAATTCTTAACCAATACCACTTTGCAAAACATTTGGTTTTCTTTTAATCATTATAGATTCTTAGCATATTTAAAAAAAATGTTATTGTCATAATATATTTGTATCAATTTATATGTGAGGATCTTTTTAAATTACCAGTATCTATTTCAACAAAATCGATTTGCAATAAATCATCATTACGACACGAAATTACCTTTATTCTTGGAACATTTATTCGTGCTGGTTTATATAATTAATTGATTTATTAGAATTATATATTGAACATTTACTTTTTGAACTAAAAATACATTTTTAGTACTTTCATTTTTATAGTAACTTTCTTACATTCAAACACCTAGTAGTACCCATTTAATAGTAAAGAAACGCATGAAAAAATTCATATATAAGTGGTGGAATCAAAGGCAGTTTCTCGAGTTAACTCACTCATTGAAAGATATAAAAAATGATAAAAAATATCATGAAAAGAATACGAAAAAATAAGAAGAAAGTACAATCATTAATTGATGAATGACGAAATAATGGTAAAAGTAGAAAAAGTACGCAAAGAAAATAGAAATTTGATAACACTAGTTCCATTTGCAGCAAAAAAATTAGATTATTTACCTACACCCGAAGAAACATAATTTGAAAGAAAATTATTTTCAGAAAATCCTATTTTGGAAGACCAAAAATCTCTTCATTTCGAAGAGCAAATGGGGATTACACCTTTGTAAGACTCAAGTATTACTCTCGGAAAATATATTTCAGGAGCTATTAACAAAATTAACGAAAGATACAGTTTACGAGGAGGACATATTTTTAAAATCGGTGATACAGAAGTAATAATAGATGACAGTTTTCTGTTTGTCAAAGATAAAAACTATGAATTAACAGAAGGACTTTCTAAACTGTTAACGAAAGATCTTGAAGTTAATTACAACAATAATGACCATAGAAATTACACAAAAATTGTTTTGTTAACCAATGCAGCATTTCAAGAGTATAAGCATAATAAGAAAAGGAATAATCCAAGTTCAAGTGAGGGTTGGAAGTTTAATATTATAATTAGCGTTATTCATGAAAAACATGTAAAAGGTCAAAGCTCAAAATCAGCACCAAATACGCCTGAAAGAATGAGTTCTCTAAAAAATCCTAAATCTGGAGATGTTATAAAAAATATAATAGTTTACCAAAAGAATATGTTTGGATGTCTGATGTTAGAAAATTAATAGATAAATTATTAGATATTCATGGTGAAGAAAATGCTGGAAATAAAAGTTTTTACAACGAAAAAGTAGCCATAATGAATATGTTGAACAAGAAATTTTCTGATTTTGTTATTTATAATCCAAAAGCAAAAACCATATATTATAGGAGTTATAATTGTAATTCGAAATTAATTTTGTAATTCTGAACATCATGGTAATAGTGTGATAAATTGGGCATTAAACATTTAAAATATACCGGAAATGCATTTGTCTGGTTATAATAATTGTGGGCCATTTACAAAATTTAATGAATGGTTGGAAAGAGGTGATGTTGGAATAAATAAATTATATGAACCATGCGAATATCTCGCTATTGCTAATAGAAATAATGAAGAATTAGAAACTAGATACGAAGCAGATACAATTTTACAAAAAAAAAAAAAAAAAAGAAAAAAAAATTATGTTAGATAAAAATACACCAATTGGTGAAAAAATTGCTTCCACTGCTGTTGCTTCAATTATGCTTACAAAAAGAATATACGGATGTGTGATTAAAACATTTTATTAACTCTATATATATATATATATATATATATATATATATATATATATATATATATATATATATATGTATATATATATATAGTTACTTATCAATGAAGATGAAAAGTTTAACTTTGGATATAGCAATTGATCAAATAAGAGATTTGGGCACAGATGAATTTTGAACAAAAGATCAACTTGATAAAAAAATTAAAAGTTAAAAAAGGTAAAGGTTTCATATCAACTACACTTACCTACACTCAAAAAAATGTAAAAAGAAAAATCAGAAAATGAATTACATCACAGAGGATTTTACCAATTTTATTTCCAATTTTAGGTGCACTTGGTGCTTTAGCAGGAGGAGCTACTGCAATTTATAATTATGTTGAACAAACTAGAGAAAATAAAAAATACTTAGAAAAACAACAGCATCATAATTTAACAATGGAAAATAAATCAGAAGTGGTTTAGTTGCAAATATAGGCAGACCAAAAAACATTTGAATATTATACCAGTATGTAATATCGATATTGAAAAATATGTAAAAACACTACATACAAAAAATTCAGAAATGTTTAAATGATTGATGAGTTACCAAATAGAATGCTCGAAAATGAATGTGCGTGGTTAATTTAGACATTTCAACAAATCGTGGTACTCATTGGGTTTGCTATTTTAAAAATAATAATGATATTTACTATTTCGATTCATTTGGTGGCAATATTATTAGGAATTAAATTAATTATTTTAAAAACAGAAATAATTATTACAATGATGATCGAATTTAGAATTTTAATCCAGTTATATGTGGAAATTTATGTTTAATTGTATTACATCTTGTTTCGAAAGATTTTAAGTTAAACAGTGTAATTTCTGTGTTATTAAATGACAAATATATTTGGATAAACATGAATCAAATCTTTAAATTAACTTCTTGACACTAATGCTTATGCTTTTAAAACATATATAGATTCTCAATGCAATTCCTGTGTTTCTGATTTACAAAGTAAATTATGCTCTTGCTTTGATTATACAAAATCTTATGTTTCTTTTAATGGCGTAGAGTTGTTAATATTGATGATCATAGAGATGGTAAAGATGAAGTCAATAAAAGATTGTTTAATAAACAAATAGCTGATTATGCTTTAAAAGAAGATATACATCAACGTTTCAGTAATATTATTGCTGATTATATAACGTAGATAAATAATTCAAAACAGGTATTAAAAACCGATTTATATTCAAAATATGATGCATTAAAAATCGATGTAGGTTCAAGATACAATGTTATTGTTTCTTATTTAAATCGTATGTAAATTCACAATGCAATTCCAGTGTTTCTACTTTACAAAGTAAACTAAGCACTTGTTTTGATTATACAAAATCTTATGTTTCTTCTAAAGAACATAGACTTGCTGATATAGCTGACCCCAATAGATGGAAAAGATGCAGTCAATATAAGATTTTTTTGATAAAGAAATAGCTGATTATGCATTAAAAAAAGATGTACATTCAAAATACAATACTATTGTTTCTGACTACGTTTTAAGAACATATGTAGATTCAAAATACAATATTATTGTTACCGCTTTAAAAGATCAACTTAGTAAAGTGTTTATTTCTACGTAAGATTATGTTTATCTTCATAATCGTAGAATTAATAATATGGCTGATCCTATAGATGGAAAATATGCGCTCAATAAAAGATTTTTTGATAAAGAAATATCAAATGCATTAAAAATTTAAACCAATCAGTGTTGAATTATTGTGGTACTCTTATTAACTCGAACGTTGAAAAAAGCAAAGAATTTATTCATAAAGAAAAAGTTGTTAAATTAGAAAATGTAAAGCAGACCAGTTATAATTATTTTGATAAACTTATTGACTTGAAAGTTGGAAAAATATAAGGGAAAAAAATTTAGTATATTTAAATTACCAGCAAAGTAGAATAAATAAAATATTATTTATCACTTAAATAATAATGAAGTATTCTTTACTCTTTTGATGGATTGTAATGATTATAAAATAATCTCTGCGAATCCTAATTTACCTGATGATACTGTAACTGTTATTAAAGAATCTCCAAAAATAGATTATAGTAAGCCTTTTGATGTTAAGGGGCCATATCTGAATATCCCGAAATATAAATATTAACTATATATATTTTTTACTATAGAATGAGTTATAAAAGCATTGATAGTTTTGAGAGACAAATTTTTCCGGGGGGAATTTAACTGTTTACAATTATAGAATTGAATTTGATATTCCTATAGATCATGACTTTTCTTTTCAATTGTCGCTTATGTTTTTAAACTAAATTGTTTACTAAAAAGGGGTAAAGAAGGAAATAAGGCAAAATATGGCGAATCAGATACTATTGATGTTTGTTCTAATTTTTTTCCTTTTCAATTTTCTAGAATAGAAATCTCAAAAAACGGTCGTATTATTGAAGCAGTTGATAATCTTGGAATAACATCAACAATGATGAATATTTTGTTAAGATCACCAGGTGAACGAAATTATTTAGAAGTTACTAGTGTTATTAATTAATTGCACGGAAAATCTGTTTATAGTAATAAAATAAATGAAATAATCTATCCATTGAGATACCTGTTTGGTTTTATTAGAGATAATTTAATTTACTGGAAAGGTGGTTATAAAATTACTTTTATTCGTAATACAACTGATGACAATTGTTCATTGTATATCAACCTAAGAAAGATCATGTTTCGCTTGGTGATCATCCTGACCCCGTTAAAATTGTTATTCAAAAATGAGATATAATATGGCCTAATGTTGAATACGAATCAAACACAGCCCTTGCAATTAAAGGAAATATATACAAAAACCCTCAAATTCCTATTAGTTTTGATTATTGACAATTTTTAGAAAAAGAAGTTCCTGCTGGTTCAGCTGTTTTTAACTTTGATATAAAAAAACAGTTTAATGATTTACAATTTGATATGCCCGATTTTGTAATTGTGGGCTTCTAACATAATTGAAATAATCCTTCTGGATAGTATGTAAATGCAACTATATTTAATCACTGTAATGTAAGAAATATTTATGTTAAGAATGGTAGAAATGAAATTTTTCCAAAAGAAAATTAGAATCTAGATATTGAAAACGGTTTTTGTGATAAAATGTTTCTTGCTTATAATGATGTTAGAAATTCAAAAATAAAACTAGATAATATTTATATAAATAACGAACTTTATTATAAGCCGACTCTAGACTTTGATGGTGGTGTCAATGATTATTCATTTTGGGGTCGAATATCTTTATATATAATTGATTGTTTATATATAAAAACAAATGTAGTTAAAGATAAAGCAAATATTAAAATTTGTGTTGATTTTAATAAAGCTGTTGATGCAAAAACAATGTGGTATGATGGTTTAATTAGTAAAAGAAATCAAACTTATGATTATTTGAAAGAAACAATTACCAAAATATATACAATTTTGATATTATTAAATGGAAGAAACATCCAAATGTTTTGATTGTTTAATACAACGTTTCAGACGTATAGCTAGATTGTTTAAACTTTAAAACTTTTATAAATTCTTAGAAGTATAGTTAAGTTGTTTTATCAAATGTAAAATCATTTTCGTAATTCTAAATAGATTTTTCTAAATTAATAAAAATCGAATCAAGTCTGTTTCATTGAAGTTTGACTTACATTTTTAAAGGCGGCGATGGTGCAAGACTACCGTCCTATAAATTAGATAATGTTTCTTAAAATATCAGGTAATTAATTTATAAAGTTCATACTGCTCTGCAAAGCTTGCAACTAACGATCTTAGATAACATTGATGATAAAATGAACTTCGATAAATAGCTGATGAACTAGAGCATAATGAAGAAATTAAAAAAAAAAACTAGTAGATTTTGGAATATCGAATATAATGAATAATAAAATAATATTTCACTTGATTGCTAGCTTAAATTCGCATGTTTTTTAATTGACACGAATCCAGCAAGGCTATTATTGAAAAATTTCAAATTTACTTTTTTTTTTTTGCTTAAAAATTGCATGATTTTAACTTAAATTTACATTATTTGACTAGCATATTTAGATTGAATATTATTACTTTTATTTTATTTTGATTGTTTTAACTTAAAATTGATAGGTTTTTGAATAAATTTTATATATTTTAGCGGTTTTTAAATTTAATTTCAGGTTATAGAATTTTTTCTGTTTCTTGTTATTTTGTAAAAAGAAAAATATCCGTATCGGCATAAACGTATTACTTCTTGATATTTTAGGAGAAATAACCCTATTTTTTGTGTACTTTGCTAGGATCGGAATTTGTATACTACTACAGTTCTGCCGGAAGGCTTAAGATGATGGGACCCCTCACTGCAATGGCCTCTGAACCACGTGATATTAGATGCTCGAAACTGAGCCCTGCAGATGTGAGTAACAAACGATGATCGGCACAACCACAACGCGACATGATCATAACGCCTTTCCGATTAATGCCACCAAAGGCTAATAACAAAATATTTAACACTGTGTAATTTAAATGGTGAACCCACAGAACAAAACTACACGAAGTTCTTATATCATTATCTATGAGAAAACGATTACTGTAATTTTTTTCTCGCCACAGACATATTTATTATTGAATAAATCGCTGTTCATATAATATTTTCCACAAAAATACCTTTTTATGGCTTTAATAGTGGTTTTAAAGTTTACTTGAATTATTTTAATACATATTTGTATGTGTATAATGGACCGAAGTTACATATATACTTTTTGTGAGTAGGTCTAACTAATTTAATGTCGTGTTAAATAATTTTATTATCTGTTTAGCACTTTATTCTAGCTTATAATGTAAACAAGTTAGAGTATTGAATCTACAATTTACGTGATCAAACTTGACGAGCCGAAGCGGGGGTGTAACCAGGAATTTTTATTTCGAGGGGGGTGGAGGGGGGTTGAAGAATTAATTTTTTTGGAAAACATATGAAAGCTATAATATTAAAAACTATTAGTTGAAATGTTATTTATAATCAATGGGCTAATATACAGATATAGAACCAGGAAATGTTGAAATCATACATCATGTTCAAAGGTGATGACATTTTTTTTTTTTTTTTTTTTTTTTTTCCCCCCAAATTGTAATAATGGATATAATATTTTCATTACGGTGGGGAGGGGGTTATGTACCTATATCTCCCCTTGGCTACGCCCCTGAGCTGGAGCAACGAACATCGCCAAGTGATAACGTGTGATTGAGCGAATCGGTGTAAAAACCGTTGCCAGTACAAACGATTTAAACCCTCGAGCCCATCCTTTTTGTGGCACATTCTCGTGTCACTCAGCTGCGGCAACACGCTCGAATACTGTCACGCACAGCTGCCTGGTTATAAAACTCTGCTACAGCATCGCGGCTGGTCGATCTACCTCGTCCTACGCGTGCGGTCGAATCCCTTGGGGAGAGGTACGAGGGCGATGCTTGTCCACCGCGCTCGTGGCTGTTTGTTGTCCCACGTACTGACCAAAGAGAGGTGTGGAGAAGTGTTGCCACAACGCAGACAGGGCTTAGCAAAACACACACACTACACTCAAACACGCTGCCGATACGCCGTGAGTGAGTGGGGTGAATATGGGAGAGCTTCCACTTCTAAGAATGCTCGCAAGGCAAACACCATTTTATATATACGTCAGTTATCTATCATATTTCGATATACACAAAGGCTGATGGTATTTTTGTCTGCACCTCTGTAGCAGTTACCTACGGCTACTATCTTCCATTTCTTCAGCTTTTGCGAGATTTAATTTCCGAGCCCAAACAGGAGCGGATATTGTAAAATCTTCTTACAATTTGGCACAAATTGTTTTTATTAAGTAGTCTAACTTTTTCAACACACAAATCTATATAGTTTCAACTAATTATTGAATAAACAAAACTTTCGTTAATTATTAAATTTGGATTACACTATACCGTTTTTTTTGTTGGAAAAATAAGACTACATAATACAAATAATTTGTAACAAAATTGTAAGAGGATTTTAAGATATCGGTGCCCTTTTCGGTTCAAAAAATTAATTTTTGCAAAAGTTGTAGAAATGGTAGATCGTGGTATAACCATATAAAATAAGACATTGTTTTTTGTGTATGTCTATTTATGTGGAATAGTTTGTATATACGGGCATATATGTGTATACAGTTAGCTATTCATACATACACCCTTCTCACAGGATTATTAGTGGTGTGCGGGATCCCGAACTTCGGGGAAAATTTCGGCAGTACATAACAATTTTTTCCCAATATTTTCGGGAAAAATTTATGTTCACGTTTGTAGGGTTGTTCCAATTAAATTACAAGTCGGAATTCGTACGATAAGTTTTATAACGACTCTTACGTACGCGATTATGATTTGATGACTCAAGTTTTGTCGAGAAAATTTTTTTTTTTCTGCTTATTCACAGATTTCAAAGTTTGTTACATAAGCTAAAATAATTTTTGTAGGCCATATGTTATGTAACGTTAAAATTACGTGTATATTGCGAAAATTAAGTAAAACTTGTTGTAAACTTGCACTATTATGAAGTCACGGTGAACCGTGCGCACTGCATTTGTCTTATATGCTAGTGACATCGATACGTTGCAAGTGTCGATTGCTGGTTGATGTGGTACGCGAGTTTTGATATACATTACCTAAACATTAAGGTGCACAATGAATGTTTAATTTGACTGAGATCTAAAATAGTGTTTTCTTGAAATAGGTGTGGTTAAATCTATTAGTATGTTTTTGTTTTTCGTTTAGAATGTGTTTGTTTTTAATTGTGGGCTGTGCTACTTGTTATCGCCGAGACGTTGACAAACTCCAAACGTAGGAAATTTTGTGTGAGAGAAATATAATTAATTTACTTAGCTACTTTTAATATCGTTATTGACAGAGGATTAGCCATGTTAGTTAGAGATTCTGTATGGTGAATTCATAACCTGCCAACTGCGACTTGGTTTTGATTGCAGTCGCTGTACGTGAGTGGAAGCGTGACTGTGTTTACAGACGTTAAAACTCCCACTGGAAGTTCATTTCAGTACACTTGTGTCAATGTGCACACATTTTACTACCGAAAATGTAACGAGTAATGCAAAAGTTCCTTAGCAGACGCCATGAAATTATAAAGAAAATAGCAGCGAATTGAAAACACGAAGGCAATGTTTTCAAACAAACTTAAAGTGAAATCCTTGTTTTTCATGTCGTAAAGCAATTCTATTTGTTACAAAAAAATTATTGTAAGGGATTTTCCTAATAAAATTGAAGCAAGTATTTTATAAAGAAGTGCTCCAAGCCCAGAGGATTAATTCATAGTGCAACAACTACTTTTTAGAAAAATATAGAACATCAAGACTTTTCTAGCTCAAATATTATTTTTAGGATATACAGACATTATTCTGTGTTCATGTTTTGTTTTAATGGAATAAGTCCTGATAGAATGTTATTCGTTAGGTCTAAAAACCATAAACGTTTTTACCGAAGTTAAAATATTTTTTCCCGATTTTTCCCGAATTCCCGCGGGAAATTTAAGTTTCCCGCCCGAATTTTTCCCGATATCAAAATTCCATTCTCGCACACCACTGATGATTATCCTACTTTCTTCATTTATATTTTGATGTTGCGTTTAAATTTTTGTGTGACTAACATAACAAGTATGTACAGTGTTTTCGATATCAGCTAATAAGAAAAAAACCTTCACACTAGTTAGATATTGTTTATCATTTATATATATTTTTTCCAGCATATGTTTCATCAAGAAAAAGGATTAAATTTTCTTGTAATAATGCCTGTTGTGAAAACTGACCGTTCAATCAATTAAACTGTGATCAATGTTGTAATCCTACTGAAATCGTTCTGAAAAAGAAAACTTATTTATTAAAACCTGGAATGTGAAACAAAATAGTGAACAGTAAAACTGAATTCGATTTATAAACAGTACATATAATAATTATAATGAATATCTATTACAAAAAATATAAATTGACTGTAATATTTGGGACGATTGGTTTCTGCCTGAGTAAAAGATTTTGTGGACATTATTTAAAAGGTTTTCACTATATTATTAATTATCCCCAGAAATATTAAATATCAAACATTTTTACATCCTCTTGTAATCTCTTAAACCTAACCTACTTGTTGGGTTACACTAAAATATTTGTTTATAGCACATATATAGCTTACATGTTTGCATATTAAGTACCGTATAACATTAATTTATCAGAAAGCTTAACTCCTCAAATAACACATGAAAAGAACCACTATTCCTTTAATTTGTTTTTATTATGTTGGCCTTGTGATAATACACATGTGGTATATTTTATTTTGCCATTAATCATCATATGCCCCTTGTGAAACAATATTCATGTTATAGTATGATGTCACTGCTACACTTCGAGTCTGTCACAAACAATTTAACCTTCAAGGAAGAATTTATACCGATTTGTTGTGGGCGTTTGTAGGAATTTGGTTCCATTGCTCTTTACACATTATAAACATCTCTTTTGCTTCTCGGTCTGGGTTTCAAACGCCACTTTAACTCTCACGAAATGTGTTTCGTTTCTGACCTTGTGGCTGACTATTCGAGGTTTCTCGCTGCCATGTTATCACACCACTTGGATATAGTATTTCCTTTACTGACTGGCGCATTGTAATAATGAATGGATTTAATCACTTCGAAATTATTGCCCGAACGCGAGAAGTGTTTAATTGTTTATACTGCTTCTTATGAATTTGTATTGTTGGGCCTAGGCTTCTAAAATCTAAGCTCAATTACCATAAAATGTAAAACCGATTCAGTTATGCTACGAATTCCTCACCTCGGAACTTCACAGCGAAAGAAAATACAGCACTGTTTATAACGCTTGACAGGCATTCATCACACCAAAATAACGTCTATCGGATGGCTGGATCAATAACTTGATTTCCTCCCCCCCCCCCCCCCCCCCCACCCAACGGATTCCTTTATTAGAGTCAGCTGGCTATAATCTAGCACAGCTGCGTAACCGACGGGACGCATTTTGTGCAGTGGCCTGAGATTTAAAGGTGTTGGCCGCGAAAAAATGTGTTATTATATATTTTCACCCCATCCTGTTTAACTTTCAGATGATATCTGTAATTACATTTGAAGAGAAAAAAAAAACTGAGCACACGAGTTTGTCATAAATACGTGTCGAAATAACTATTTACTTTTTTATGGGCGCACAAATAAAGAAAACTAACTTACGCAGAGAAACGAGATAGTTCACCCTGAAATCAAATGGCAAGGGCTATTTCTTATATAAAATAGACTTATATAAAATAGGTAACTGCAAGGTTTTTAATATTTAAAAAAATGCTGAATATAAATACATTTTTGCAAATCCTTTATTTGTGGCTGGCCCGGAATTTTGGAAAACTACTATTGCTATGCATGCCTTAAAATGAATAAAGACCAGGCGTTTCAGGTGGCACACTTGAACTTTCCGCATATAGTTTCGCGTATATGAAAAAAAGTAAAATCTGATTTTTGCACGCTCTTTTGCAGAAATAATTCGCACTGAAAAAATGTATTTTAGGGGAAAATAGTCTTATGTAATTTATATAACTTGAGCAGTTTGTGGTACAAATATAAAATAACAGTTTCCCATGGCCAATGACCTTAAATACTGTATATCGTCCATTAAGTTCAAGTGAAACCACTTTCCGGTGAATGGTTCGACCACTCAGAGTACTTTCCGTTTCCGGTAGGATATCTTTGGACCCAGGCGGTAAAAAATTATTTTCATTTTATTTATTTAGCTTATTTTATACGGTGAAGTTAAGTAAGGGAAGCTCTTACTTCCACAAAACCATGAATGAAAAGTACAAAATTGTAAACAAATTCAACCAGAAACAATAAGTTACTGATATCTAATGAGCCTACTTTTAGTGAAGCTCTTCGGAGCTTGTATCGTAGCGGTTCGTTGACAGCAATACATTTTGAGGTGAAAGCAGTAATATGTGAAACAGTACAAAAACAATTAAAATACACGAGCTATCCGGGATTCGAATTAAAAAAAAAAATTGCAAAATCAAGCTAGCTTGCAATCAACTGCGTCACGGAGGAAGGATTCGAAGCATCAACTTCGGATTTAATCAGTGTGTCATGTTATGAATGGCATGGTTCACTAACCTGTAATATTAATTGGGCCATCATTATGATAATAAGTGTCTTAGCCACTAAATACATAATTTTAAATGGTCTACGATAACGCTACTTGTATGAAAAACATTATGGAAATCGGTTGATTGGTCTCCTAGGTATGGCATAAAATCATTACTTTCTTAATTGGGCCATCTTATAAAATCGCTTAAAATGAGGATCTGAACACGATTTAGGTATTATATAATGTCAGTATAAATGGTCTGATTGAAATAGTTGAATTTTTAAATAGATATGCCACACATATAAAAATATTTATTTAATCAACATTATTTAAACCATTGTCTGACACCACCGAAATTATGTAACTTTACTTGGCCTTCTGTAGGTGTGCAAAATTTTGATGAAATTAGTCAAACTATTCCGCAAATATGACAAAATGTTTCATTTACTCACTTGTCATTATTTTGCAAAAAATCCATATAGGTTTATTTGTCCTCGAGATATGGCATAAAAAACCTTCATTGACCAAGTGACGATCTTCATATATGAAGGGCACAAAGTTTATATATTTGCAATATACGACTGTTTTCATAGATATAATATTTAATGTTAAATTTTAATATGTTACGTAGTTTCGGAGATATGGCAAGTAAACTAAAATGCTTACATATGCGCCATTCAGAAAATAGGAGACTTACATACTTAAAACATAGATTAATATAGCCTACCACAGTACAACTCCTTCGCCAAATTTTAAATATATCGGTTAATTGTTTCTCAAAATAACAGTATAAAATCTATATAATTTCATTTAGGGCTATATTATAAAATGGTGGAGAAATGGGGCTTTGCATTGACAATTTTAAAGGATATAACTGATACTGTACCCAGAAAACACGGAAAATACGGACCAGAATCGGGCCGGTAAAAGGTAGCCGACAAACTCCGGCCAGCCGATACAGGTACGCTGTCTTATGCCGGAAGCGGCCCGATGCATATATGGACTGGCGGCTAATTGTTGGCCGACAGTGTCGGACCTGCGACGGCAGGATGTCATTACAATGCAGAGCCTGCGACGGCTGGATGTCGTTACGATGCTGGGCCTGAAACAGCTGGGTGTCGTTACGATTCTGGGCCTGCAACATCTGGGTGTCGTTACGATGTCGGGCCTGCGACTGCTGGATGTCGTTGCGATATCGGGCCTGCAACGGCTGAATATCATTACGATGCCGGGCCTGCGACGGCTGGATGTCGTTATGATGCCGGGCCTGCAACAGCTGGTTGTCGTTACGATGCCTGGCCTGCAACGGCTAGGTGTCGTTACGATGACTGGCCTGAGATGGCTGGGTGTCGTTACAATGCCGGGCCTGCAACAGTTGGGTGTCGTTACAATGTTGGGCCTGCAACAGCTGGGTGTCGTTACGATGCCGGGCCTGCTACTGCTGGATGTCGTTACGATGCTGGGCCTGCGACAGCTGGGCGTAGTTACGATGCCGGGCCTGAAACAGCTGGGTGTCGTTTTCGATTAAAAATTATCGTAATTGCTATTTCCTTTTTAAATATATTCATGTCGTTTACATCGCAAAACATTATATGATATGGAAATCTATTGCTTGCTGAGTGCAGGATTCGAACCTAAGACTGTTGAGTTGACTGGTAGGCATGCTAATCTATACACCACAGGTTATGTTGCTGACGTTCTCCAGTAAATTAAAATATATAATGACAATTTATTTTAAAGGAATGTATATATTTCATGACAATATAACTAATCATTTAGAAAATGGATTACTTAAAAAATTTTCTTCAGAGGCTTGCAAACAAAGCAGTTTTTGTTAGTTTTTAATATATCTGACGGATGGTTGTATAAATGAAAAAATTCCAAAGTAAACAAATATAATAGGCTACCACATGACACGTATATAATCACGAAAAAGATATGCTAATCGTTAACACGCGGTCTCAAAAAAGACATCATGCCATTAACAGCGAGCTAACATTTTGCCTATTCAAAACACTTTCCAAAAGTTTGTTGGCAAAAAGACATCACATTTATATCTTTATTGTGATAAAGAACCTTGTCTCGATAACGTTACAGGGTCATAATAAATAAGATAGTGGCCAGCTTACTGAAAAGACAAAGATGCTATATGGGAATCTGCTGAGAAACATTTTTAATATGCTTGCAACATGTTTGCTCTGCGATATCATGCCTACATATTTTCGGTGATATCCATCTGTTATCCTAAAAAATACAATGGGCCATTGTCTTTTTTCTAACGGCTTGAAATCTGCCTCAAAAAAGACGCCACGCCGTTGTCAGATGGCTATCTTCTGGCATTGAAACTACAGTTGCCAACAGTACAGGTATCGGGCCGACAATCTGCCGACACTTTGCAGACAGGTTGTGTTTGCTGGGGCACCATAAAAATATAAGTTTAATTTTGTTTTGCGGTTTCGTAGATAAAAAAATTGTAGCTGAAATGTTTATATGGTCACCATTTTGAAAATATGCGTGCCTGACCCTCTCTAAAAATTTTTTTATTTACATAGCCTGTCACAGTGCTGATTATTTGCCAAATTAAGTAGAGATCTGTTGGTTTTTCGGAGACCACATCATTTGAATTTGTCAAGTGGTACCGTTGTACAAAATGGCGGTTAAAAAAGGTATTTTGTGTGCACACATTTAATTTTTGTAATATATACAGCTATTATGCAAAGTTTCATTGCAATTAATTACATTGTATCGACGATATAATACACAAAAATAATGTAATGCCCGAGCGGTAAAGGGCTGAGCACAAACACTCAATAAGAAATAATCTAAGTCAATTTAATACTTTTAATTAAATCAAGCACTGAAACGGTTACACTTATAATTATACATTTACTTACTGGCGATGTGGCGGAAGACGACAGGGGAATTGTTAATATAAAACAAACTAAATACTCGATATGAAGCAATAACATGATATAGCCACGGTGATGAAGGAGAGTGAATTCTCAGCGCAGCTCAGGCGAGTCGTCCCAGGCGGTGGTGTGCAGTCTCTGGCGTCCTCTGCTGAAGTCCGGCGTCCCCAGGCCGCGCATGGCATAATAACGCACCATGAGTGTAGTGGGGAGAAGTCTCCCCCCACCAAGAAGTCGCGCATGAGCAGTCTCTCACCAATGAGAAGTCAGGGCGAGAAGAGTCACGAACCAATGAGAGAGCAAGATTAGGGCGTCAGCCAACGAACTAGAACTTTGCACACGGCCCCAAAGTGTGGTATCGAATTCATCTGACGGGAAAATAGCACGTGATATAGCGCGTGATTCCAGGAGTAATGCAACTAAAATATCGTGAAAAACAGGACGTATTTCCCGTCGAAAGTGGTTAGGAATTGCAGTCACGCGGTGCTGAAATCAACGCAGGCAGTATTATAGCGCATACAGCTTCCTGTCGAAGGCACCGCAGAACCTGATAACTTGCGAAAATACTTCATTAAAATGTTCTCTCTCTGAACTGGAAAACTTGCGAAGTACCCGCGGTACTACATCACTCCCTCTTTTAGAAAAGTTTTGTTCGGGCTGAGCAAAACTTTAGAAAGATATGTGGCTGAAGCTATAGGTGAGTTGGTCATCAAAGTGGAGCTGGTTGAAGAATAGAGCCTGGGGGTGTAACTGCTCTCTCAGAAACAACAGAATGAAGACTCGCCAGGAACGGAAATTCAGGTTTCTGGTCGACCAACTAACAGGCATCGACGTAGCAGCGATGTTGACACAGGAGTCTTCTTTCTTGAAGTTTTATGAAATCCCTTAGATACTCGCGGTCAACTGAATCATAAAAGTTAATACAGAGGAATGAGTTAATTACTATTCCATCAAATAACTTTAAAATTACCTGAACTCAAAATGGGGAGTACTGTGTCACCTTCCTCAATATTTAAGTTCGCCTTTGTAATTTTTCAAAGTGCAGCTGAAACAAATCTCATACACGATATACATATTGGATAAACATTAAACATCAACACTTATTACAAATATTTGTTACAGCTCTGTCTTGCTTACCAAGACTATCACTATTTGTTTAATATTTCAATCATAAATTTATTATTGTGAAATATATATGTTCATAACACAATGTATCTTGTATCATTGATAAAAACATAAATGTCTCTTGTTTTCATTCATTAAGCTTACAATAATTAAATATCTTTTCATACTTGAGTTAAGTTATCTTTAAATTAGAAAAAGAAAAGAGATATCAATGAATTTTTTACAATCAAATAATCGAATAAACACATTGGCACGTTTTTTTTGTTGCTCTCTGGAATATCGAATTCCTAGAGTATCATCACTTGCTGTAGCATTAAATTTTCAAAATTACGCGCACTATACTCTGCTTTTCACTGACTCTACTTTAATTTTGCCTTTGGGCATCAACACTCAATCACTTCGACTTATTATGGAATTCTTAAAGCAAGTAGTGGCTGTCATCCTCGACGTCGGCCGTGGGGCTGGAACTGTGCTCGAAATAGCACACATCTCCATGGCATCTGCTTGATCCTCGAGAAGTTGGGCAGGTTCTGCGGTCTCAACTACATTCCGACTTGGGAGGCAGGCGCGTGAGCACCTGACCACTGTATCACACAGGCGACGTTTCAGGAACCAGATTACGAGTACCAGACATCCCATCATAACGAACCCCACCAAGTAGTAACTGTGGCGTTCGATGTGTTGACTCAGAACCTTTCTATGTTTCAAATCATGAATTTCCGACATGAGATGATTCAACTCTACATCTTCTTATGTATTTAACTCTGACAGACTAATATTGAAATCTGTTTTCATGGATGCAACGAACACTTGTTCACTATTTGTTAAAAAGGACTGAACTTGATTGAACTTGACGCCATTATCTTCGTATTTGATATGTGTTACCTTGTTACTGTGTGGTAATATCTGAATTCTCTCATTAATTATCAGACAACTGCTTACCCAGGACATGACTCTCTGCGCCGAGATCGACTCCTTCACCACGTGTACTTCACTCTTTTCATAAGGGCACATTTTAGTGATTTTCATCTTTCTCGGTACTGAATAAATCCAACTATCATCATGTACTGATCTAATAAACGCTGGTACGAACGAGTTACCTAGAGCTTCTCTCTTATACATTTTATAATCATAACCAGGTTGTGACAATATTACATTCACCAGATAACACGGAACCTTTATGGAAAACGCCGGGACGTTAGCTGGAGAAACTATATTATTCCAGCCTTTACATCGACTCATGTCTTCTTCAGATATTAACGTATAAAACTGCCTGGTCTCTGACAGCGCGATATAAGGTGCATCTGGCACTATCTGAATGTATCTCTCTAAATTTCTCTCAAACACGGGAAAAGGGTGAGCTCTATAATTTGTGAAATACCTATTCGCGGATCTCAAAGGAAACTCAATTATCAACTGTATACTATCAATTGTAGCAAGTGCATGTACCATAGTTACTTCATAATAATGGCAAACTTGATCTAAATCAGTTCCTGCTATCAAAGTCTTGTCCGCGGGTAATTTAAGAGCAATATCTCGAATAATTTCTGACAAATTTCCTGGAGTCAATAACGGAGTGGGTAACATACCAGTCGCTATGATATCCAATGCCACTTTTATATTTGTTACCTCTTGTTTATAAGACTGAATAGTTAATTCTAATTCTCTCAGCAAACTACTGTATTTAACTGCTTCCCCTAAATTGCTAATTGTTATTCTGTGATTTCTTTCAATCATTGAGGTTGCTTAAGTATTCCAAGCAGTCATGTGGTTCAAAGTTTTTATTACTTTCTCTAACTCTTTTGCTAAAATGCCTACGACCTTCGAGTTTTTCTCTACTCTGGCATTCATCCCTTTCACGAAAGTTAATTGTTTCTCTACTATATGAATATATTTTTCTTGTCTCGTCCCCAACTCAGTAGAGACTTGGTGAATAAGGACATAATCATCATCCGTAAGTGTACCAAATAAAAATTTCAGAACACTACCACCTGCATCTATCAAACATCTCTTGACGATTTTCTGGGTAGTATCAAAGTTAATTAATTTACTTCCTCCTCTAATTCTGCAATTAGTCTCAAGATCTATCTCTGAACGTGGTTTTTCAATCTCTTGGTTTCCAGAAAACTTCATCCCTTTAATTATGTTCAGTTGGTTCCTAAATTCCTGATTAATGCTCTCCAATTTTACTTATGGGTATGTCTAGTACTATTGTCCATCTTGTATCCCGTTAATACGACGTCCATTTCTTGCAATGCAAACCAATATACCTCTTATTTAGTTTTTCGCATTGAACTCGTAATCAGCATTAAAGTCCATGTTACATTATACTCTGAGGCTACGCATCACTTATTTCTGCTTCCTCCTCTTCCACTGAGGGGTTTATTACATTCTAACGCAAATTATACCTGACACTAGGTTCAACTATTTTCTCACGAATATTCCCTTTTAAATAACGCGACGGTTCCCAAGCGTCGTCAGTTTCTATATGATCATAACATTCACTATCATCGAGGGTGCTGTCGTCCCTAGGGCATTCAACACATATTTCCTCTACTTCACCTATTTCGGCTAACTCTGTTATATTTGTTATGATTGGGCGTGACTTTGATACCTATATTTTCTTCAATATTTTCCTCACTTAATTCTTTATCACTTTTATTATCGCAACATTTCTCAACTGTTTCTACTTCATCAATAATCCGCGGGGCTTTTTCCCTACATGTTATGTCTCTATGTAGACAAGAGCTCCTTGACTCTGTAGAAATTTTAGATAACTTAAACTATCACTGTGCCCAAAAACTTTTCTTTTGTCTAATAATACTTCAAAAGTGACTAAGCTCAGTTTTCTCAAAACTTTATGAGGTCCAGACCAAAACTTATGAAACTTAGATACTCTACTTTTCTTAACACTTGGCATGTGAAGATACACATAATCACCTACCTCAGTATCTGGTGATTTTGACTTCTTGTCATACTACTCTTTTTGTCTCTCAAAAGCTACTTCATTCCTTTCGCTAGCTACTTCATGTGGTTCTTTTAACTTGTTACTCAAAACATCTATGTGCTCCTTGTCTGTCATACCTCCGTCTAACACATTTAACTGACTACTCAATTCACCTAAAGGGGGTAGCCTAACTTCTTTCCCATATAACAAATCACTGAATGTGGAATCGTCCTATATGCGTGCACTGCATATGGCAAATATCTTTCCCAATTACTACCGTATTCATCTTCGTAATGAGATAGCATATCCGTTAGGGTTCGATGAAGTCTCTCAACACGTCCATTACATTGTGGTCTGAAAGGGTTCGTCTGTAACTTCTTAATTTTGAACACTTTGCACGTCTCTAACATCAACCTAGACACAAAATTTCCCCCTTGATCTGTCAGCAGGCTTTGAGGAAAACCATGCCTTAAAATAATCTGCTGTAAAAAATACTT
Source organism: Dryococelus australis (assembly GCA_029891345.1). NCBI lineage: Eukaryota > Metazoa > Arthropoda > Insecta > Phasmatodea > Phasmatidae > Dryococelus > Dryococelus australis. The sequence continues at coordinate 62,884,518 of CM056998.1, read as the reverse complement.
CGCTACTATTTCTGCAGTTTGATCGGGAACTGGTATCGCTTCACAGTACCTTGTGAAATAATCAATAAATGTCAACACATATTTATTCCCTTTCTCAATCATCGGTAAGGGACCTAAAATACAAACTGAAATGGGGAATTTACTTGCAGTAAATAACCTAACGGTGCTTTCGTCATTTTCGTACTTTTTCTCCTAAGACAATCATCGCGTCTCACAATATATTATTCTACATCTTTATTCAATGTTGGCCACCAGTACAAAGATTTGAGGAGGTTTTGAGTTCGCTTCACGCCTTAGTGAGCAGAAAATGGAGTGACATGGTGATGACTAATTACTCTGTTCACGAGCGACTTTGGAACAAATACCAAAATTTTATCTTCGTCTCTTTTGTATAGGATACCTTCCCTATCAATAAAGAAATTTCCTTTATCTGCTTAATTAATTATACTTTGACATGTTTCGTCTTCCCAATGTTCTTTCTTAATTATTTCTGCAAGTTAAATCTTATGAATTTACCTTATTTGCCATTCGCGACAAACAATCTGCATTAACGTTTTTCTTGCCTTGTTTATGGACTACTTATAAATCAAACTCTGCTAAACGAAGTGTCCATCGAGTGAGTCTAGAACTAGGGTCTTTCAAATTCTATAACTATCTTAATGCAGCATGATCAGTAATAAAGGTAAATCTACGCCCGTAAAAATATGCTCTGAACTGTTTTGTGGCAAAATCTAAACCGCGCAATTCTTTTTCTGTTGTACTGCAATTCCATTCTGCTGAGTTTAATTGTCTACTGGCATAGGAGATCGATTTCTCGTGACCGTTCCTCATCTGAGACAGGACAGCGCCTACGGCACAATTACTAGCATCTGTACTCGCAATAAATGGTTGTGAAAAATCTGGATAAACAAGAATCGGATATGAAATTAATATTTATCTTAACATTTTAAAAGCTTCCTCTTGTTCTGCTCCCCAAATGAATGGTTGATCTTTCTTAGTTAATTTCGTCAATGGTTTTGCAATGTCTGCGAAATGCGGTACAAATTTCCTATAATACTGAAATAAACTACCACTGAGCAAACATCTGTGACATTCTTAGGTCTGGGGAGTTCTTTAATTGCTTGTAGATTTTTCTGATTTGGTTTTACGCCTTTTGAACTTACAACATGCCCTAAGTATTCTACACTATCTTGTACAAATGAACACTTACTAGGCTGGATTCGCAAATTAGCTTTTTCTAGTCTTTCCAATACTTTACTCATGCGCTCGGCATGTTCTCTCACAGTATTACTAAATATTATAATATCATCAAGGTATACTAAACACTGATCACCTAACAAACCTGCTGGAACATAATTTTCCATTGATCTCTCAAATGTAGCTGGGGTATTACACAGTCCAAACGGGAGTCTATTAAATTCATATTTCCCCATGAATGTAGCAAAACTCGTTTTCTCCATATCACTTTCTTCTAACTCAATTTGGAAGTAACCACTCGCTAAGTTCAATGTTGAAAAATATTTCGACCGGTGCTAGGAATCTAAAGTCTCCGTTACATTCTGAATTGGTTAAGGATCCTGCTTCGTAACTTTGTTTAACTGACGAAAATCTATACAAAATCTTACCTTAAAAGAACCGTCTTAATTTTTCTGTTTCACCATCACTACGGAAAACTGCCAAGGTGATTTACTCTCTGAAATAATATTTTTATCAAGCATGACATTATTTTCCTCTGCAATTACTGGTTTTTAATGCATGCGGTACTCTATATGGAGTCTGCTTTATTGGGTTGGCCTCTCCTGTATCTATCTTATGTTTCAACAAATTCGTGCACCCGAAATTCGAACTATCTTCCACTTGAAATATATACGCAAACTTCATTAACACTGGGAACATTATATTAAAATCACTCTTAATCAAATGTTTTAATTTTTCTCTAATAATTTTCTCTATCTCCATAAATTCATCTTTTGGTAGTTCTGGTATCATTTTACCCTTCTGCTTCACTGATTTATTACTATTTGCCATGTAAGTTTCAAAACTCTGACTACCTTGAATCACTAAACAATTTGGCACATTTAACATTTTATTCTCTCCATTCGATGATTTACACGTATTTTCCGTGCGAGTTTCACAACTCTGACTATCTTGAGACTGTACATAATTAGGCTCATTTATTCTCATTTTATGTGTACAATCTGACATTGGTACCGATTTTTCATTTACGCGCGTATTTTCGAAGTTAACTTCTCTGTTTCTACTACTTTTCACATTACTCTGACATCTCAAATTATCGCGACATTTGAACTTTTTACGACAATCCAATTCATCACAACAATTACTACGACAATTATTACGACACATCAAACTTTTATCACGACAGGACTCAGGGGTTTTCATTTGGAATCGGAACTGCCTATACTCGGCAAACTCTATCTCGGCGAATTTTGGGGACACAGCGACAAAATCTGTCCTGTTCCGTGACCATGCTAACTAATTCACTCACTTTATGGCTAACACAACTCGAGGGAATTACTGCTTCGGAGCCTGGAAGCGAACACTTTTTATCTTTGTTTCTAGGGACATCTGCGAGGATTTTCTCCAGTGGTTCTATTTTTGGCGACACAAGATTACTTTGTTCCGACCCAAGGCTTATACAACTTCTCTCGGATATTCGGGGTACGCTATTTACGCATAGTACTCCAGCGACGTCACTGACAAGTGTGGCAAATCCTATTACCGTAACCTTTGGAACGACAAGCATCTCATGTTCACGATTTTTGTCAATGCCCTTACTGATTTTACTAACACCCTGTTAGGTTTCCTCGAATCCTCAACTTGACCTACCCTGTCAGTAGTCCTCTCGATATGACCGCCTACTTCATATGTCGCTCCTGCATCTCCCGCGCGACTACGACTCCATGTCCTGTTGCCCTCTTTGACGTGATAGCGATGATGAACGAAACACTGACACGCATCAGTTTGACCCGAAACATAGGGGATAACACACTGGTCACTCACCACCCTCATAAGTGCCTTATTTTCAACTACACAGGTACCCTCACGATCGTTGGCCCGTCCTCCAGATTCGTCTCACTGAATCTATTACATGTCCGTATAAATTTTCAAGCCGTACTGCTCCTACAATACACCTCGTTCTCTGGGAGGCTCTTACCGGTAAGAATTATGTTGCATATTGCCCTTGCCACACGGATGCCCGGTACATTCGTCAATGTCGGTTCGATAAGAAGCAATTACGAGTCGGTGTCCCAACCCGCCGTGTGCAAAGAAACATCTATCACTGTCTCCGACTTTGGTGGCAGAATCGTGTGTTGTGTAATTTTCACTTCATTGTATTGATTACTGTTCGCAGATCCGGATAGAAGTTCAGAGTTGGCCAGGCTCTCAGCTTGTTTCCGCTGCTCTTCCTCAATTATGCAAGTAAATGAATTAAATGTACCTAAATCAATTGTATTTTTGAGGTACAATGTATGTTGTTTCTGGCATCATAATAACGGAGAAAATCGGTTCCAATTATTCCCTCGAAAGGAAGCTCTGATACACACACAAGGAACCAATATGGTTAACATTGACCATTTACCCACAACTCTACATACTGGGTACCTGCGGTCTGGAGAGAGTCTCCAGTTACGCCTTTCGCTCCTTACTGAGATTCATCGATAATATTCCCGCTGATTCTACGTCGAACGAGAGATATATCGGACCCTGTGTCAATCAAGAACGAGTGAGACTGGCCCTCGACAAGAACTGAAACTATGGTCTCTTTTCCCCCTACAACTGTAATTACCACCGTGTGGTGCCCAGGGCTGACACTCGGCTTCTCGCGTTAAGGTGATTACTACCTACGTTCTCGCTAGTTTCTCTAATGCCGTGCCCTACGTTCCTGGGTACTTGGGCTCGTTGTGGGGCTCCCAAACTTTGGCAGTCTCTGATCATGTGCCCAAAACGTCCGCAATTAAAACATCTAATATTACAGTAACTCATGTCCTTGGGAGAAACACCTGCTCCCGATAAACTCTTTCTACTGTTATTGCTATCATTCGAACTACGGTAACATGAGTTATAACCTCTTCCAAAACCTCTGTTAATGGAAGTATTTTTGCCACTTCTCGCGTTGCCCAGTACCACACTTGTTTGCTGAGAGACTATGTTATACACCTTTCTCCTCTTCTGACGATCATCAAATTTTGTTTTGCGCTCCTGATGCGCCTCTGTAACCTCTAACGCTATAGCTATGCGTTCAGCTTCGTCCATGGTTTGTGGTATCTTATATCTAAAGTGTTGACCTACGTTACCTTGTAACCCGTCAGTGAAAGCTGCTAATGACCTATTTTCAGCTTCCTGAATCAAAATTTCCTGTTTCTATGGATCATCTAAATGCTGAACTGTTTTCTCACATAATTTACGACCTCTATCTGCAAATGTCTCCACATCCTCATTATGTTTCTGCCTAACATTGTGCAGCATGTAATAATGAAATTGCAACGGCTGATTTTCCTTGAATATGTCGTTCACCTCATCTTTCAACATTTTAAATGCTATGTCCCCTCTTAATATAGGACGTGTTGCAACAAAACGCAACGCTAAACCTTTCAATTTAATTTTTGCTAATTTTACTTCGTCCTTATCTGAAAGATTTCCTAGTCTTGCTGCGCTTTGTATGCTTTCTAGAAAGTCGTGTACTGGCAACGAACCTTTTTCGCCAGTCCATTTTTCTACTAATGAAATAACCACCAAATCTTTAACTTGAGCTGGTACTTGAGCTTGTGCTGGTATCACGTGGGCTAGTTGACGAGGTCTTTCGTCCTCCATGTCAACTAGAAAAGCGCTACTATAACTTATTAAATATTATTCATTGAATTTCGAAAGAGGAATCCAAGTCTTACGATCATGAGTCCGTTTCTTCAGAGTATCGTAATGATTACTACTACTTGTGGGTTTAGTTTCATGGATCGTTTCCGAATTTTCTCTCTTAGGACCGGCAATATGTTCCGCACGTGAAGAATTAGTAGCTGCTTGCTCGCGTTTTACATTCGCGTCTTGCGAAGTCGAAAGCTCTGTATTCACAACTACGTCAATCCTTTCTATCTCAAATTCTGGATAAACACGATCTCGAGGTATGAACCTCTTCACTGTACGAATTTCATTTCCCAATACTACTCGCCCAGAAGAATTTTCGTACTCGTATACTTTATATACGGGAGTCGGTAAAGATCGTTTTGGTTTTCCTTTGAAAGCTATTTCTAGTCCTGAACCTGTAGTTAATGCATTCAACTTAGCACGAAATGGTTCTACTTGAGACAAGTCAAAAGATATGTGCTTTTGAAGAAATTTCTCTATCAATTTATATGAATACTCTTCTAAACCCTTCAATGCATCTCTACTACTAGTTAAAATTACGTAGATTGTCAAAACTGTAAACTCTACAACCTTCCATTCTTGCCTCTGAAAAAATAATAAGCATCTTAGCATAACGCTTCAGTGCTTTTTCAAAATACAACAAAGAAGTGGGGCTGAAACCAGATCATTTCTGCAATATCAATACTAACCCAAGTGTGCGGTGTTATACCTTCCAAATCTACGTGACAATCACCACTACCAGTTACTCTATTATTCATAGGTCCGTGGACATTCTCAAAATTTAAACGATATGATTTCCTGCAGTACACGTGTTCGTTATAATTCTGCAAATCTCCTCTTTCACGTATTATCGTATTAGATTCGTCAACTGAAATGCGCACGATCCTAAACGCTTCAGGACACGTTAAAAAGTCCCAACCAGAAACACTGCTCAGTTCAATTACAACTTCACGATTCGCATTCATAACACAACGTGCAAATTAAATAAACCAACTGAATATCAATTCGTCGGAGGAAAATCTAACACTGTTTTTAACGACCTAACACCTATCGCCTATCACCTACAACCTATAACCCTTCGAAGTGGGTTCAGTTACAACCGTCTGGAGTAACTATCTAAAACGCTGCCACCAGTTTGTGATGCCCAAGCTGTCAAGGGCTGAGCACAAACACTCAATAAGAAATAATCTATGTCAATTTAACACTTTTAATTAAATCAAGCACTGAAACGGTTACACTTTTAACTATACATCTACTTACTTGGTGACGTGGTGGAAGACGACATGGGAATTCATAGTATCAAATAAACTAAAAACTCGATTTGAAGTAATAACATGATATAGCCACGGTGATGAAGGAGAGTGGAGTCTCAGCGCAGCTCAGGCGAGTCGTCCCAGGCGGTGATGTGCAGTCTCTGGCGTCCTCTGCTGAAGTCCGGCGTCCTCAGGCTGTGCATGGCGTAATAAAGCAACATGAGTGTAGTGGGGAGAAGTCTCCCTCCACCAAGAAGTCGCGCATGAGCAGTCTCCCACCAATGAGAAGTCAGGGCGAGAAGAGTCGCCAACCAATGAGAGAGCAATGTTAGGTCGCCAGCCAATGAACTGGAACTTTACACACGGCCCCAAAGTGTGGTATCGAATTCATCAGACGGGGAAATAACGCGTGATACAGCGCGTGATTCCAGGAGTCAAGGGACTAAAATATTGTGAAAATCAGGACGTATTTCCCGTTGAAAGTGGTTAGGAATTGCAGTCACGCGGTGCTGAAATCACCGCATGCTGTACTAGAACGGATACAGCTTCCTGTCACAGGCACCGCAGAACCTGATTAGTGGCGAAAATACTTCATTGAAATGTTCCCTCTCTGAACTGGAAAACTTGCGGAGTGCCCGCGGCACTACAATAAAATAGCTATGTGGCCACTATTTTAAAGAAAGTTTCTGACATACGTAAAACATATAAGTTAGCATTATCTAACTCACGCAGTACTACTTGTCTGCGAATTTTGGTAGGGAACTGTTAATGTTTCCCGAAAATTTTTTATCAATCCGTTGCTAACGTAACTGGGAGCAGCACGCCTGCCCGTGTGTGCCGCTGCAATTACACACTTCAAAAATAGTTTTCAACCACCGGTATTTTATCGTTTGCTAGGTTGTTCGAGGTCTAAGAGAAAACACAGTATGAAAGTACACACTTTCTCTACGGAATATCATGCCAGATATGACGAATTCCCTTACGTAATGCACCTACTGTCTCAGCGAACATCCTTAATGTGCTACCAATTACAGGAGGCGCAAAAGTTTTTTGAGGTATGTATGTAGTAAAGGGCAGTTATGTCTTCCCCGAAGGTTTATTTAAATGTTTATTTTTTTTAGCGAACAGATTTTTACTTACTATACACGCCAGCTCATTGGATATGACGTCACATGCAAGGACGACTTCATTTACTTAAAAAAGTGGGGGAGGGGACATTTCGTGATTAATGACGATATAGTAGCCAATATTTAAATAGAAATGCCTTCATTTCTTAAATAATTGGAAGTCAATTTTAATTTCTTAACATTACACATGTTTTCTATAAATAATTTTAATATAAAGTGCAGAAGAAGTTGTTAATGTGTCATATAAGTCGTCTAATTTTTTATTGTCGGTGTGCCAGTTTTGGTTTAAAAAGCCTAGATGATCAGAGAGATACGGCATAAAATATAAAAATAACACTAAGGCCACAATTTTTTAAATAATAGTCTGATCGATTTAAATTTTGTAATTATTTTTTCTTTGAAAGTTCTACTTACTTGCATGCTAAATTTAGTGAATATCAAATTTTTCGTATTGCATTCCTTGAGGTTGCACTATCTCACATCATCACTGATGAACGACGTTTCTAACACGTGAATTCGTATCATTGCCTACATTCCTAGTTTCGTTCATATTGGTTGAGAGGTTTTATAGACAATTATAGAATGTAGCCATATAAGTCTTTTATTTTGAAAATAAGATTCTGGTATACTAAGAATTAGCAAGGGCTGGTTGCTTACTACAGCACCATTTCAATACAGATTTAATAAGGATTGCGGGGTACTTTGTTAGAAAAATTAATAGTTGTTTTTCGGGTAGATTTAAATTTTGAAATTGTGGAAGAAAGGGTCTGTCAAATGGCGAACTTAAAACACATATAGGAAACTTAAAGGAAAATTATTTTCATTTTAACCAATATTTAGTACTTGATATACAATGAAGCACTTACAACATTTGGGAAGTTACAATTCTGAAAATAATCAACATATAATCTATATCACTCAAAATAAAAAATATCAGGTGATTTCACTAGGCGCTGTGAGCTTTCCCAGTTCCGCAAAATTAAGTGAAAGTGTACAAAAAATTTTTTGGGTACACACATATGAGTGATCTCAAGGTTTTTCTAAGAAGCTAAAAAATTCAAACGAGTTAAAAAAAAAAAAAAAAATCAAACAAATTTAGCTGAAAGACAACATGTCTAACAGTTCTGACATACGTATAAATCACACGACTCTAGATAAATTTCCACACTCTTTCAGAAGTAGTAACTTGTCTGTGAATAATTGCTCACATATTCAAGGTCGTGCCATGTAACTGTTTTCAAGTCTCAATTATTTCGTTTCGGAAAAAAAAAAATTTATGTGACACATTTGCTGTATATTTGTGATTTTAAAGCGTAATTAAAAAAAAAATGAGAGAAAATAAACACATCACATATGCTTTAAATAATAATTTTACTGCCGTCACACTGGAGAGTTGACAGAAATATAACATACGAGTATATTTTCCCCTCTTGTCACCTCAGGTATTCCCGACTGCAAAGTTCGTATGTGTGCGTGTGTGCATGTGTGTGAGTACGTGACGAAAATAACAACACTGTGTGTTTATCATCACCGCCGAGGGAGCCCTCAACCATTTAACCTTATAAACATGCCTGCTGTATTTGCTTGGTACACACGCCAGAAGAGGCCTCCCTACTTTTATTTCATCAACCCTGCATCCACACGCAATTTCTAATGAACATTTTTTTACCTATGTAATCGTACACGCAAAATGAGTTTGACTCATATGGTGTTACGGAAATTCCTTTTTATGAGCTTCAGTAAATTAAAATTATCATCCATACTTTAAAACGTCGATTTTTTTCTATTCATTGCATACTTTGGCAAAAAATTTTCCTGAATATAACAGGAAAGTAAACAATTAAATAACGCAAGAACAAAGAGAAATTTCATTGTATATTTCAGCGTTTTTCAAATTTCCCGAAGTCGTACAATACGAGTTCAATTTCGCTTGTTCGGACAATCGACAAAAATTGAAATATTAATAAAATGTAGTAAAAAGGAAAATTTAAATCATTGTTCGTAGTGTTGCAACGGCAGAGCTGTAGGGGTGCGGCGTTAAGAGAGGCATGGTATGTCAACCGCAAACATAGCTACCAATTGTGAACGGGAAAAAAAGGGGGGGGGGGGTATAAATTAGGCTAGGAGGCGAAATATAAGGATGTCGGGCAACAAGGGCGTGGTCTTACGAAAGATAAAAGATCCCGTTCTCTTTATACTATTTGTTCTCTTCCACTCTAATAAAGAGCATGGTTCCTACCTATCTGTCTCCTGTAGCATTTTCTATTCATACATGTAACAAATTTTAATCATTTTCTATCGAAAGGGTTTTAATGGTGTCTGTGCCAGGTTTTTCCATTTCTATTCTTAGTTTACACATATGGAGGTAGTCACGGCCCCAGAATGGTGGCCATAGCTGCCCAAAACCCTCTCTGCGGCGATGCACGCCTCCTTGCATTAATTTCCTCTCCTATACGTGCAAAGGGCTCGGCTCTGAGGCGCATCTAGCTCCCTCCACCTACTACCTTGGAGGTACAACTAACAATTAGAAATAGGGTGGGTTAGGAAAAAAACTGGGCGTGGTCGTTCATCGCCGCGTCACCGTGGGAAGACTTCGAGGACTGCTACCAACTAAGGCGACGCGTGAGGGGTTCCCTCGTGGTATTCCGAGCTGATGGCGTGACGAGTGAAACGGTGGTCAGTGTCCGCCGAAGGATGTGAGGCTTAAGTAGTGCTGAGCGGGGAAATAGTGTTAAAACAATCATAAATTGAGTGAGCACTTAAAGTTATCAGTCTAATGTGTACTCAATAACAAATCAAATATATCTTGTAAGCACTTGAAGTTTAGTAAGAGCTTATATTATTATAGTTCTGCTTGATCATTTCAATCACCTCACCCTTGGTATAGGCTGTTCACGGTAAAGTGAGCACTTTTTGAGGCCCTCCTTACAGGCACTAACCACTGATAAATATATCTTTTTGCAGCCTGAGGGATTGAATTTTGAGGGTGGTGAATTTTATACAATGTCTTTATTAGTCGCATTTCAATGTTTATATTAAAAAAGCAGCAGGAAGATGGAAATTGGACGAAAGGAAAATTTCAGAAGGACCTTAAAAAGTGCTCACTTTACCGTGAACGGTCTCTAGTAGAGGCACAAAAACTGGACAGCCAATGGGTAACACTAGGGTGACCCTAGACTGTAACAGCCACAAAACCCGATCTACAATGATGGAAACTGTAACTTGACAACTTTTCGCGCTTCGCTGAGTGAAAAAGTCACACTGGAATCTCTGTACTACAAAAAACAGTCGTTCCAGTGAGAATTGAAGTGAACAAAGGCTGGAATGTAATTTACGAATAAATAATGTAATTCCGCTCCACTGAAATATTATGATAATTTTTAAGGTCAATGGAAATCTTAAGTGGAATAAATCGAACGCTCCATGAGGTTACGTTAACGTTTTTTATATGTATTATTTCAATGCTGACACAAAGACTAAAATCTTTTGGCATATTGTGGAAAAGTACTTGTAAAGTTTATTTGTAAATCTGCATAAAATCATAGACACATTATTTTTCTTTTCAGGAACGAACTTTTGATAAATTTGGCGTAAAATTCTTGTATGAAAAACGGAACTTTACGAACACTTGTTGGTTATTTATTATGAGGTATTATTATGAAAATAGATTTTACCGCCCTTAAACAGGTGTTTCCGCTCTGTATGAAATGGAAGTAAAGTGATTTTTTTTGGTCATGGAGATGATTTGAAAACGATTAAAATATATTATTTACATCGGATCTAAATGCTCACCAACCGGATTCACGTAAAACTAAATGGAGTGAGCAAATGATTTATTATTTAACCACGCAGTGTATTGTAATGTTGGGGAGTTAGAATATTCACCGTTTGTTAAAGGAGTTATAAGCTACATTTTTTTTATATTTGAAAATATAAGCGCAAATGGCGTTAGTAAGCCTAATCGCCACAGGAAACTATACTTTTCTTGTTATAGTCGCGAGGGATACTTTGTTTAGCCTCCACATTGTCCACTCTCGACGCTGGAAGTCGCAGGGGACTACGGAGAAGTTCTGTATTTTATTTATAGAAGGCTGAGTTCCAGTGTTCTATTCTGAGAACCACGTTTTGGCGTATCAGTTCCACATTTCAGCAACAAACTTCTAGGACACACGGGAAATTTCTACAATGCGCACTCTGTCACAATATTGTCCGTTCACGGTTGCTACCGACTTTTCCCTGCTGAAGTTCTACTTCCGGGATATTTCCACCTCATGCAATCCCACTTAACAGAGTCTGAAAAATTACACCAAAGGAACACGGCACCGCATTCATTTGCACCCAGTGTAATAACAATTCACATAAGAACTATTTGTTACTTGGAATTTCCAAAGCACCTATATGCTCTATATTTGCATTGTATGGATAGGAACATTTCGCGAGTTCATTTCAGGACAAGATAAACGTTACACACGTGTTGACTTTGCAATTGAATCGCAGTTTATTAGACACGCCCTGGATGACTCTGATCCAATAGCAGACTTGCAAGGAAACACGTAGCGAGTGCTATACTGCCAGATGTGGAGGAACACTGACTATACTCTATGGGGCAGCAGCCAATGAACAAACATCTGAGACTCGATTATACATATGACTGTGGAGTCTAGCCTACAGGTAATTGAACACGCGAATTTTTCCTATCCCTACTTATAAATAGAGGCCCGTGAATTTCGCGGGTTCATTTCTAGACAATTTGGAATTCACACACATGTAGGTTCATGTTACGTTTGTAATTTTTCTACGTGTTGTTTGACGCCTCCTGGAGATAAATGAGCTAACAACAAACATGTAATAAGTTGTGCGCCCAACCGCCGCAATATACCACCACAAAAATCAACCAATAAACAGTTAATATCTCTATAGCCAATAAAAAACATGCAATAAGATATGCGCCCAACCACCGCAATATACTACCACAACAATCAACCAATAAACAGTTAATATCTGTATGAGAGTATGTAAGACTGTGAAGCCGAACCTATAGGTCATTGAACTCGCAAATTTCTCGGGTCTCTAGTTATAAATAAAAAATTATTATAGACAACATGTAAGTTAAAGTTCAATTTAACAGAAAGAAGGCACTTTTGTATTTAAAGAAGTACAAAATGTTTGTGATGGTTGATACATTAAGGAAATATACCACACGCCTAACACATGGGGTGATTTTTCAAGGTTAGATTAATAAATTGTGAAGAAACCGCGAACTGACTACATTGGCCATTATTTCGGTGTACGGGGAGGGGTCTAGCGGGGTTGGAACGATATACATCAATTAGTTTGGCAATAAGATGAACCTATAATTACAGGCGTTATAAAATACGCATGTCTTTATATTTCAAGAGCTTCCCGTGGCTGTGATTGCGAAGCCGTCGTGCTCACATTACAAGAGGTGGCCAGATCAGCAACGGCTGAATGTCAGCATCCGTCGTAGGTCGATCATTAGTGAGTTACTTTTCGGTGTTCGCTTGGTTCGGCGCCCATTATGATTAAAACGCCTTAACTTTTTTGCTATCTGTGAATAATTAAATAATAAAAAAATTATTTATGTTTCTTACAGGGCCTAAGCAGTATAGTCCATTCACGGTTTCTTCGGCCTTTTTGAATCAAACCATTGAGAAATCTCTCCATGTATGACGTGTTTAGTTATTTCCTAAATACGCCCTGTATCACAAGCGTTTTATACTTGTGTTCATAAAAGTTACTTTTATTATGTTAAATTTAAATGTTATTCGCATTTTATTTATAAATTTGAATGCTTCATTTATAAATAATCTAAATAAAAACCAGGGGGAAAATAGGTATGTTGGTAGTCCTTACACAAAATACTGTTACACTCAGTGGGCACGAATGTGGTGCGTTGTCCCTCTGGTGTAATTCTCCAGGATTAGTTAAGCTTAGTTTGCACGAGGCGGAGGAATATCCTGGAAGTAGAACTTTAGCAGGGATTCAGTAAATGCTGAAGGAACCGTGAATGGACTATAACAATAATAACAAATACATAAGACCTGCAATTAAAAATGTTAACTACACAAATATACCAACGTTGTAAATACTGAATTTACATTTAATCACTTTAAAACCACACCTTACATACCTTCCCAACGTTCGTTGGTATTATATTTGGTCCCGGCCAGCGGTGGGAGTGATTTGGGGGGGGGGGGGGGCTCCTCAAGTTGTTTCAATTAATTGCCATTCGTGGCTGCTATAGTTCCATAACGTGACCTTACACACCATCGCTTATTAAATGAAAATACTGAGAAGCGTTCTTGCAGTTAAGATAATAAGAATAATTGTTATAATAACGATGAGTAAATGTATAAAAAACGAGGATAATATTTCCGGCCAAAACTCTAATACTCATCGCAGAAGCTGAGTGACGAGACAGGAGAGTGGCTGGCAGCAGATTTAGTGTATCTTACGGGGTGCAGGGTTTCATATCTTGACGTGTCTTGTAAAAAAAAGACGTCTGACTTTCAGGACTTACAGCAACACCCATTTAAACGACGCCTGTCATCGTCTTGCGGGACCATCACCCGTATTTTATTCCTATTGGCCTGTAAGTGGAGTGTGGAGAGATCGATAACTTGAGCATCGATAACTTGAGAGCCGATGAGCGTGAAGTGAGGTGAGTATAGAGTATCACCGGAATGCTAGAGCGGGGGGTGGGGGGGAAACGGGAGATCACCGAGAAAACCCGCCGACCGGCAGCATAGTCTGGCACAATTACCACGTGCGAAAATCCGGGAGCGACCCCGCCGGGAAGCAAACCCAGAGGTCAGTAGTCTGACCACAAAGAAGAACATAATATCTGAAATGAATGCAAGAAGAGTTGAAGGAAATATGGAGAAAAATAGAAGAATAAGAAGGAGGAAGATAAGAAAAAGAAGAAAAGAAGAGGAAATAAAATGAGGAGGAAAACAGAGAAGGAAAGTAGAAGAACAACAGAAGAGAGAAAAAGATAAGTAGAAGCAGGAAGAAAGAGAAGAACGGAAGGAACTGCGGAGAATAAAATCTAAATGAGGGAAAGCTGTGATTTGTGATAATATGTTGGTTGATGTATGTGTATGTGTCTATGTAAAAAAGGGGGGGGGGGCGCTCGTTGGAGCGGAGCTCCATTCCTTCGTCCGCCGGGAAGCGAAGGCCTGGGTGTCCAGAAGGGATACTTCTATGTCCTGGACGATGCTTAGGTTATAGCAGAACGATGGGCGAGGGGAAAAATAAAAAGAACAAAATAGAACAGTACTGATATGGAGGGAGCTGGGGACCTTCGGGTTCGTGGGCGGGGCCATTAGACCGTTGGGTGCCATGACGGACCGGCCGAAAGGCTAGTTAGCTGTGTGCGGGCCCGACGGCGTCTGATCGCGCGGGCAGATTCGTGGGAATCCCGGTCCCTGGTCTGTTCCGGCGGGGGCGGCGAAACGGGGGGCGGCCGAAAGGATACCCGTCGGGGAGCTGTCTCGTTCGGGGCAGATTAGCTCACCACCTCCGTAGGAAGTGTGAATGATGCTTTTGAATAGAATTTGTAGCTTAAATTACGGGTGCCCAGATGAACAGCCGCCCTCACACAAAAAAAAATTGTGAATCTGTATAACTAATATACTGTTTGTTAAATTGTAGTAGTCATGATAGAATTGAACACCCTGGATGGCTGTACTGCTAAGTAGAGTTAATGAAATAAATTAAAAAATAAAGTCTTACGAATGCAACACCGCGGTTCCTATTAGCTTGTTGAGGTATGACTGCCAAATTCCAGCGCGTTACATACCAGTTTATCGGGAATAATAAACAGTGGACCGGATTCCTTCTGCGTTGCTAACTTTGCCCGACGAATGTGCAAAATGTGATTCCAGTTGACCCGAAGTTTATAAAACGTGTCCGTGATAAATTCGAAGCAAATCATAGGAGGGTCTAATTTTATGCTTTGCTTGTTCATGATATTGGAAATGTAGTGCAGATTACTATTCGGTGGTACAGAAACGCTTCCGTTTACATACTTTTATTATGGCAATAGAATTAATATCCTTAATGATCTAGGACTACAGCACAGGGAGACAGCACACAAATTTACAAACTTCCTTAAAATAATGAGCTGCTGTACAAAAATTGAAAAAAAAAAAACAAAAAAAAAAAAAACTGGAAAGGGAAACGAATCAATAGCTTCTTCATCATAGTCAGAAAACCTTTACCCTACCGGCCACCGAACCAAAACACCGACTAATTTTCTTTCCTGTTTCCGCTGAAGAGGCTAACGGGCTTTCGCAACCCTGCACCCTGCAATGGAAGTTAGGCCTTTATTTAATTACCACTAAGCGCATCATTCCCTGGAACTGGGGTTGCTTGAAGAGCGGGGAATTCGAGCGCGTCCATTAGTTCCAGGTTCGCAAACTTTCGAGCGATTCCCACCAGCACGTTTTATTCATACAGCTTTCTAATTACCCACCCAAAGTGAGTCACAGTTAGTTTATTAACCCCCCCTCCATTTCCCCCCTTTTCACCCAATTTCTACGGAAACGTACATCTTGGGTATACAAAACTGCGCGCGAGTTATTCAACAAGTTATTTACAGTCTGCGGGTTTCTCTCTCTTTCGACGTGTTCCTTTCTCCAGTACATACTGGAGAACGCCGTAGCTTTTCAAGAGACGCAGTTGAAGAATTGAAAAAAATTAAATAAAAACTACCGTTTCCCTAGCGTTCTTCGTAGATGCATTCTGTATCTTCTGATTTTACCTTTTTTTTCACATCGCGTCTGTGCTTTATGACAAACATCTAATGCACTCGCATACCAGTACTTGAATTATTGCGTTCTACCATGTTTGTAATGCGGTTTATTGTGAAAAAAAAAATTTCTCAACATGTCACCAGTGTATCACTCTCAGTATGACTAGAGAATGTCGCTTTTAAACCACCCTGGTTATTACTAGAATTATTTGCAGCCCCCAAATTTGTACTCTGCTAAAAATAATACTTGCATAATACACCTAAGACTATTTTATATGTTACCGGATTGAATTGTTCTTCATATAACACGATTTTAAAATGAAGATCTGCCTTCTTAAAATTCCAGACATATATACAGCGTTGGGGATTGCATGTCAGTCGAGCCCTTCGCACTTAACAAATGAAGGAGCTTAATTGAGAGCGTTACTCATTCTCAGCGAACCCTTTTTTTTTTCCTTTCTCCAGAAATGCAAAACAACGTATGATTCGTGGATACATTAGGAGTGATTTTTTTTTCATTCTCATGCCACCCACACTACCTCCAGAATGTATCACAGAGGGATCGATATAAGATGCTGTTGCTCATTACGAATAACGTACACCTGACATGGGTGCTGCAAAATTGTTACATTACTTATGATTTATCTTACAGTAGAAGCATCCTATGCGGAAGAAGGTAATCAAAATGTACGCTTAGCTTATTATACACTACGTAGAAGCTTTGCTTAAGACTTAAAGTGAAGGATACAGAAAAATATTCAATTAGACCGATTTCTTCAACAAATTTAACAAAAACTTATTTGTATCACAATTTTCTACAAATAAAATGAAAAGGTAAAGTTATAATACACTATTCAGTGACAAAATATATAAACTGTTAAACAACAAACAAAACTGAAGAAAAAAAATAGTCGTACGAGTTATTTGGATACGACGGTTTTTATGTGCCTTGTAATAAAACGTGCAAATTGTGTTTATTTCAAGTTATGTTGTTAGAAAAACTGAGCCAGCTGGAAACACTTTTTACTCGAATTCGGGAAGGTACAGCTTCCAGTTCAGGTCCAAACGTATTGATTTAGGTTGTTCCATGGTTTCCCGAAATCACCCCAGGATAATAATTAACACAAGTAATTTCTGAGTCCTTCCAAACAAAGTGTCCATTATCTTTAGACGAAACTTTAAACCCCACACAATTAAAAAGCTTTTAAAATTCCTTGCTGAAACATACAAACGTATAATGATTTATTGCATGGTGTTGGTGTTAAACATTTTCCAGTAACACGAATCGCAGAAAAAATTACGGAATATATACATATCTTAGGAAATTCAACTGCCCTGTAAATCAATGTAATCAGATAAATATTTTAAAACAACATTTTTAACTTTTAAACAAACATTTAAAATCATTTGAGGGAGAATAGAATATTAAATAATTAAGTAACTTACTGTGTTTTCAAAGGCTCTCGCCATCAAAAAATTTAGTCGCTATATCTGTAAGTTTGTATTATATATTTTTAACTCGATTTTGTGTCATATTTATATTAAATAAATTTGTTATTGTTTACATCAGAAAGCAACATTTCGTAGGAAAATTAAAATATTTACAAATAATATAAAATTCTAAGAAATATTGATACGAATTGAAATACATCAAATTGTATTCGCAATTAAAATAATATTTTACAATTTTTTCCACTATCTACTGCGGTTGGTATTTGATTCCTTATAAAATACTCCATTTGATCGATTTTTGCCTATCATGTTTACTTCCAAGAAATGAATTAGCATTGTTAATATTGCTGGCATAACTGAAAAAAATCAGTAGTCATTAACTAAAACGCTCCAGATACATTATTAGTTTTCTACGATAACATCGAATAAAAATGTAATGTGCAAATCGCTGATTATCGTCTGTGTAAATCCTTTCCAGCGATTATTTTGTAGGTAACATACGGTTCTTCATTTAAAATCCATTTTCCGACCCATCATTTCCTCTGCGCTCGGATTACCTCACTTTATCTACAGGTCTGCAACAATTTCCGTTCTCGGAAGGCGTTACACAAGCAACGTAGTTCGCGAACTTCCAGCAAGGGAAGTTGAGACGCATTCTTAAGTACTTCGCACGAGCTGGACTACTCGCAGCTAGAGAACTTCGGCGATTTTATCTTCCAGTTGGTACAAACGGCAACAAGAAACAATAAATATACGCCTAAGTGATTTTTAACCTGCTTCCCTTTTTTGAAATTATTTTCGTATTTTCTATTCGCTGTTTCTTATCATTTTTTTGACTCTAACCTTTGAAACATCAACCCCATGTACGACACATTTAGTTGTTTTTTTTTTAAATGGCATGTATCACGAGCGCTTCACACTTCTGCTATCATAAACGTATCTTATTAATGATAAAAATATACTTTTACTTACATTTTATTTGTAAATTATAAATTTTTTTTTTAATTAATAAGAATAAAAGGAAGGGAAAAATAAGTATACATGTAGTGTAGTTCTCATATTGACTATTCACGGTAAAGTGAGCACTTTATAAGGCCCTGCTTAATTATTCCTTTAAATAAATTTCTACCTTTCCGCCACTTTTAATTGTCAACATTGCAATATGATTAATAAACACAGTGTATACATTTCATCACGCTCAATAGTTAACGTCTGAGACTGCAATATAAAATATATTTATTAGGTGTTAATGCTTTTTGGGAGGGCCTTAGAAAGTGCTCACTTTACGTGAACAGTGTACAAAAAGTTATTAAACTAAGTGCGCACAAATGCGATGCGTTTTCTCGTTAGTGTAATTTTTCAGACTTAGTTAAGCTTTGTTTGCACGAGTGGAAGGATATCCTGGAAGTAGAATTTGAGCAGGGCTTCACAAAAGTTGAGTGACCACGAAAAGACCACATATGCACATTTCGTTTACAATTTCAGAAAACGATCAAAAATAACTTATATGATGGATCGCATTCTTACGCGGCCGTTGTAGTTACGCGCGTAAAATCTGGGCTTGGGCGGCGCCACAAGATTCTTTCTTGCCTCTTTACACCATACTCCCCTTATTTTCATAGGCCGTTCACGGCAAAGTGAGCAGTTTTGAAAGCCCTCTCATTTTGAATAATAGTAAATATATTTTGTTTTAGCCATAGTCGTTAACTTCCGAGTGCGGTGGAATACATGCTCTGTGCTTATTACTTAAACAGCATTACTTATTTTAAAAGTTAATTAAAACATAAAAGAGGGCCAGAAATAAAAAAGTAACTAGCACCTCAAGAGTTCTAACTTTATCGCGAACAGCCTATACACTCAGACTTCCTCAAGGCGACCACCTCCCATTACTCCAATCAATTTAGATTGCCCTGAACTGGAATTGTTGAGGCACGTGTACCTGAAAATGGCAGCTGCGACGACTGCCGAAACTTATGAAAAATTAAAACTGTTGTATCTAGACAGTTTTTCGTTTCGGGGAAAGACTACTTTACGGGAAACATGGTGGCAATGAACTTAGCGAATTATCATGTTTATTTCATAAATCAGTTTTGCCAGTTAATCGAGTGACTGAATTGGCTAACCACTTTTTGCCGTAATAAAGATGTTGTGTGATTAAGCGTCGCATAGAATCTAGACTGGTTTTCAGCAGCCAACTTTGACGCACCAACGACAAAGTTTGATTCAGATCTGCGGCCAAACGCGGCAGAGCTGGATAACTGAGTGCCTTTAGGAAATCCGAATATCCGATAGTAAAGTAACCCTCGCGGTCAAACAATTTTGAAGTCTTAAGAATTATTTGTACCGAATCCATTGGAATAAATAATATTAACATTTTTCTATTACCAGACATTATTTCTGGACAACCTCTTTTGTTTATTATAAAAATGAAAACCATAGATAAAAACTTAGAAGGAAACAAAGCTGAGGAGAGCGAGATATCAGCACGTATTTCAACATACAGCAGTAAGTTATGGTTGCTGTGTCACTCAGGATACAACATTTAGTTTTCAATCACGTCACTTAGAATTGGTTCGTGCTGGGCGGAAAATGAACCCTAGCTACCACATATAGGCTGTTCACGGTAAAATGAGTAATTTTGAAAGCCCTGCTTAAGATAAACTTGTATGCACGTTGTGTAATTTTTCCGTCTTATGTGAAATTAACACTGCCATGGTCCTCGTCACTTTATTCATGCGTCGGTCTCGAGTGAAACTGGGAAATTATTATGAAAGTAGATATGTTACAAATCTGCTCATTTCTACACTTCGATGCATTAAAAATACAGAAGGCGAACGAAATAGTTTAGGTTAGCACATCTTAACCGACGTTAATATACGAAAATACGTTCTCGCCACCGTTGCCAATTTTACTGGGCGCATGTCCCTCAGTGCGCCCGTAAAAATAAATGCAAGTAGGAGCAATGAAATTTTTCTAAGGTTGATTTCAAACGTGCTCACTTTATCGTGAACAGCCTTTAAACTTAATGATTGGGACGCCAAAGTTATTTAGGGGTCATTGTGTTGCAGTGGCCAGGCTACTCGACTCACACCCGGTCAAATCGGACTCGGTTCCCGAACGGTGTCACTCACGGATTTTTCCATGTGGGTGTTATGCCTGACCATGCCACTGGTCGGCGGCTTTTTCTCGGGGATCTGCCGTTTCCCCCCGCATTCCGGGGCTAATCCATACCTTCATCACTTCTCCCTCATTGAATCTCAAGTCTTCGTTTTTAAGAGCCACCCAGACCTCTCCAATTTACAAAGTTCATAAATGAAATGGTAGATGAGTGTGCACCGTCTTTACAAATCCTACCTGAGCGTTTTCTTAGTACATACTACAACTGTTAAGAAGATCAATTTAATTTAGCTTAGGCATACTTGAAAAAAAATATTTTAAAGTTGAAATTTTTAAATTCCCGTATGATAAATCATGAAAGCAAATATATCCGATGTTGTGTTAGTAATCTTATTGAATCTGGAGTTGGAAATTGATTGAAATACTGACAGAAGAGAAAGGCAATGAAAGATAAAGAGGATAGGAGTCCATAGTGTGAGTGCATCAGAATTAATTGCGGGCAGTTTCCATCTTCCACTGTTATTTTTTCTCTTCGTTTTAATGAGAAGAAAATTTAAGTGTCAACTTCTTATAACTTTACTTTTCGCACATTTATTCATATTCATACAAGCCGTGAGAAGTTTCGGAACTTTATAAATATACGCAAATTGTTTCGTGATCTCAATATTATGATAATCGTGTTATAAAAACAATGCATTTAAAATTACACCATCCAGCAATTAATTGGAGTTAACGTTTGCCAACAGAACTCGACGTCACGTTATATTTGTGTAATTCATACATGATAAGGGCCATCGGTGTCACATGAACATAACTAAGGAGAAATATTCAATCAATCGCTGTAACAATAAATTAAGTTGGCATATATTTAGGAGCCTTTTACGAACTGGAGGTCCTATTTCTTTCACCGTTATCAGGTATGGCCATGCAACCACATACGTCCTGAATTTATCGCGATTGCGTTTTTCAATGAGAATCAAGGAGCTCGGTTTGAAAATTTGTTTTCTCAAAAAAAGGTTACGTGAGCGGATAATAACTGTCGGTAAATCACGTAACTTAAAATTCGGAACCTATTCTAATTACGACGTCCCATCTCCAAACTTACACGCCAACCGTCAAGAAGAAATATGGCAATTATTCATAATACCAGTTTCAATGTTAGCAAACGTATTCACCATTTTGTAATTATTTGCGTAAACCTTGGAAATAGTGTTTCTTAACGTGCCCGCGTCTGTTCCTTTCGCCTAGAATTTGAGATGGAGCATATCCTAACAACCGAAAACATTTCCAAAAATATGGCCACCAGCTTTTTTCTTGGAAATCATAACCACGTGTTCTCGTACTTAAGCCTGTGTTGGCATCCTGATAAACATAATTGTTCGTATTATAAATTCGTATATCGGTCCGGGAGAAACAGATTTGTAGCTGATGTTACCAAATATATTTTTGGCTGAAAATAACGTGTCAAGAACTATTTTATGGTAGTACAGAATTTATGTTAAAATGAAAGTCATTTAATTTTTATTTCCTTTTTCTAGCAAATATTTTGTTAATGGCATTTTTCTTCTTCAGGGGTGGATTGCGAACAAAATTTGCTTACAAAATGTATTACGGTGTCCGGTTAATCGGAAAAAATAATCCAATTTTGATCAACGTTTAATCACACAATATGTAAGTATATAGATATGAGATGTCATGGCGGCTCCTTTTATGTAGGGCGAAATCATTCTCTGATTGGCTTCGCGGGGGTCCAGGAACGGGGCACGTGTCTGACTGGCTACTGCGTGGTAAGAAACGTCCCGTATTGACTGGACGTCCAGACGTTGATTGGCGAACGGCGCTCCAGCATGTGGCTGACAGGTCGCGCCATATTTCCACCGTGCGCTGCTGGATTTCGTGGTATAGGCTGCTCACGGTAAAGTGAGCACTTTTGAAATCAACCTTAGAAAAATGTCACTGCTCCAACCTGTATATATTTCAACGAGCGCACTGAGTGACATGTGACCAGTAAAGTTGGTAACGGTGAATGGGAAGCAGTTCAACATATTAACGTCAACTAAAAAGTGTTAGGTAACAATTTCTAATAATATAAATTATTTCTTTCGCTTTCTGTTTTTTTAATGCATCGAAGCTAAAACATGAGTAAATTTGTAAAATATTTACTTTCCTAATAATTTCACAGTTTCACTTGACCGACTCATGAAATATATAAGGCCGATTCTAGCTCACTCCTTATTTTCATCGAAATTTCGATGGTTTTTGCTTCAAAATCAAGGTTTTTGAGGCTGAATTAAGGCTCTAAAAATTTTAAAACAGGAGCTCTCCAAAACATGCTATTTTCCTCGAAAATCATGCAAATTCAAGACAAAAATCAAGGAAAATTCCAATTTTGCAAAAAAAAAAAAAAAAAAAAAAAAAAAACTGTGTCAATTTGTGCCACTTAAAACCCATCCAAATTTAAGCGAAAAACATGCAAATTTCTCACTTTACAAGCAATTTTTCACGTTTTTTTTTTAGAAATGACAATTTTGCAATCGAGCAACGTAAATAAAAAAATTAAGCTAAAAGTCAAATAAAACGATACAAATTAATAGAATTAAATTTATTACATAAATACAATATCATTCATAGTTTTCCATTTTTCACTTCTTTTAATCCTTAACATGCCACAAAAACTTGTTTCTCATTTATGAATTTTAAATCATTTTCATCAATTATCTTTGTATAGCGATCTGGTAAAATTATTTTTACCTATTGTCTATAGTATAATGATTTTTTTTACGAAATTTAGATTCATAAATTCGACAATCTGTGACTTAATACCATTTATCAATTTCTACATCTGTTAGTTTAGTGAATTCATATGAATCGTACTACTTGTTGAGCAGAGCCTACAATTTCGTGTTTATTTAAAAGAAAATAAATTATTAAAGAAAAATGTTTTTTCATTCTCTTAATAAATAAATTTTCTTAATAAATAAAATGGAAACCATGCTCTGCTCGAAACGGAAAATAATACCATATCTAAGGAATGTAAAAATGTGGCGAAGTATTAAACATAGACAATTTTGCGTCACATAAACACACAAAAGATAAATATACTAGCACCTGTAAAAAATGTTCTAGTGAATATGCCAACAATCAATATGAGTTAAAAAAAAAAGAGAAGGTGCTATGCAAATGTAGAAAATATGTTTCTAAATTATATCTATTACAGCATAAAAATAGTAAATCGCACAATACCAATAAAATTTGACATGTAATGAGAATAAATATATCGATTCATTTTATCCTCATAAAGCGACTATAGACAAACATACCATAAAATGTAAAGAATGATTTAATGAGAAAATTTATGTGAACATGAAAAATATACTTGTATTATATACCTCAAAGAGCATAAAAAAAAACTAAATCCCACAATACATCAATAGATATTCTTATTGAAACTCAAGATGATAATTATCCAACAAAAACATGCACAGTTTGTAATGAGAATAAATCTATAAAATATTTTTTTATTTATAAAAACACTAAAGAAAATTATTCAACTATATGCAAAAAATGCTGTAGTGAGAAAAATTTTCACAGAAGAAGTTAAAATATTTCTAAAAAAAATATTATCAATAATTTAAGCACATCATTCCAGTATTTTCGTTATTTTTTACAATTCTTAATTCCTTTCTTTTTAAAATGTTAATAAATTTTTATTTCTTATAAATAAACAAATATGGCTACGAATTATTCAGTAGTAGATCTGAACGAAAGGAGAGTGACCGAGTTGAAAATTATAGCTAGAGAATAAAAAATAAAAAAATAATCTAAATTACATAAAGATGTTCTTATGACAAGCATTATTACAAAAAATCGCCAAGCAGGAGAAAATCTAAATGTTTTAACAGTTGAGGAATTAGGAACTAAAGCTAAAACCTTTAACATAACAAATATAAATAATTAAAGGAAATCAGATTTATTTACAGCTATTATTAATGATCAAAGAAAAACAAATTTTGCAAAATTGCCATTTTATTATTCCAATATCAATGAATTATATAAGAGAGATAAAAGAAAATTGAAAAAAAAAAAAAAATTCCATCCTGTAATAATCTATTTGTAAAACAAGAGAAAAAGGAATTAAAAGAAATATTCCCATTTTCAAATAATGTATTTGTAAAACTTAGAAGTAAAAGCCACTGGATAAAAGAAGGGATAACAATGAATATTTCTACGAATTTACCTTAGGCTCACACAGCTATCAACGAATTATGTACCGAAGATAGAAAGGGATTGGAAGACATGTTTCCATTCTATAATAATTTATTTGATAGCAAAAGAAATAGATGAACTAATAAAAAAAAAAAGGCTTATTAAAGCCTTCAAAAGAAGGATTTCAACGCACAACATTGAAAATCCTTTTCATATAGTAGAGCCTAATCAATTTTTCCATTGTATAAAAACTGTAGTTTTTGAGATAATTTGCAAAAATCTTAGAAGATTTAGAGGGTTGAATAACAGCATTAAATTATATGCCAATTGTCGCAAACAAGAAAATAATCAAGTAGAATTATTCACATTTCAATCACCCAATTATACAATATTGAATGAAGGAGATATTAAAAGAATTTATAAATTCATATACCAAGAAATAATTACACAATTATCTGAATTTAGAATAAGAGGTTCAGGATGGACTTTAGATAGAATAATTGGAATACAATTAGCAATAAATAAGTTTAGTTCATTAAATGGAGCAACATATATAGAACTACCAGAATTTATTAAGAATAAAAAAACCTGTGCGAATTTAAAGAATAATGATCAAAAATGCTTTCTTTGGGCAATAAAATCTACATTATTTCCAGCAGACAAAAATTCAGATAGCGTAACGTATTTATAAAATAATAAGTCATTATAGATATCCTATTAAAATTTATGATATAACAAATATAGAAAATTAAATCGATACTTCTATAAATTTCTACTCTATTGAAGTTGAAGGTAAGAAATCCATGGTATATACACTAAAACTTACAACAAAGAACAAGGAAAAACATATAAAATTACTTTATTTCAAAGACGATACAAATTCATATAACTATTGGCAAGTTTCAGCACAAAAGAATAATAATCAACATAAAATTTTTATATACTCTAAAAATGAATCAGTTAAAATCCAGTTACTTTTGAAAGGAGACAAAATATTTTTCAAAAATTATAAACATACAATGAAGGTTCCTTTTACAATATATGCCAATTTTGAGTTAATTCAAAAAAAATATCAACAACCAATCTAAATCCAATGGAAACACATGTTTAAATTAATCCAAAAATACACAGTTTTAACAGAAGATGATTTCGATAATGGGCTTTATAAAGAGGCATTTAAAGAAAGATATAATCTAACTAACGAACAAATAAATAACATTAATGTAAAGGTGAATTATGAATCTTATACTATGAAATATCAATTACATGGAGCATCTGGTTTTCGCTATTATATTGTATCTGCTTATGGTGATTATAAGCCACCAGATGTATATCGAGGCCCAATTGTTTATAACAATTTTATACAATCAATTAAAAGGGAAATATAAGGAATTTGTGAAATATATTCAGAAATTGAACAAATGCATCCACTATTAAATGAAGAAAGAGAGACATATAATATATCCAAACAAATGTACTGTATGTGAATGTGAATGTACAGAAGAGAATAAAAAATACGTCATTATGATCACATAAGTGGAAAATTCATTAATCCTGCATGCAATAATTGTAATCTACAATTAAAATTGCCTAAATTTGTACCGATTTATTTCCATAATTTAGCTGGATGTGATGCCCATCTATTTATTAAAGAGCTAGGATATGATGAAAAAAATATGGATTTAATTGCAAATAATGAAGAAAAGTTTATCACTTTTGGGAAAGTAACAGAAAATTTAAAAATGAAATTTATTGACACTTTTAAATTTATGGTAAGTAGTTTAGATAAATTATCATCAAATTTAATTAAAGATCAAATGAAACACACACTAAAACATTTTCCAAAAGAACAAGTAGATTTAGTTATTAGGAAATGTGTTTAACTTATGACTATCTGGACAGTTGGAGGAAACTTGAAGAAACTGAACTTCCACCAAAGAATGAATTTTACAATAAATTAAACAAATCTGATTTAACTAACGATTATGAACATTCAAAATGTGCATGTAATCAATTTAATATTACAAATCTTGGCGATTATCATGACATATTTGAAAAGTGACATATTATTGTTAGCAGATATATTCGAAGATTTCAGAAATATGTGTATAAATTAATATGAATTAGATCCCGCATGTTATTTTCCAGCACTAGGTTTATTGTTAATGTTATGTTAAATGTTAAATGTTGTGTTAAAATGTTAAAAATGACTGGAAAGCCATTAGGTTTATTGAATGATTGTGATATGTTTTAATAGTAGAAAGTGTAATAGAGGTGGTATATCACAATGTTGTAAGCGATATGTTAAAGCCAGTAACAAATGTTTAGAAGATTTCAACTCAAATCAAGAATCAAATTATTTATCATATCTTGATGCAAATAACCTTTATGGATCGGCAATGTCTCAATATTTACCATATGGTGTTTTCGAATGGGTTTATTATATGATATCTTATTTAGATTACCACAGTGAAAAAAGTTAGATTTGGAGGATGATTCTGAGTTTGGTTATATATTAGAAGTGTATCTAGAATATCCACAACTACATAATTTACGTAAAGATATACCATTTTGGTCAGAAAATAAGGTAGTTCCAGAAACAAACCAGTCTAAATTATTAACAACTTTACATACAAAACAATGGAATGTAATGCACTATTGTTATTTTAATCAGTGTCTAAAGAATGGATCAAAACTTACTGAAATACATAGAATACTAAAGTTAAATCAGTCTTATTGGCTGAAGAAATATATAGATCTGAATGCAGAGATGAGAACTAATGCAAAAAATGACTTTGAAAGAGGTATTCAAAAGCACATGAACAATGCTGTATTTGGTAAAATGATGGAAAATATAATAAACAGGGTAGGTATAAGATTGATAACAGACAAGGAAAAGAGTGAAAAAATTATAGCACAACCAAATTTAAAAAAAGTACTAAATTTAATGAGAGCCTTGCACATAGCTATACATATGAATAAAACAAATGAAAAAATTAATAAACATATTTATGCTGGCATGTCAAGTTTAGACAATTAAAATGAATTGAAGTATTATTTTATTTATAAGGTTATGAAATCAAAATATGGCAATAAAATATAATTATTTTATCAAGATACCAATATATATATATATATATATATATATATATATATATATATATATATATATATATATATATATATATAGGCTGCAAAGAAATTTGTAGTTAAAAGAGAATAGCATTTGAGCACTATAAGAACTGTTTGTTTAAAGAGAAAATACAATATAGAACAATGAATTTGGTAGGAAGTGAAAAGCATGAAGTATATGCAGTAGAAGTTAATTAAATAGCAATAAGTGCACTTGATAACAAAAGGATTATACAATAAAATAAACTAGACACATTACCATGTTGGTATCAAAATTAATTTTCTATTATTATATTTATATATTATATTTTAAACTTCTTTGGTTTCTAAACAATATCAATTTCCACACCATCAAAATCAACCAGGTTAACATTTTTGTCTCTTATTTCAATGACAATTTGATTAGAATATTCATTATTGATTTTATAAAAAATGGATATGCAGGATCATAAGTAATTCAATCTCCAATACCAAACATAGTTTTTGGTGGAAAACTGGCTAATATAAGTTTCTAAATGATTTGATTCATCATATTTGATAAACATACCATATGCTCAGTTACAATGATCTTTAATTAAAATTAGGTATCTTAGTAACTGCAACAATTTTGTCTTTTTTAATAAGAATATTTCCTACAAAACAAGAATATCATATTGTTGGATATCAAATTTAGTATCAAACTAACATTTGATAGATATTCTATTTTTTACATTACATGCTGTTAATTCAATATTATTTGATGAAAATGAGTCAATTGAATTTATTGTTTCCTTTAACAATTCTATATTGTATTGACCACTAGGAATAGGTTTAACATCATATTTATTTTTCAATATTAGCACTAAATTTTTCGATGTTTGTTATAGCATTGTTGTTTATATTTGCTGTTAAAAATTTTCTAAGAAAACTTACTAATGCAACCGATTTATCTTTATGAATTAATTCACATTGTAATTTTTTCTTTAAAATGGAAATATTATTTGTTAATTAAATTACTTTGTTATCCATTTATCACAAAAATTATTATTGTTAGATGCAGATAGTCAAATGAAGTGTTGTTGTTTTAACTCATGAAGATATTTCCGAAATTAAAATATGAGTGCTCTAATATTAGGTCCAAGCAATAGTGGAAAAACTAATTTGATGAAAAATTTTATTTATAATGTAGGATGGCTAAATTTTTATAAATTGTACGTTTCTTCAAGAAATTTAAATCAACCAAAATATATTGTGGTACAAAATGATTTTAATATGTTATCCAAAAAGCTTAAAGTTAAAGGAAAAATGGGAAAGTTTTTAATAATTTTGAGAAAATAGACCAGTTAGTTTAATGTGAAGAGGAATTTTTAATTGTATTTGATGATGTAACTTTATACAGTCAAGAAATAGATTGTGATTATTTTACTAACAAGGAGGCATACAAATTTAGATGTATTTTATTTACCTCAAACTTATTCAAAAGTACCAAAACAAATTATCAGAGATAATAGAAATGTGTTTTGTATATTTAGACAAGATGACACTAATTTAAAGCACATTTATAATGATTTTGTTGGTGGAAATATGTCTTATGAATAATTTAAAGAAATTTGTTCAAAATCATGGGATGAAGATTATAGTTTCATCACAATTAATTTTAGTTTTAATATAAAGGGAAGAATGCATAAAAATTAAATTAAAATTATTATTATATTTTAAAACTGTTTGTATATAAATGGAGAATTATATAATTATTATCGCTATAACAAATATCAATTTTTCACTGTCCAAAAAAGAGAATCAGACAGAATGTATTATAAATTTTTAAAATAAATTTGGATATGTTGAGAGTGATTCAACTTCATTTTCAAAAATTGGCAAAGAAAAATTTGAAATTTCTTTAGCAATATTTCAAGAACATCACATTTCCTCAATTTATGGTGAACTCAATGAAGAAATGCTTAATTTAATCAATAAGCCCAGATGCAGCATTACAGCTGGAATATTCTCTAGATATATATCATCGAACAACTTGAATAAAAATATTTTTTAATGGTATTTTGAACATGCTATAATTCAATTACTAAGTTAGAAAAAGAAACTTTTACAACTTGACAAAATCATATAATTTTGAAATTTACTTATGATAGACATGATCTGGATATAATTATCCCTTACAAACAAGGTCAACATATATCGGAGATTACATGGATTTTGTCCTTATACATTATTTCAGCATGGTAAAGCACTATAACATGCACTTTTTTCCAAATCAACTCAATGGTCTTGTTGAAATTTACATCAAGAGGCAGGAATATTGGTAAAATGATGGAAAAAACACTCCTGAAAATAAAATTAATTTACTGGCTGTTTTGATCCACGAAATCGGCCATGCATTGGGTTTACAACATACAAGTAATAAAAATGCAATCATGTATCCGATTCGTAACAATGATTTGTTTGATTTGCAACCAGAGAACATTCTGAGCATACAAAAATTTTATGGACCACCTAAATAAAATAATTTTAATGAAAATGATCCAATTGATTTTTGCGAAGACGGGCATGTATAAACATTTAAAATTATTAATGATAAATTGAATATTTTTTACAATAATAAAGTTTGGACAAAAGGTTTGAATAACAACAAAATTATCAATAAACCATATTTGATATCAGATTGCTTCAAGTTTTTACCAAGTGATTTTAACAATTTTTTTAATACCAAAGGCCTTTGGGCGAATTAGTTCTGTTTGTAGATGATGAAATTCATATGGTTGATTATCCAAGTTATTGACCTATTAACAGATATCGGAAAGGATTTTCTTCATTTGGATTAAATGATGAATATAAAATAAATTATGTTCTTAATTCATATCCGGAATAAAACATTTATCTTCTATGAAAAGTTGTATTATGGTGAAATAGTCGAATGTCGTTTCCAAATAAAAGAGACCTGTCTAATTAGTGATATATTTCCTAATTTACCAAATATGATAGACCTGGCTTTTAGACATACACATTGTTTACTGTATTTCTTTAGCAACGAAACTATCATGGAATATAATGAATTTTCAAATAAATTGACTAGAGTAGGTAAAAATAGCATTTACTTCTTTGGTATAAAGTGTGAACTGTATAATGAAATCATAAATAGAATGAAAGATATTGTTAATGACTTAGAAAATTTAAACCAATAATTATAAAGAATTTTTACATCCATTGTTCTTCCTCTTATTAAAAAAAGAATATATATAAAAACATTCTTCTCTACATACAAAATGGCCGAATCACTAGAGGAACTAAGACTAGGGTATGATAATACAGAATTGACTACTAACTCATGTTGGAATATTTTTGAACTAGTTAGGAATATTCATTATTATATAAACTTAAGAAATTGGTTTAATGATATTTTCTTTCCTTTGTTTGAAGAAAAATATTTATTCATTACAAATTATATTATAGCTTTATTATATTATATTCCAGGGATGAAAAATTTCACCCCTGCAAATTTTTTACAAAATAATGTTTTAGGGGAAAAAAATTCACCCCTGAAAAATTAAAACGAAATAAAATTTATTAAGTTAGATTTCTAAAACGAAGTGAAATTCCATATTTAGAAATAAAATATTATCACCCTCCTGCTTTAGAATATAAATGAATTCAAAATGAATTAAAAATTTTTAAACCTAATAATCTTATTTAAAAGAAGTGAATTTTAATAACAGTGGATGATTTTAAAGAATCAGTGATTATGTTTAATACAAAACAATGTAAGCAAGTGAGAAAATATAGAATAATATTAGAAAAATATTTATTGATTGTTCCAAGTTTACTTATAATTACAATATGAATTTAAGGGACAATAAAGGTAATAATTTTAAAAATAAAAATAAAAAGATAGGAAATGAAGTTCATCATTTAAATTATATAGTTCAAATGACAGCAGAGCTATTAACTTGCATAAATGAAGAAATTAGATCAATTACCCCAAATGTTGTGCCACAAACCCAAAATCAAAATTTAATGCCAACGTTTGTTCTTTTAAAGTTATATGATGGTGCTTGTGAATATGATTATTGTGTCATTAGATATAAAAAAACTCTTCAAACAAGTTTGCATAGAATTAAATATATACATCCATAATGCATAGAAATATTGAGGGTTTATTATATTCCAAAAACCTTTCAATTTATGTCTAAGAATGAAGGAAACATTGATAGCTATCATTGAGTGGTATTATAATTATTTTAGAATTGACTGCAATTAGTATACTCAGCAACAATTGTTAAACTATATTAATAATCTTTATCAAATTGACTAAGAATCTAATTTACAAAAAATCTGTTTTATTAATTCAAGAGTTGTGGGAATTATCAAAACCCAACCATTTAACATCAATTTAATCATATTTATTTTTTAAAACTTTTTCAGACAACTATTTATCAGGATAGTTAGTTTTCATAATTTCGTATTAATACAAACCTTCCTTTTATTTATTATCCATTGGTATCTATTAATCTGTAAATTGGAATACCATAATTTAAAACTTTAACAATGGTAAAGAATTCCATTGACCAATTAGCTGTATAACATTTTTCGAATATTCTTTTAATTTTACTAACATGGAAAACATCGTCAACTTTGTATTTCGGTTTAGTAATTGTGTCTACACAATTTGTTTGCATTAAATTTTTTCATTGGTCTTATTAACTTCAATTGGTTTCATACCAATAGTTCTGTTTTTTATGTTGTATTCTTTCACAAAATCATCAAATATATTTATCCATTTATAATTGCCATTAAAAGAAAATTTCTTCCACATTTTATTCTTTATTTTTCGATTGAATCTTTCTACAACACTGGCTTTTAGTTCACTGAATGTAGAATAATGATTGATGTTATATTTTTGCATAAGCTCTTTAGATGATGTATTATAAAATTCTGAACCATTTTCACTTTGTAAATTTTGTGGCTTTCTTTGCTTTAATATAGATTCTAAATCATTTACTCAATTTTTAGCTATTTATCTTTATAGCTACAGCAAATGCAAAACTTTGAAAATACACTGATAATTTTCATAATATATTTATATCCAATATTTATATGTTATATGCATTTCAAATTACCAGTATCCATTTCAACAAGATCATTTTGCCATAAATCATTGATTCCATATGATATTACTTTCATTCTGGGTAAATTTCTTCGTGCTGGTTTATATAATTCATAAATAATTCCGACTCTTAATTGAAGCAATTTTTTTTCGAAAATGTTGATTTTTAGAATTGCATATAGAATATTTAATTTTCTGAACTAATCGTCTATTTTTTGTACTTTCAGTTTTATTGATATTATTTTTGGTGCCTTTCTTACACTTCAAAAACCAAGTGTTCTCCATTTAATAGTTTTATATATATATATATATATATATATATATATCTGTGTGTATGCATGTATATATATATATATATATATATATATATATATATATATATATATATATATATATATATATATATATATATATATATATATATATATATATATATATATCTGTGTGTGTATGCATGTATATATATATATATATATTCTTTATATTTCAAGAGTATTCCTATTATAGTAAAAACCAATCAGAATATTCAGTTATTTTCGTTTTTTAAATTTTAAAAACCAATTTATTAACCTCTTTTAACATCAAATGGATTACTATAATCAATTTATTTGGAATCCTTAATAACAGTTAAAGTATCATCAGGTAAATTATAAGAAATTATTTTATAAACAGTAAAATCCATAGAAGAACATTATCTAAATGAAAATTATCAGTTTTTTTATTCCACTTTGCAGGTAAATAAAATATATGAGATTATTCTTCAACTTCCAAGTTAACAAGTGTATCACAATAATTCAAAACTGATTTGTTTAAATTTTGCA
The DNA here is from genome assembly GCA_029891345.1 of Dryococelus australis. Taxonomy (NCBI): domain Eukaryota; kingdom Metazoa; phylum Arthropoda; class Insecta; order Phasmatodea; family Phasmatidae; genus Dryococelus; species Dryococelus australis. Next base: position 62,850,655 of record CM056998.1, on the reverse strand, counting down.
GCTTATCAACTATTTTTTGGTCGAAATATCTCTTATTGGCACCATATTTTCCATCTACATGATAAGCCATATTATTAATTCTACGATTATGAATAGAAACATATAAACAAAAACTTTGCTTATTTGGCACCTAAAGCGGCAACAATAATGTCATATTTTGATTCTATGTATAATTTTAAATAAGAAACATTAGTATTAAATTTTGAATCTACATCTGTTTATACAGCATTGTCAGAAACAATAGTTTTATATATCAAATCTATTTCCCTTTTTAGTGCCTGCTTTGCATTATTTATTCGTTTTATACAGTCAGCAATAGTGTTACTTAATTCTAAATTAATATCTTCTTTTAAAACAATAGTTTTATATTTTGAATCGACGTCCTGTTTCAATGCATAATCTGCTATATATCTTTTGAAGTATCTGTTATTGACCATGTCCTTATTATCTATAGGTTCACCTATATTAACAATTCTATGTCATAGAAAAGAGATTTAAAGATTTTGTAAAATCAGAGCAAATTGTTTTCTTTGGCTGAGGATAACAAATATAGCTTTTGATATTCCCTTTAAGGAATTAAAAAATTTGGGTAGAGATAAACTTTTAACAAAATCTCAATTTGATAATTTTTTTTAAAGTTTATCTCTACCCAAATTTTTTAATTCCTTAAAGTGAATATCAAAAGTTATATTTGCTATTCTTGTTATATATATATATATATATATATATATATATATATATATATATATATATATATATATAAGGAATTTAATGGATATAAGGAATTTAAGGAATATTTAAGGAATTAAAAAATTTGGGTAGAGATAAACTTTTAACAAAATCTCAATTTGTATCACCAAAGTAAAAATTTTCTCCACCTCCATGTAAACCATATTTTCCATTAATAGCATTAATTCTTTTTGCAATTTCTGTTCCGAGATTTATATTAAAAACACGTGCAATATGTGGTAAATTTTTCAATAGTACAATTCCCATTTTCACTTCCAATTCAGGAGATTTTGGGAATAATTCTCTTTCAAATTATGTTTCTTCAGTAGGTGGATAATCTAAATTTTTTACTGCAGCAGGGAAGAGTATTGTTAAATTTTTTATTTTCTTCGCTTAATTTTTATACTTTTTTTTTTACCAATATCTCGTAATTCGTCAATTAGTGGCAGCTCTTTGGTCTTATTTCTTTCACATTCCACTTAAATGTTTTTTTTTTGTATAATTTCTATACCACTGGATGAGTAATTTAACTCGAGAAACATCCCTTGATTCTTTCATTTATACATATTTTTTCTTCTTCTAAATGAGTTATAAAAGCATTGAGAGCTCCGAGAAGCAAACTTGTCCTCCAACCGATTAAAGTAGGGGGAATTTAAATGTTTACAATAATAGAATCGAGTTTGATATTCCTATAGGAGATTACTTTTCTTTCCGAAATGATGGTTATGTTTCTGAGCAATTTCATTTATTAAAGAGAGATAAGGTTGGAACTGATGCAAAATATAAAAAGAAATTAATATTAATATTTGTTCTAACTTTTTCCCATTCCAATTTTCTAGAGTAGAAATCTCAAAACATGGTAATATTATTGAAGCTATTGCTAATCCTGGATTAACTTCAACAATGATGACTGTTTTGTTAAGATCCCCAGCTGAGCAGAATTATTTAGATACTACTGGTATTGATAGTAAATACCGAGTAAAATCTGTACACAGTGATAGACTAAATAATAATTTACCCATTGAGATATCGATTTGGCTTTATCAGAGATAATGCTGAAATTTACCGGAACGGTGGCTATAAAATCACTTATTTTTCCGTAATTCATCTGATAACAATATTGTTTACATATATGAGGACACAGTTGTCACACCTCCGACAAGTTATGTCGATCCAGGTAGATTTGATATTTAGAAATTAGAAATTATGTGGCCTATTGTTGAATACGAATCTAACACAGCCATTGCAATTAAAGAAAAAATTATGCAAAGAGCCAACAATTCCTATTAGTTTTAATTATTGGCAATTTTTAGAAAAAGAAGTACATGAAGGAACAACTTTTAACTTTGATATAAAATATCAGTTTAGTAATTTACAGTTTGATATGCCTGATTTCGTAATTGACGGCCTTCAAATGAACAGAAAAAATTGTGCTGAACAGTATGTCCACGCTTCTATGTTTGATCTAATGTACGAAATATTTATGTTAAAAATGGATGAAATGAGATTTTTCCAAAGGAAAATTCGAATCTAGATATTGAACATTGTCTTTGCAGTAAACAGTTTATTGCTTATAATGACTTTATAAATTCAATAAACAAACTAGATACCGGCTATAGGAATATTGAACATAATTATAAACCTACTGTGAACTATGATGGTAAAACCAATTTTTATTCATTTTGGGGGCGAAGACCATTACATGTTATTGATTTTTCATATAGAAAAACAACTGTATTTAAAGGTAAAACAAACATAAATATTTGTGTTGATTTTAAGAAAGCTGTTGAAGCACATACGATTTGTAATGTTGTTCTGGTTAGCCAAGGGAATTTAACTTATGATTATTTGAAAGAGAGGATTACTGAAAACATATATTTTTTTATTTTATTTAATGGAAGAATCAAAAATAGGTTCAATATTTTAATACAATATTTTAGACTTATAGTTGAGTGGTTACATTTAAAACTTTTACGAATTTTTAGAAATATAGATGAATTATTTGACGGAATAAAAATTCGTAATTCTAATCAAAATTCTCTCATGGTATCACTTTGATATAAAACACATAAATTTTTTTTTATATATTATACTTGGACCAAATTATAGATCTTTTAGAACTTTGGGATATTGGATATGAAATCATAAAAACAGCAACTTCCATTGGTAAAGAATTGGACATTGTTCATTTCAAAATAGTTTTAAAAATCAATAAAAATGATTGAAGATATGATAAATTTTCTAATTTTAAAGAAGATGATAATGATTTGGAATGTTGTGATGGTTGGGATTATGGAATCAGAAATGGCTATGCCTCAAATTTTTCTTTGTTTTAGACTTTAAAAATTCTTATTGGTGTTTTACTTTTGTTGAATGAGTTTATAAATTCCATTAATTTGTATATTTTAATTTGATTTTTAGTTTAATTTGCTTGATTTATATTGCTCGCTTGCAAAATTGTCATTTCTAAAAAACGTGAAAAATTGATTGAAAAGCGAGAAATTTGCATGTTTTTTGTTTACATTTTGATGTCTTTTATGTGGCAGAAATTGACACGGTATTTTCGGCAAAATTGAAATTTTCCTTGATTTTGCTATAAATTGACATGATTTTCGAGGAAAATTGCTTGTTTTGGAGAGCTCCTGTTTCAAAATTTTTAAAGCCTAAATTTAGCCACACAAACCTTGATTTTGAAGCAAAAACTCTCGAAATTTCTATGAAAATAAGGAGTGAGCTAGAATATTCCTTATATATCGACTCACATAAGCCGGAAGAATACACAACGTGGATACAAGTAGATTTTGAGCAGGAATAGCCTACATAGTGTATTCGCGGTTTCTTCACATATTTTTATTGAATCAAACCTTTGAAGGAATACATGTGTGACATGATTGACTGCTTCCTGAATATGTTATGTATCACAAGTGATTTATACTTGTGTTAACATAAAATATTTTATGTTTGGTTGAATTGAAATTTTACTTTTATTTTATATAGAAATTTCAATATATCATTTATAACCAATATGTGTAAAGACCGAGAGGAAATAGGTGCGTTGGTAATTCCTGGTAATAAAGAATTCTCATGTAGAATATTATTACACTGAGTTGCGCACAAATCTGGTGCATTGACCATCTGGTGTATTGTTAAAGCATTGTTTGCATGAGGCGGAGGAATATCCAGGAAGTAGAACTTTAAAAATGTTGAAAGTAAACTTTAATGAATCATGCAAGAGGCTGTTGCACAGCTGTATTCTTATTTACTCTGTGGTATTATGTATAGGAAAAAGGGGGTGAGGGTGAATACAAGCGGGCGGCTGCGACAGGGGTTCTTAAACTAGGAGCGTGAGGCGATTTTTCCGTTCTGCCACATCGAGTTTCCACTCACGTCACAGCGACGTTCAAAGCGCCGAGCGCCGTACGCTGTGAATGGCGAGACTGGGGCGTCTCGTTGCTCGTAGCGCCTTTGTGCGGGTAGACGTGAAACTATTGCAGGTCATTGCTCTTTCGCTTTGTAAACGAGCCAAACAAATGCACCGATGTTGTCTGACAGGTTGAAGGGTGAGTGAGCAAGTAACAGCGAGGTCTGGAGAGCCGGTGAGGAGAAAGTAAGGCGAGCATGGAGCAAAGCCGGAATGAAGGGGCGGGGAAAACAGGATGTCCCCGAGAAAACCCGCTGACCAGCGGCATCATCCGGCACGATCCCCCGCGCGCGAAAAATACGAGAGCCACCCCGCCAGGAATCTAACCATCTTCGTTCAGGTGGGAGGCGAGTTGTCTAGCTATTGAGCCACTGCGGCCCCAGACAGGATGTTGGAGCAGAAATAATGTTTTACGACTGTATTAGAGAGAGGAGCTACGTCACAGAATATGAGAGTTCACAGAGGCAAAACGATGATACGGTGTCTTTGATGTGGGCGTACCCATTACTGACCCCCTGTCGGAGGCTACAGAACACAGAACGGGCCCTGTGTCTGACTAATGGCCATTACGTGCTCCGAAAGGTTCCATATTGGCTGGCCTGCCAACTGACGAGTACAGTCGCCGATTGGCGACCGGCGTTCAAATATAGGGCGCTGGGTATACATATTAGAAATTTTTTTTTTTTTTTCATTATAAAACTTTGTGGTACTCCATCTGTTTTGAGCATTTTCTTTCAATCTTAAATCACGAAGGGGCGTAGTATTAGTACCGTATGGATAAAAAAAGAAACAAACAAATGCACGTTAAAGAAGAGTGAGGAATAGGAATTTTATCCATGTTTTCGCACAATTCTGCATCGAATACACTACTCAATTTGACTTTCAAGCTTCGCCCGATATATATGCCGAGTGTTCGGTATTGCAATATAAAATATTGCTTATCAACTGCATGAATTCAGAACATCAACTATGGAAGCCGCTAGAATGCGCCTAAGTTCCCATTTGTGGTGTACATCATTTTCATAGCTAGAAAAAAAATAGGCATTTCCCATACCAGACATGATACGTTTCACATAAGAAAGGCTACTTTATGTTTCACGAAATATTGATTGTTGTTGTTGTGGAGGGCAGGGAACAGATGTAAAATACGCTCAGACAGTTCATGTGATATTATCAAGAGTTTTATAGGTAGCCAGACATACGTAGATCAACTATTCAGCAATTTCAAAAGTTATTGGAATGTTTTTACTTAAGAGGGCGCGGGACATAAAATTAATGATATTGAGGTTTATCGTATTTTACAAATTTTATGGAAGCCAATAGAGAAAACAAAGAAAGGGCAACCACACAGAATAGTTTTTACTAACTACGAGAGCAAATATTTTACCTGAGTGACGTTATTCTGCCGGGATATTTATGACGCCGTCAATTTTTGTATGTTTCGTGGCGCAAGACACTATGCGAAATTTATACAGTAATACTGCAAAATACTTGGTCGTTAAGTTGGCAAAACCTATTATCTAGGATTGCCATTTTTACTTTGTTCTATGATGGCTTTCAAAAACCAGTAAACATCAATTTACGTATTTGGTGTTAAATTATATCCCACGCCTCCTTAAGATCTGTTTGCAGTGGCCCTGATATGCGCTTTTGATATTTGCTCATCAACTGCTGGGTGTTCTGTAGACTGAGCGAAGAGAAAATTGTTATTTTGCCTTTGTTCGGTAAATTAAAACATTTACGATAAGCTAGACGTACTCTGTTAATCTGGGATATGTTATACGTAATACGCATTTTTAAAGATATTTTGAGACATCTATGGACTTCATGATTCGTAACACACCACTGTTTCCAGTAGGGGTTGATCTCAATATGTGGTAAGTGTAACGACGCAATCAGTTAATTTACGTCAAGGCAGAACTCTCCGTAGTGTGGAGGAGTTGTTGCCAACTGTTAACGCGAATAAGAACTATCATTCATTCATAATGCTTTGAAATGGTGCCTTCCATTCTTCATGTTTAAACTTCTCTATTAGCCGTGAGAATTAGTGTAAAGTTGCACATTATTTTCCGGATTTCGGTCATGTTGGTTTGTCTCTATTCGTTATAAAAATGGACATTCTACGCACTCGCAGTCAGCACTACGTTCTAAATATGAATCAGCGAGAATTTCACTGTTGAAATCAGTATCTGACATATTCTGCAGTCACTACAGTCAATTTAACAGACGAAGTACTGAAAAAATGCCAGTTTTCTTTCACTTACCGTTTCAGTGACTTTTTACACTGATAGATTGACCATTTCATTTGCTGTTTTTCAGTGAATTGTCATTTGACTGATGAATAATTTAGCAACGTGTATCAGGGGAAATGACGTATAAAATAATAAAGCGAAAAAAACATATATTTTAAATGTTAGTTAATTTTTTATGATCCTTTTTTTATGAGGCAACATGAGCATTCAGAATTTTATTCCGTTTTTGTATCTTCCATTTTGTTTCTACGTAATCAACGTAGTATTCGGTTTGAAGGTTTAATCAGTACTAAATCTGGTGAAGTGAGTTCATTAATACATACTATTTCTTCTAAAAAAACCTTAGGTTACCAATTAAATAAAAGTAAAAGAAAGGGCATCGAATTTTACTTTATACATTTACAAAAATGTAATGCTGTGCAAAAATTTTTGTTTTCAAATTCTTCGTGTTTTAGCTCTATTGGTACTATAACGGTCGAAAGTGAGGTGATGTGGGTTCAAAACCTGGCCAAAGCGATTTTTTTTTTTAAGTTTTTTTTTTTTTTCAATTACGTTAATTTACATAATATAAACATTGGTTATCGGAAAAATGTAAATTTATTGAAGTCATTTAGCCAAATTCACCGTACGCTGTTTACTATCACTTATTCAATAAGTGAAATCGTTTCATTGAAACAATCAGTTGTTTACTACCAATTGTAAGTGGAGCTATTTTCAGTGAAGTTCAATAGTGTTTCACTGCGAATGAGTGGTTTATAACTGATTCGAATTTAGGGTGCAACTCTATCCAGGCACGGGATATTCCAGCTGACAGTTTACTTGCTGTAGGCACTGTTTGCTGCCTTCATGTGGGCAGATCCAGACTACTGTTCACGTCTGTTTTGTACCCGGAAACCTGAGCAATTAAACATTCCAGGTTTGTAACACCAAATAAATTTAAAGTGCGAGTTTTTGCACATTACTTAAATTTGTTTAAATTACGTGGTATCTCGCGAATCTAAAGGACTACGTGTTTCCGCATCTGTGCTCAAAAAATATTTTATTAATGCCGGGTTCTGTTTCCAACCGTCAACTTTACGGCTTCCCCACCACACAGGCAACGAAGCTTTAGTGATTATTACCACTAAATCCATTTGTACATAAGGACTTTATCCAATGCCAGTTCGGTTTGTTTTGATATTTACAGTGTGTTTAAAACCACAGCAGTTAGCCACCGAAGCTCGCGCGTGGGATTTGAAGTGATCTGTATGCTCCAACCAAGCTGGGCCAGCGTCGTTCATTCGTCTAATCGCACCCTCTCCGTTCACAAGTGTACTACAGGTTGAAACCACGATTCAGGAACCTGGTAATGCATTATGGCGGAAGCGGGATTGATAATACTTGGCCTTGTTCCGTAATGACACTCCTAAACCACACGAGTATGGAGCAACATAGCGTCACGATAATATTTACGTGTAGCTCTGTATATAACAGATCTTGAGTATCAATATTGTAGGTTTTAAGAGAAGGCATTCCGATTGGAATTCTTCGAAGATCAATTCTAACTTACTGCTCTTAAAAAAGTGAAAAATATACGTTTGAATTACCGTATTTCCTTTAAATTTTTAACATGTCATATAATAGCGAAACAAGTTATTTGTAACCAACGGTGCATTCCATGCATATCCTAGTGTTAAATTAAACAAATTTAAATAATATTTGTGTTTTTTTTTTACGAATTTTTTATTTTATTTACGTCCTTGCTAAATACAGTAAGGATGAACTGGGAAGGAGGAGAAAAGATAAAATTAAAACTATAGTTCTCTCGCACAGTGGGATAGTCATAGAGATTCAGGTGAAATGAATAAAGAATTTTTGAATGTGTAGCTAACAGTCTTACAACCTAAAAGTCAAATTCGTTGGTTGTCATCTGCTACACACAGCGTTCGGTATTCGGGTGTGGGCATTGTCTGTCGTGCAGAGAGTTCAGACCAAGAACGCAGACCTCGAAGCATTACGAAGAACATCTCGCGAGCGTCATGGTCATTGGGAGTGCTACAAAGATCACGTCAATTGTTTCTAGATAAGTGTTCGGATACTGTGTGCTCACGCAACCAAAAATACTTTTGAGAAATATAAGGTTAATGGGCTGGTTAAATTGTGACGTCAAACTAAAATTTTGAAGAAATATCGTGTACCTGCTTTAATTACGTAATTCCCCTAGACAAATTTTTGACGAGTTAAATTAAAATTCTGCGCAACCACGCTAGCTTATACTAGCTTATATAATACTGTTTTACAAGAATATTGTATATTATTTGCTTAAAATAACTAAGGAGGTACTTTCAAATTTGATATGCTGTGCTACAACTTAAAATCTGAGCTTGGAGTATTTATGTACACGTTGATAAACATGCAGTCTGCTAAAGTCGTGTTAAAATCATAGATCCATGTGACCCACTGATTGGCCTTGGGCGTAATAGTTCAGTCATTTGGGCGAGGGGGGAGGTTGGAGGGGGATTTACGTGCAGGTAAATGTAGTACGTATGCATTTAACTTAAAAAATTTTATTTGTTGTAATATTTGTAAGGAGTTATTGGTATGCAAAAATATGTATACGTATATATGCGTGTTTTCCATCACTGCCGATAATCTGTGGTAGGTTATTTATTTTTCATTATTTCGTTTATCCTACAACTTCAATGCATATTGAAAGTGATGAATGAATAACAATACAAATAAGTACACACGCGAAGATCTATATGAGACGTAGGCTAATTACAGAACGACGCATAATAATGGATAACATTTGAAGGTTTTTTTAAATAAAAAAGAGAAAAAATCTAGACACATTTATTTATGATACAAGTAAATATTATATCACTCATTGTGCACACATTAATATATACTCAGCTATATGCGAAATTTAAGTCCAGGTGACATTTTAAATTTAAGTATCCATGCGTTGAATAAAATATCTTCGAGATAAGATATTATTTTAATTGCATTTGGAAGTTTGTCATATTGTAAGGAGTTTTCTTACAGGGAGTCTGCACAAGGCACTTTATTATGCTTAAATTTCAACACACACCATTTATGATTATTTGAATATTGTGAACATATGTTAAACTTCATTTGAATGATTTAATTAAAATTCTTTTACATGTCGCATTAATTTATATGTATTTTCACATATTGTAATTTATTTAAAATCAGTCAATGTTAACTATGTCAAACACATACTGCAAGACTTCTATCCACACTATACTAGATTGACTGTTTAGCTGCATAATTTTAATGATGGAAATTTATGTTTATATAGTGTGTTATCTGTTTATCATAGGTAAGAGAATATGAAACTGTGCCCAGCAGAACAACCAATTTAGTGGTTTTGGAATGTGACAATGCAGACGTGTTTTTGTTTGTTAGGAAGGACTTGACTGAAAATTTTATGTTCTGTGAAAAGATTCTGGAGGAGAAACAAATGGCCTCCATGCATAAGTTGCATGAATGACTGATGTGTCTGATGTTAATTGAGTTTTATGAAGAGGTTCCAGTATTGAGGCTGAGCTGTATTACGTATCGCTGCTAGACACACCGGAGAGTATCTACACGTAGGAGAATTACTAATTATGCATTTCTCGGTTGGTGTTTCTCAGGCATTTAGGCATACCAGCTATTGTGCCTTAACATCTGCAGAATTCTCCAAGTAAGGTTTTTCCATACTATTTAACCGGTCTATACGTTAAGAGCCTTGAAGTTGTATGTTGAATTTAATAATATGGCAGGTCCGTTGGTCCGAGGATGTGGTATTAAATTACCAAGATCATTTAAAAATGGTTCTTAAGCTCTACTGATGAACTAAACCTGGTTGCCCTCATAAGAATTATTCAGAATATACTTCAGTTTTAGATTTGGTAGTCGAATGATATGCTTGTAATTAATCAGAGCTAGTGTGTGATTATTTTAGGGAAAATCAATTGTTTCTTTTATCACAAGTTAATTTTGAAGTAACTAATTTCTCTAAGAACTGACAGCAGAATCCTCGGATATTAGTTTTCTTATTATGAAAAGGTTTTAAATATGTTACATGTAAATAGTGAATATTTATTTAATTATATTTTCCTAAGCTTTTTTCAAAGTGTTTCCTTGTGTAATGTTGGTAGTAAGTATTTATTTTTCTGCAATCTCTAATAGTCTCTGTATATTAATCAACTATCCTGATCATGACATGGGAAAGAAATGGTACATATTGTTATGATTGGTGCTGATTTTCATAAGCACATTATTTTAATTCGACTACACACATTTATATTCATTGGGTTATAACGGCTAAAAATATTTATTATTTTCTGTAAAGTTAATCTGTTGTAACACTCCGTCATTTCAGAAATATCGGCAAACCAAGCCTGGGGCATGCAAAATAGTTGTGTGTGTACATAAGTGAGCCATTATTTTATATAAATTATTAGCTATCCCAACGTCGGGCCTTAACATCTCCCACACATTGTGTCTGTTAAACATTTCATAATTTCTTTACAATATAATCGTATTTTTTAATTATTGGCAATTTATTACTTCTTTTATACCTGAATTGTATGTAGGTACTTTTAAGTAGGTACCTACTTTCTGGTTCTGTGAGTCAGTATGCGTAGTTATCCTTGTCTTGTGTGATGGTTATGAATACTTCTGTTTATAACTCGTGTATTTTTTTTTTGCAAATAGAATGATAAATTGAGTGGTAATTATTAAATATTAAACATTCCATTCCGTACGAGAATATTAGATGACAACATTCTACCTACCACTTTTTTATTAAATTCATTGGTGCGGTGTTAAAAGTTGGTCTGTCATTTTACTAAAATATTCTGATAATAATTCTTCAGAACTGCCCGTAACATAACGAACATGTTATCCAAACCACGAAATTCCCTTAAATTCACGGAACGTCTCCTTAAATTTGCAAATTGAGATTCCTGTACTTTCAGTTTATAAAAAAAGAGATAATATGAACATCTTGCATCTTCGTTATGCGAAAGTTTCCCATTGTCTAAAATAATAAATTAAAAATAGGTACGAAAGTTTAAATCCGGAGAGAAATGGGCATAAACACATTATTATTTTTAATGTAACATACGTTAAATTTAACTGTTTCTAAAGGCTGTTCACCATAAAGTGAGCACTTTTGAAATCAACATTATATTTTAACGGGCGCACTGAGTTACATGTGGCCAGTAAAGTTGGTAACGATGGAGGGAAAGTATTTCCATATATTAATGTCGAAGAGAAAGTGTTAGATTACCATTTGTAATAACTTAAATTATTTCTTTTTTTGTCTGTTTTTTTTAATTGCACTGTAGTGTAAAAATGAGCAGATTTGTAAAATATGTCATTTTGTAATAACTTTAGTGTTTCGTTTAGATGTCGCATGAATAAAGTGAAGATGCCAATGGCAATGCTATTTTTACATAAGGCGGAAGAGAACACAGCATGCTTACGCGTATATTTTAAGCAGGGCTTTCAAAAGTGCTCAGTTTACATTGAAGAACCCAAAGTAATAAATTAGTATATTTTTTAAGATGCTAACTGTTAGAGGTGCCTGATGCTTGATGTTTGCATGACTAGGTCGTGGATACGATAACTGCCATAGAAACGATAATTTTCTGGTCACTGTGGCAAATGAAACTTCGTGTATACTCGGGATTGTTCGTTCCCGAAATCCGAAGCTACCATAGGAAACGTGTAGACGTTCCTCATTTTACAATTAAAAGAGAGAAGTTTTGTTTTTCGTCATTAACAAACGCGTTTCGATACATTAACTGTACATTTGCTTAAAATTGTCCTTTATTACGTGGAAATTTTTTTAAGTGAACAGGAGTTCCTGCTCCTAAAAATACAGGTTTAAAGAAATTTTACCGTAAAATCTTAGAAACTACTTCCCATTAACACGTTGTAGACTATGCTCGAGTGTAGTTCGAGCACAGCTAATTCGAAAATTTTTTCATCGTTCAGAACAAAAATCGCATGGCTTTGCAGTCTTTGTTCGGTCAGTGTTTAACATGACCTCACAAGAACACTACAGCGCAGTAACAATAATATTGCTAACGATAGAATGTATTTTTTTGCTTGCCACTCATACGGACATTATTGATTGTAAATCCTTTTATACGATACAGAACATGATTGGGTCAATATCAGCCAGCTCGACTATTCAGTGGTTGATGACCAGCCGAAAATAAACGCTGTAAAACACATGGTAGTGACCGGTGTGGTATGGACCAATAGGGCGATGGTAAGTTCTAACACAGAAACCTACAGAACTGGTGTTCTTGCAGTAATGGATATAGGTGACGCACTTATAATGTGTCTTAAATGCCAGTAAATGTATGCAGACATCAGTGTGCTAAATAGCACGTCGGTAGAGACCGGCGAAGTTCGCGTTGTTATTTGGCATCACACTAAACTTCACAGTTATACATATATTCGAGCCCGCGTCGTTTATCTATTGGCTGCTGCATAATGGTGAAGCCACTCTCTTTCTGACTGGAGAGTACATGTTTAGACTACACATATGCGAAGTGTTTAATTTATTGGCTCAGAGATACCCCAGGGCGTGTCAAACAAAGTATAGTCCAATGACGAACTTATTGCAAAGGTACATGTGTTTGAGGTTTAATGTGCCCGCAAATGAAAACGCGAATTTTGCAGGTATGTATACAACGGATCTTACAATTTTCAAAACGATAGCCCTTGTGAACCCCATTCCTCAATGAAATAAGGTTTGTTAGCATATGCGATTTTTCAAGATGACTTATGATCAGCACTTATAATTTAACGGAAACTATCGTCTAGTCTGAACACATTACGTGGGCGTTTTTAAAATGTATGTGTAATATTGAAACCCTGAATGCGCAAAACCTACGGTGGTAACACACAATACACAGGAGGACACGAAACATTGAAATGGTAAACCCACAATTCATTAACGGAAGTATAAGTTACTTAAAAAAAAAAAAAATAAAAAAAAAAGAGAGAGAGAGAGAGAGGAGATTTTTTACTCTTTGAGTTAAAATCAGTTAAATGATTTTTATTAAGTGACACACAGCTCCCTTGATATTGTATTTAAGATATTAGAAATGGTGAATTAATATATATATAAACTACAAACACACGCACACTAAATAGTCTCAAAATTTACTAAATAATAACCTGCCAAACGTAAACGGTGTTATTTCGGAACACAATCACACAGACATCCTGCACAAACGTTTCAATGCACTGTATTTTACTATGTTGTTCCTTATACTGACCATCATGATTGTTCTCAATATTATCTAATTTCTTGTTTGTGTCTGCGTGTTCTATAAAAGTAAGCTAGTGGTTAGTTTTCTCCTTTGCCATAAGAAAAAAATGTTTTCTCTTTCTTTTGAGAATTTTGGCCGGAAATTGAGATAGCGCTATAGGGATGATCACAAATTACCTGTCAAAAGGAGAGTTGGTACCTAACAAACAATCGGTCCGGTTGAAATTCCTGTAGCGACGAGATACCACAGACTAAAGATGAGTTAGACCGATCTCGCTGGCTGCGCACAACCAGAATCCATGTTCCAACATTGAACTGCATTTCTGCCAACACATCTAGCAAAAACGGCATGGATTGGGTTTGATGATAGAACACTGATTAGCAAACGAGTGCTTCGATATGTTTGCATACTTTCTCTAGCCACATTGTAATGCCGTTTGATTCAATTCAAATTGATGACAGTATTTTATTCGCATCAGAAGGCTTGCTTTTTTGGAAATTGCGATATAGACAAACGCGTTAATCACTGTTAACCCCGCGAATTTGACATTTGTGTTACTTTGGGGTGGGTCACATTTTGGTACATGCGTAGAACACGGATAATCGGCCTACCTCATCTTTAGTCTCTGCGTGTTACAGTCCGGTCTTACTACGCGGCTCTGCATATACACGTAGTTTAACTCTACAAGGCCACAGCAAATTACGCATGGTGACCACAGATTAAATTAAAAAATCTTGGCAGATCACAGTATCGTTGAAAAAACGAATATATATATATATATATATATATATATATACATACACACACACGCACATACACACTTCACTCGCGATACTCAGGCGAAGTTGCGGGCATAAAACGTCCGCATGTTGAGCAGCAATCAGCGCGAGAGACAGAAAATACCAGACACGTTCAGGCCATCGTGAAGGAAGAAAAACAGCGGACAACTAAATTCAGAGTGAATTGAATCCCACAGGGTAAGTTACGACGCACTTCGCCCCGAACGATGCGCGGTCCTGTAAATTCAAGCCAGATATGGGCAACAAAAAAAGCTGCCAGTTTCCCGGAACTGGAAAGGGACAACTCTTGCCCGTGGCCAGCACTTTAAAAGCATCCCCTTGTTGAATGCCCAGCCAGGGTTTACAATTTCAGCTCCCAAATTAATCTACAAACAGTCTACTGTAATTCGGGATGCATTTGGCCGAGAATTACTGAACAATTATTGTTTTCGCTTCTTGAGTTATTCGTTATTACAATTGGCTCTTTTACGATTCGATCAGTAAAAAATATCCTTTGTTCATTCATCCTCGTTTAATTAATAAGAGATCAAGTGTTCGTTTAAGGCCCTCGGAATAAAAATTAATTAACAGTGTGATTAGTTGCATGCACTTTGTACTACAGAACATGCTATATTCGTTTAAATTAAATAGCTGGTTTAATAATTAAAAAGCTGATTTTCCGATCGATGGTTCTATTTGTTGCAATCCCCGCATTTTATAAAATTACTTAGAATTTGCATGAAGGCAGTACGTAGTACATATAAATTATAAGGTGAGTAAGTGAAGAGATTTGGGGGGTTCTTAACATCGAGGTCTTGAGAGCCGAAGAGGGTTAAGCAAGGTGCTACCGTCATGATCTGAATAACTGCAATGCCAAAAAATGCCAATGATTTAACGATCAAGTATTTCAATCCAACTACCTTTTCATTGTGACTGTGACTGCAACATAGCGTGAAACATACGCCATTATGGAGGTCGGCTTCGGAGAATCAACTTCGGATTTAAATAATCTAATGTGTCGAATGATAGAATTTAATAACCTTATTATTTACAGGGCCCTTATTTTGAAAATTAGTGACTGAGACGCATAAAACATGTAAGTTTACATGATCTACCGTAGCGTTAGTTGTGTGAAGAATTTGATGGAAATCGTTTGTTTGGTATATGACATAGAAAACGTGACGGTTTGAGCCAGTTCAAGCAGAGAGGTGTTCGAGTCTCTATGATTCCTCAATATTTGATGGTAAAAATTCGAAGAATAATATACCCTCCCAAATATCTCTAAAAGGATTCGGGCTTACTTCAGTGAAACAGTTCATGGAACAATATGTCTTTATATAAATCCAAATGTGGATTACAAGTAATTCTCCCTGAAAAAATATAAACGTTTAAAAATACATAAAACTGTCAAACGATTACTCTTTTACAATCCCATTATTTCCCACAGCCTGAGATTACAATTAGATGGTTACATAAATATATATATATACACATGAAATACAATGAATTTACCTAACTTTATAAATTTGCAGTAAGCCCCCACACACCCCGTTTAATAAAATGAGTAACAAAGCTTCCTCCTGTGTAAGTGCCCCAGCCTATCTCCATGCACAACGGAAAGAAACAGGCTTATATACAAAATATCAAGACTTCCAGAACAATTGCAAATATTCTTCGTCCGTAGATGTCCCTGCATGGCGTCATGGCTGGCTGGCGTCTCGGTTGTCATGGTGACAAACAGGGGGAGGGGAGGTGGCTGGCGACGGTCGCGCCACGAGCGCCGCTCACTTATCGAGCAGCAGTCATGCCGGGCACAGCCGATGTGTGTTGGTCAGTTGAACGGGCCCCGGCGAAGCAATGATAAGCCATGCCCATGGCCCACAAGATAGATTCAGCTTTTCTAGGCTCCATAAACTTAGGCGTAGGTTCAATGTGCAGGGACAACTGTAGCAAACTTAATTTTCGTATGTGATGCTATCGTACAAAATTGCCAGAAAAATAAGCTCTGTACTTATTACAAACATCTGTACTTATTACAAACAATTATATGCCAACCAGTACTCAAATTTTCCTTGTAATGCTACAGCTGAATTAACTTATATAATATATTTACAAGATATTATTTTATAAAACATACAAAAGTTTTTATGTAGCTCAATGTTTAGGCCTATAATTAACCTGAAGTGTCCAACGCTTGTTTGTTAAAATTAAACATTAGTTTTACACAGTCTACACTAATGTTTGGTGAGATTTCCTACAATTTATTTGTAGTGTCACAAAAATGTATTGAGGAACTAGTTTACATTGAATTCCCTGCAAAAACAGGAAACAAATTACAGCTTCTACGTGCTATCTCTGACAAATTGATACTATAATTGTGTCTTCTCTGTGACGTCATCCACGAGAGCAGGAGCATGAGAGCATACTCTGGGCCAATCGAGACACGGCCTTAGTGAGGGCGTTTTCTCGGGGCACTCCCTTATATTACCCCGTTTTCATTCACCTCAGCAATTCCGCGCGCTGGCTGGGAAGGCAGGCCTGTCCCTATAAAAGGCCAAATTCTTCCCATACATGTTGACCATGCCTTTGGGCGGGAAAACCATGCTGATATGCTTTAAGGGGGTAGCCCGGAGACACCAAGACGAGTACTCCGTAGCTAATTATTCCCGTAACTCACTCTTTACTGAACTACGAGGTCGCACCAAAGTCAGTGTTAACATCGGCACAGCAGCTGGAAATGACATACAGCAAGTGTTCAGGTCCCGGGGGTATCACCATCGGGCATCGTTGGTCATCATCGGGCGTCATCGTAGCTACGAAGGTCTTAACGATTAGTTCTCGTAAACCAAAGGGTCCTTATACACGCTACAAGTCGTTCGAAAAAGCAGGAACGTGGAAGGAATTTGTAATCGCCTGAATGAAATATCCTTCTCAGTATTCGCCTCATTTGAGTGGAATGGAGTAGAGTGCAGAGATTTCGATGGGTATTAACATTGAGGTCTTTAGAGCAGATGAGAGTGAAGCAAG
Organism: Dryococelus australis; assembly: GCA_029891345.1. Lineage (NCBI taxonomy): Eukaryota > Metazoa > Arthropoda > Insecta > Phasmatodea > Phasmatidae > Dryococelus > Dryococelus australis. Next base: position 62,833,164 of record CM056998.1, on the reverse strand, counting down.
GGGAGTATTGAGCAACGCCGGAATGAAAAATGGGGGGAACGGGAGATCCCCGAGAAAACCCGCCGACAAGCAGCGTCGTACGGCACGATTCACACATGTGAAAATCCTGTAGCAACACCACTGGGAAACTAACCCGGCTCCCCTAGGTGGGAGGCGAGTATAGTCAGACCACTACACCACCGCGTAGTACTGAAATCGCGTTGGCTTGACCAAGAATCAAGGTGTCACGTTTGCGGACATTCAACGAGCTGTGATGGCCACACTGCACCATCCTGGGAGCGCCACAACCTGGATCCCCCTGATCGCGAACCCTGTGTGTTAACAACGGCGCCACCTCATTTCGTAACGTCACAGAAACGCTGCAAATTGCTTTCGTTTCCCGCATCTGTATAGGCCTAAAATATGGTTTACTGCCGAATATCATATGTTTCAGTTCGAAATACCACCTAAAAAATTAATATTTTATTTCGAATCAATTTTTAAGTTTACCGCTTTTTTTAATTAGATAATTTATGCTACTTTTATTTCATTCATGAACTCAACTTCAGGTTGAAATTTTAGTTAAACGCAATTCTGAGAATATTTCAAGATAGCAAGTGATACACAGCATTATCAAGTCTAGAATGAAAGAGAAGCTAAATAATTTAACTCAGAGTAGGTCACTGTAAAAAAAAAAATGCTGCTCGCTTTATCAAGAAAAATGTTGCCATATGTGTATTGTTTGCCTGGAAAGAAGTTATTTGCCACCACTTTGATAAGTGTGGCAAAATCCTTTAAGTAATAGTGTTTTATAATATAACTGTTATTACCTTCCTGTAATGAACACTGACGTGTTATATACTAAGTTCTACTTAAACCTTGCGGCTTGCAAATTACTGACAAAATTAGAATATGTTTTATACGCGTACTCAGTGAATTTAAGATAGCTAAAGTGCAAGAAAATAAAAGAATTGTACTTTATTAAAATATCTGGACGTTGTTTTCTTCGTATCTACAAAAGGAGAAGAAACACAACAAGTAAAACAGGGGAAAAAAAAGGAAAGAACGATTCGGCATACAAACTTGCTACGCTGCAGAGAGTGAGTAAATAAGACAATTCATTAAATATAATATGATAATTAAGATGCGCACAGTAGAAACGTAAGTATCAGCTCTCTGTGGAACGAAATGAGAATGTGAGAACAGAGAAGCGACGAGATGAACCACGAGGGTGGGAGGGGGGGGGGACGAATAACAACGACAAGGAGATAGAAACACTTAGATTAAGAGGCAGAGCAAAAACCAGCACTCTGGCTGATCGACCTTGTGTTACCTTTTGTTGTAAATATTTAACAACGACATAAAGATTTGGAAGATGATTCAAATGAATATTATGGGCATTGAAAATGTTTACTCGGGAGAGAGATTTCCAGAACGAACCACGTCAGGAAAATCAGAATACCAAACTGTCATGTAATGCATTCACAATGTACATGCCACCAGTTCAGAAGTCGCCTTTTAAGACCTGTACGCCAACAAAGATTCAAAACCCAGATCTCTAGATTAATTTATGTATATATTACCCCAAATAAACCGTTTTCTAAAAAACAACATAATTTTTATGGTCTTATAGAAATTCTCAAATACCCAAATGCAACTTTTTCTACAGTATATCAAGCCACGTTCATGTCAAGGGCATTTAAAGAATTCCTATTTTCTCAAGCATTAATTTATGATTTAAGTTAATGCAAGTAATTGAAGTTTTTGTTTATGCAGTAGTCGCTGTGAGACAATGCTTACTGATTCATGGGAGTTCATTCGTTTACACGGTTAACTATAACCTGTTTAGAAAAAAAAGTATTACGTTATTTGCGGTAATACAGAATACACTTTAGAAATTTGGGATTAGATCTGTGACATCCATAGTAGGAGAAGTACTTATATCTACAGTATAATTGTTATTTTTATGCCGGTATGGTTTTTTATATCATGTTGCTTAGTAAGGAGCGTCGCTTAATGCATCAGGGGTGCTTAGAGGATTCTCCTCTCAGGTTGGTCCGACGGTGATACACTTTAGAAACAATTGGGTGACCTGAGCGGCTAGCGTGTTATGTGAGGTCGCGGAGCAAGGCATAGATAAAGGCGCGGTTGGTGATGGAGTAGAGGCCTTCGAAAGGGCAGCGCTAATTAATTTTTACCTTCTGTAGTTGGGAGTACGGAAGTCCCGCCGGTAGAGGCAGTGATATTTCACGAAAAGATTTCGAGACAAGATACAGTTCAAAGCGACGTGGAGTTGTCTACTCTTATTTTTTAATAGGATCAAACATGTTCTGGTTCGTGTTAACTGTTAGCACACGAATCACGGAAGTTCAGTGTCGGAGTTACAGGATCCTGAGTGGCTCGCAAGTGTGAAAACGACACCAGCAGTCAATGGAGGTATGACAACAAACAAGGGTGTATACATATGAAGTATTGAAGTCTACTGAGTTCTCCGTTTTTTTCCACGAAAAAATTACTGGCGCCATACTTACCGGCACTCGAATTAATTAGCACAGTCGTTAAAGGGGATGTAGAAAATTTGCTATAGAAATTAATGAAGCAGATACATTTGTAGGCACCTCTTTGGTGGACTTCATCCCAACCAAATGAAAAAGAACTGCGACGACCTTTTGATTAATGTAATCCGCCCACTGAAATGTCTCTCATCACTCTCCCCGAAGCTAGCCGGTACTTCAGTTTCTGAGTGATTTTTAGTGAATGCCTCGATCTTACAGAAAGAAGGCCAGATAAAATAAGCTTTTATTAATTTCGTTCTTCCACAGTAAATTTTTTGTCATAAAATTATAGTTCGTAGCGCGAAGCAAAATGTCATAGAGAAAAATGTGCAAACAATGAATTTATTTTCCTGGATACGCCTCATTGTCAGCTCCCCGGTGCCAGCTGCTCAGATTTCCAAAGCCTACCTATTTAGGTATGATTTTGTTTCCTGCCCCACGCATAACACCTTATATTTTAACAAGGTAAAGCAAAACTGTGTGAAGTAAAATGTTTAAGTCAATGAACTACACACAATTTTTTTATTGCTAATAATTATTGATCACTTTTCAGTCCCCATTTTATGCCGAAGTGTTAATCAGAGATGTCTTCCGTACTGTAATGGCTGAAACTAACACCCAAATTGCCATAAATATTGATTGTACGTGTGATTTTCTCGGGATTCGAGTCCATAACCTTACGAGTTGAAGGCACATTATTGGCCTACAAATAACTCCAATTACGAAATAATTTATGGATATACGCGCTTTAAAAAAAGTTATTTTAAGTCGTAATCCTCACGAGTATGCTAAAATGAAAATATTTAAATTACATACCTGTTTTGCGATTGGCTTTAAGTTTTGCCATATTAATTTCACTTTTATTTCTCCTTTTCCGTACACATTTAGATGCTTATGGCACGTTAAGGTACATCACACTGACAAACTTACGATCAAAGGCTATTGAGCTCATGTTCCGTCTAAGTGTATTATAGTTAGAGCCCCAATTATTTCGTGGATTGATTTCATCAGGCTAGACTTGACAGTCCTCTACACTCGAGACACTATCGTTTGCTTATTGGTTGCTGCGATCACGTGATGCCCTTGTACAGCACTGTATAACACTCACTCACACTTCTGCTTCCTGCTTACTACTGGCTCACAGTTAAACGGTGCGTGTCTAAATAACTATGGTCCAATCAGAGTAGTAGTAGAAAAGGACAGGCTTGAAGTTTGCCTCGGTACCGAACGAATTCGTGAAATACTCGGGGCTCTAATTATAGTATATTCACCGTTTCTTCACACTTTTTGAATATCCCCATATATGGTATGTTTGTTTCTTTCCTAAATATGTCACGTTTAACAAGCGTTTTACACTTGCGTTAGCATAAAAGTACGTTTATATATCAATACATTTAAGTATTTAATATCTAAATTAATATGAATAAATACTAGAAACAGGGAGAAAATATGCGTGTAATTAATGCCTATTAAGAAATAGTTCTTATGCAAAATATTATTAAGCTGAGAGCGCACGAATGCGGTGCATTGTCTCTTTGGTGTAATTTTCTAGATTTGTTTAAGCTTGGTTTGCATGAGGCGGAGGACTCTGGAAATAGAACTTAAGCAGCGCTTCTGAAAAGTTGGAGGTAACTGTGAATGGACTATACCCCAGCAGTGTGTGATGACACATCGTACGGTGCACCGAATCTTCCCAGTAAATCCACACTACAAGGTCTATAGCAGAGTGAACTTACGGCTCCGGGCTTTGGTGTGGAAGGTAATATGATATAGGCTACTTACTGTACCCATTCGCAGAAGGCGGCGAAGCACACGATCCTTTATAGATGTTACGGACACACCAACACCCTTCCTTTTTTTTTTCTTCTCGGTCAGTGGGCTGTTCGTGTATCAAGGAATGGGGTACAAGGCGACGTAACCGTGCACGGCCGATAGAGCATTTGGCGAGACTAGCAGTGTTCAGGAAAAGAAAGGAAGAACTTGCAGTCCCGCTAGTGTGGACGGATATCTGTAACACGCTCCCGAGCGTAGAAGGAATATGGGGTAGAAAACACACCAACTGTGCAGTAATGCCAACCGAGCAGCAACAGTTTCCCAAGTTCCAGCTTTTAATGGCTATCTTTGTTATTCCAGCTGCCAAAACTGTATGGATTGAACTTGATAAAAAAAAACGTGAATACGTTCATTGAATAGTTAGTGCGGATTATTTGTCTGGAATTGATACAAGAATGCGCTTAAATAACACCCAATATATTTTCTTTGTGTAATGTGGGTCCGCTAAAAAAAAAAAAAAAAAACTAAACATGAGATAACGTGCAATTCGCATTTCGAATCACGTAATTTTTGAGAGTTTTGTCGGAAGTTCATGTGCTAATTCTGGGTACACGTGAAGAAGAAAAATCAGTCTATATTTTCTGTTGTCTTATGGTCCTAAGCGATTTTTTGCTGCTTGCTAGAATCAGCAAAAGTCTCTCCATGTCGGGAATTTTTTTTTGTGCGGAACCTGCAACTGTTTCTCGGAGTGAAGCTCCGATATGCCTTGAACATTGTGTGAAGAATTGAGGCACGATAGAATTTCAGTTACAATGGCTTCCCTTTGTTACGCGAGTGTGCAGGTGTCTATGATCTGAGCAAACCTCTGCCATGTTAAAGGCGTGTCAGTAATTTTAGAGAGTTTCATTCATTAAGATGAAGTTCACGAGCTTGCTATGTTTGATGGTTCTTCTTTAAAGTAAATTCTGAAAGGGGAAAGAAACGCTTGGCCTGGGGCCTGATTTGATGGAAAGATCTATCGCTGGTAAAAGACTTCCACGATAATCATCACGTACTGACGGTGGTACCAAGCTAGTCTTGAGCGACGACGGACTGTTAAAGAGAGGAGGGAATTTCAAGTATAGTCCATTCACGGTTACTTCACACTTTTCTGAAACCCTGCTAAGGTTCTGCTTCTAGGATATTCCTCCGCCTCGTGAAAACTAATCTTAAATATGGCCGGAATTCATGGCCGGAGGCTTGTTTGGCAAATAAGCTATACTTCATGAAGTAGAACTTCTTCTTCGAGCACTACTTTTCTGACGAATGAATTCATAAATCATGACTTGACGAAGTAATTATTGTATAAGCACTTCTTATTTGGGCCAAGTTGTGCTTGGTGAAGTACGGAAATAAGTATCTATATAATATCAATATCAACATAACATAGATAAATTTGCCACTTTATTTACAGCAGTCACCCAGACGAAATGAATTTGCACGTTGTTATTATTTAATTTATTTCACTGCTGTTTTGAATACTTTTGAAACTCGAGATTAAAATTATCGAATGTGCAATAAAAACGTGTTTATTTCATGTGTTATGTAATAATTTTTTGGGAAGTTTGTTAGCCGTGCTAAAAAAAAAAAAAAAAACCGCCACCTCAGTTGACGTGCACACTTGACGATTATTTGATGAGTGAGTTCGTTTTAATTATATGTCAGTTAGTTGAAAACCTACGACACCTCGTAATAATATAATTCTGGACATTTCCGTCGAGCGCCAATAATCGCCATTCCGCGAACGACATTATCGATCGTAAAAGTGCTTGCTTACATCTCATGTTACCGGTCAGTTGACTTAACCTGTGTTTCAGACCTCGTATTGCAAACACAGGCCTGTGAGACTATTGGAATTTTCGAATACCGTTTCGAATAATGAAAGAAAATATTACTCCAGTGCCCGTGAACTGTGATCATTTTTATCATGTTTATTCGAGTATCTTGTTGGTGTTGTAAAAAAATGTATCGGTAGTTAATTATTTTTTATGTGCTTTGATTAAGCGTGACTGGTTGCAGGTACCATTTAAGTAGTTTTCTTGAGTGAAATGTAATATTATCGGCATATATTTTACCACAACTGCTCGTTCCGCCATTTTATAACTTCCATGCCGTTCCCCACGAAGCTAGGTACATACTAGAAGTATTTAAGTGTTTTCGAAGGTTTCAATTTTGTTGGTTTCAGGAAATGGGCAAAGTGTTGATTTTACTGAATGAATATGCAAATAAATTATTTCGTGTCAGTGATGGACAAACATTATTGTAGTGAAGTGTTCGTGCAAGGATTTCCAATTAAAAACACCTGTTCGAGTGGTTGCTAATTACAGACAGTAAGTTAACGTGTCTTGTAAATAATGTCTTTTGAAACAGTTTCTATAATATCTGAAATGAGCATGCTTTAAAAAGACAGTATTATCAAATCTTTTGTCTTGTAAAAATATTTGTGTACTGCGCATGTGTTGTACAGCCAACGAGTGTAAGGTTAACTTCGGTAGTGTGTTTATTGCTGAATAATATTTCTCCCGAAATATAAAATAAAGAGAGCACCAACAACAAAAATAGACTGTCCAACCAACATAACCTCTTTCAGTAGCCTACTCGTTCGTCAAACATGTTCGATCATAACCTAACTGTTTGGGGGACGTTATGTTTGTGTTTATGAAATAGAAATGATGCAGTGGCCTAGTTTTGTGTACTAAAATTTATGTTGTGATTTATTTAACTAGCCTTTTGTTAGCATCAAAGCTAAAATTTTAAGAAAAATTAGTTAGGTATAAAAATCGGCTCGCTTCAGTGTAATGAATATGTCACCATAATAATGATTAATGTCGTTTTTCGTGATAAGTATTAATATCCAATTGTCTTTATTTAAAAAGGAAAGGCTGTTCCTTTTTTTGCTGAATCTGTATATACGACATTTTTATATAAAAACGTTCGGTTATTTTCTTGTTATACACCAGCCCCTAAAACATATTACAAATAAACATTCAAAATTATTTGATTATCATACTTAATATGCCGTAAATGTACTTAATACAAAAATTGTTAATAATCATCCTAGTAACCAAAACTCATTGCAAACAAAGATTAAGAAACGAGGTTGTGTTTTCCCATCAAAGTGTAGTATTTTAATTTTCCCACTTGTCCCGTGTAACTATCTAAAGTATAGTCCTGTTTCTATGAAATATTTTAAGGAAACATTATTTGTAATGAAAATATTTTGTGAATAACCTAGTCCTATTATAAATATTCAGTGCTTAAGTCCACAAGGGAGCAGACTTGATGGAGTACTACTTGTATGCATAAATAAGCAATGCTTCTTTGACTATGAATACTTGAGAAATAAGTAAAACTTATTTCGTTATTGTGAATACATAATAAGCAGTACTTCATGAAGCGTTACTTACAGTTATCAAAATAAGCAATACTTGTATCTGACACTATGAATTGAAAATCATACTTAAGCACTAGAATAAGTATTTCTTGTTTCAAGTATTGCTCATAAGCTCACTATGAATTCCACCCTAAGTCTATAGAATATTACACCAAAGGACAACGCGCAGAATTCGTGCGCGCTCAGTTGTAATAATGTTTTGCATGGGAACTATTTCTTAATAGGCGCTACCAACATTCATATTTTCTCTTTTTTTTTTAAATTTATATTAAATATCAGTTCATTATTATACTTCAATGGAATAGATGAAAATTTTCAATTAGACGAGCAATAAGACACGATCATTTGAACATAGGTATAAGACGCTTATGATACATGGCATATTTAAGAAATAACTAAACACGTATTACATGGCGTGATTTTCCAAAAAGTTTTTTTTTTTTTTTTTTTTTTTTTTTCCCACAATGTGTGAAGAAACCGCGAATAGACTGTACCCCAGATTTCAGGATGCCGTCTCGCTGAAGGTATTTTACCTTTTGAAGACGGGAAGCACACTTCCAAAGCTTCATCGTTATGACGCGCTAAGCCCTGAACTGAAGCGAGAGCATTCCTTCGGTTCTCAAATCGCATCATTAAGAACATTCATAGGTGACTTCTACCCGCTTAAGTAATTAGTTGTGTTACACCTTCCTGCGGTGCTTTAAATATCCTGTGTTGCACTACTAATGGCGAAGGGCGTCTTCACGCCATGAAGATGATCGATGTAGTAAAAGATTAGCACACAGAAAAAAATACTATTTAGGCATTTGTTTAAAAGTTATTGTCGTAGCAAATATTACAATGTTACGACAATGTTAAGAAAAGTTAACCATTTACAAATTCTAATATTACTTTAATGCAGATATATTTTTGACGTGTAATTGTGCCGCAACCAAAAGTTGTATTACGCTAAAAATAAGAGGAAGAACAAATTATTTTTGTGTTACTGAAACATTAAAATATATCCAACCAACCCAAGTTTACACTGACTTGGAGTCACGGCGGACAGTAGTGAAGAGCGATGACCTCGTAAAATGTTTAAAGTTTAAAGCATAGCACGGGAACTAAATGCATATTTCACCAGCTCTTAAGCCTTGCAGAGCAGTTTACGTATGCCAATTGTGCATATATTTACAGAGTATAAGATATTTCCACGTTATTGCACTGCAGTTTGTCGCTAAGTTATACAGAAAACTCACAACATGAAAATGAGTTGCATACGCTATTTTAGAAAAGTTGGTAGGGCGTCGGGTTCTGTAAAGTGAGAAACGTTAGCTACTCAAAATGCGGGTTCGATTCCTCTTCCACACGTGTGTATTATTTTTTTTCGATGGTAATATTTCTTTTTGCAACACAATAATTGTACTGTACTTTTATATCGTTTTGCGATACATTGCACAGTCGGCTATATGGTAAGTACTACTGCAATCATTTGGGCGTTTGAAAACATTTGTCACGTGTAACGGAGTGTAGGTTTGAAACTTTTGGGTTTCATTATGGTTTGTTTTTAATGGGTTACTGTATGTATCGTTTCTAAGTATTTCTGAAACCTACAAATTACCGGATTGATACACAATTTTTTTTTTTTTTTTTTTTTGCAAAATATTTGTGGAGTGTACTGAAGGGCGTGGTGTATGTAAACTATTGACTGGTACTGTGTGTTAAGTATATTCCCAATCCATAATAAATTTCAACACATACCTAACTTCCTATATCCGTACTTTCTAAATACTAAACCAGACCAATAGATAAAGATACGTACTTTATAAAATAATTTAAAAAAAAATTAATATACATTACTCAACTCTTAAGTAAGCCACTTTATCGCAGACGAACTTTTCGCATATGGACCAACTGTTATTTAATTTTTCCCATACCACAGCGAAACTGTTATTTTTAAGTGTAATATATAGCAGTAATAATTGTAATAATTTAATAATGAAATGTGAAAACTGTCCAAATCTTTTATATAATCGATCGTTTTCTTAGTATTTTACCAGTCAATACGCAGGAAACAACACTTTCGTCAGTGAAAAACCCTGCAACTCGCTGTATCAGTCCAAATTCCACTGAATATTATTTAAAGTGTCCTAAGATCGAGTTTCAATTACCTAGATAATATTTACTCGCGTGTGCCCGAGTCGTACACGGTGGTAGAAGGGAAAGAAGAAAGAAAACAGGACTTCCACAACTGCTCGTTCGAACGTGAACCGACTCTGCTTCAACGTCCCGCTGCATGTGAACAACATTTTTGTTAATAGTAATGCTGTGCGGGAACATTTCACGCACGCTGGAAGTAATCGTGTTTCTCGTTTGCACGAAAACTAGATAGAAAGCTTGGTTTGCTTTTACCCCTGCCTTTGTCGTCCCCCTAAGTGGAAATAATTCCCATCTGGCCGATTACAGAGGGCAGCTCAATCAAAGAGCACATCCGCTTTGGAATATTCAACGGCGCATCTGTCTCACTTCTGCGTTATTACGCGTGTGCTGAAATGTGAATATTTCCCGTTGCATAAGTACTAGAAAAACAATACTTATTTGCAAAAGGGTCTTTGATGTATAAAAAAAACTGGGAATGATCAAACATACGAAGATTAAAAAACGAGGGAAAATCCGTTTCAAGCATGGTCAAGGTTTAATGAAATTTTTCATGCAAAATTGTTGGTAACTTATTCGCATTGTTTGGTGGCTGAAGAGCGTTGAGGTAGTAGAAATGTTGGTGGAAGCGGACGTGCGCAAATTCATATGCGTCCAACCTTCTTCATAAATACAGCTGGTACTTTCTCTCCGGAGTTTTATGTACATTTTCCTGTAATCTCAGACTCAAGCGTAGTTTACATTAAATGCGATATCATAATATTCCGTACAGCTTCCTTGAAAGCCTGACGTATCCACAGTTTGTTGCAATTTTTAACTTCACACTTTTAATACTTGAATGAATCGAATTTTATTTTATTTTTTCAACCGAGTATCTTTATACGCTCAAAATTATATTTTCCTAATAATAAATTAAAGTTAGTTTTATTAATGGCATGACTACTTTTCAGGTAAATTCAAGTGACACAATTAATAGCTTAAAATAGCACAAAAAAAAACACTTTTTTTTTTTCAGAAAGACAACCAAAAATTATACTTCCTTCCAAGTAGCGTAAATGAATCTAGCCATAAAAGTAATATTTCCACAACACTCCATAGCTAACCAAAAAGCTGAACGTTTTAAGTAGAGTATAGCTTACTTTTCGAAGGAAATACAGGTTTATGAGGTAATCGGTATACATCCAATACTTAGTAATGACACCATAATTTACATTACTTGTCATCTTCTCGACTAAATATTTTGTTTATTTTTAAAATGGTGAACATTGAACACGATTGATTGCTGTATCGTGTCTTTAGAAAAATGGAAATTTTTGAATAAATTTATCATTCTGATTGTTAACAATGTTAGCATTCAGTTCAGAAAGGAAGATCTAAAGTGGTGTTAATCTTATTATGACATTTTAAATAATATTGCCAACTATGTATTAAAGCTTTCACGTCATATATCGGAGCGATTCGACCGAGTTTCCCCATGCTTCGCATGCAGGTAACGCTGTGATTTAAAATACGATTTTAGTACAGCAGGTACTTATGTATGAAACCATTCAACCGATTTTAACTAATGTAGAAATGCTAAGAGACTCTATTGCATACATTCAAAATGTCAATGTTACGCGCCTATTTTGTTAACGATTTGGACTAATCATCCAATTACCCCGAAATTTGGCATGACATTACTAATACAATAGGCGAGTCTAAATTTATTGGATTTGAAGGACACAAAACATTAATTTACGGACTGGTGGCCATAAAAATATTAGGTTCGTATGCCATACCTATTGAACATTTACAAATGGTATAACCAAACTTGGTGAGCTGACTGTATGTACCTGTCCCTAACATTAAGTGCGGCAAGTCTTCACTAAAAAAATTGTGCATAATTCATGAAAAATTCGACAATTTGTGACAACTACGCTAACGCTCATTAAGCCATCATTATAACAGCAAGGATTAAGTTTCGTCTTACTCGAAATATTAATACATAATTATGAGTATATGTATATAGCCTAGATTATATATCCATATCATTGTTATCGTAACTCGCATATCTCAGAAAGCAAAACCATAAAGATATATATGGGAACATCAAAAAACAAATACACAAATTGGCCTCCAATACGTTTGTAATTGATCTAGGTTTAACCGAAAAAAGGTTTTTTGGTTAGGTATTTTGCTATTACAACTTCGTAAAGAATATAATTGATTTTGTACACAACCATATTGGAGTATGTTTATGATTCGGAAAACTTCCTTATAGCTAAGCTGAAAGACAGGATGCCAAAGTTCAATCTGCAAGAATTTTTTTTAGTGACTATGCCTTCTCAGTGAGGATTTGGGAAACATACTGGTTTTTGCATATTTATCAAATACTACTTTGCTTCCGTAATAACTGTAATTTATTCCAAATTTTTCGATAAGTAGAAATTTAAATCTGTGTTATGTGAAAAAACTTACTTAATTTGAGAACTACTGCTGCCTACTTTGCCTACTAGCATATCACCGAATCAAATATCAGCTGAGCAGATTTAAAATCTGTGCTCAAACCTATTTGTTCGAAATACTTGTACCTAACTGCATGAGTTCAAAAGATTTCGAACACTATGTAATTTTTGATGACAATACTATATTGCCAATAACTATTACTTAGAGTATTGTAAACGAACTTTGGGTACTAAAAAAATAAAAGTTTATTAATCTGTTGGGAAATATCATATGACAAATAATTGAGTTCCCCGTAAATAAATTATAAAATCAGTGAACATTAGAAATTCAGTATAAGTAATTACGTGTAAAGTGCAATGAAAACCATCACCTGTGACTATTTCTCTAAAATTACTCTAAAGTTATAGTTATATTTACCATTAGCAGATCATACAGTTATAGATAAAACATGTAATCAAAATGATGGTGTATAAAATGTAATTTAAATATTTTTACATAAATTTTTTATCACTGCCTTGAAACGCATATAAAAACAAATGCATGTTTTTATTTCGAAAGTTACTTACAAGCCATGTACTAACAAAACGTTTAAAACGATACTTGTTTGGAAAATTCATCTTCCAAATACATATCCGGACCATAGTTAAATGTATGCTTGTATCAGTTACGAGACACAAATATACTATATATTGGAGAAATTCCAAGAGTACCAGCGTATTTTTGTTTTGTTTTGTAAAACGTATATTTTGTACATTTTTGTTGGTGTTTCGAAAATCAAATATTTTTAATTCCACCACTTCAAACGCATCAGTAGCTATATATTAAATAAAGCAACGACACGCCAGAATGTTGTAGAATTCGTTTACGGCTTTGACAGTTACACCAGGCAATATTTAAACTACTTTTTTATTTTATAGTACACGCTAAATTAGAATCAGTGGGAAACCACTGATTCACACAGAAATTCCACTACACGAATCAGTGAAAATGGCTCCATTTAGAATCGGTGGAAAACCACTGATTGTTTGAGTGAAAAAATGTCACTGACTAAATTAGTGACGTGGAACAATTTCGCTGATTGAATAAGTGACAGCCGACTACAGTGGCGAATTTAATTATTGTTTTCATTGGATGTAGCCAAATAATTACGTGAAATAAGCACATTTACGAAGGTTTACTATTCATATTGTGCAATAAACCTTAATTAAAAAAAGTAAAGAGATTTAGCAGGTGGCCATGATCGAACTCGCACACCCTTTTCGTTTCAGCTGTCAAGCCGCTACCTTGCCATTTACTACACCACTCCAACTTCACGTAGCGAGAGGAAAATATTGCTCTTACAATTTCGAGCGAAATCGTGAAGATGTAAATTGTATGCTCTTCCTTTTCGTTTTTTTGTTTAATTGAAACCGTTAGGATTATTAAAACGAATAGTATATATGAGGACACCCTCTTCATCGCATTATACGCAGTTAAAACCTTCAAACAGAGCGCTGTGGCGATTACATGAAAACGAAATGATATATGTAAGAACGGAATGGCATTTTGAAAGACGAAACACATTTTAGAAAGTTTTTTGTATTGGTGTTATTAGTTTATTCGCTGTTACTTCACTTGATACACGTTGTTTAACGGCCAGTTTTAAACGTTGCTTGACCGTCATTTTTTCACGCTGTTTAACTAATCCATCAGTCAAAAATAAACCACTTTGTAAACAGAGGAAAAAAAAGATTGAAGAATCAGTGGAAAGTGTCACTGAATCAATGAGAGACACAATTACGGCTGGTGTGACATTAACTTCTTCCACAGTTCGCTGTTTTAAAGATTTGTAAAATCTACGAGTTTCGTGGTATTTGCTATGTGTTAGAAGAGGCGACAGGTGTGTAGGGTATTTTTCTCTGATTCATTAGTTAAATTCACTGAAGTGACTGTTGAATCAGTCAGATACGTTTGACTAATTGAAACAGTGAAATTCTCACTGATTTAGATTTATGTAGAATATTATCGTCAATAGTAAGCACAACATATGCATTGGTTTTTAGTTGGATCATAGATTTTCAATTCTAAGTCAGCAATGTTTGCTGAATTTGACACATTATGACTTTTATCTCTTTTGATACGTTTCCTTCTTAGAGATCATACATCAGTGTTTTTCTCTCATGGCCCACCGATCATTCAACATCGCCTCTTTAACTCTAGGATCGAAGCGCGGTTTTTTATTGATGTAGTTCTGTTCAGTCCGGTAGAAAAATGACTTTCTGCTCACGTTTCTAGAGCACAATTATTTAGGAGTTACATTTTCGTTTTCTTGCTGTCGCATAACCAGAGCTGCCAGAGCTCTGACAGTGGTAGAGTGCAGACTTGAAGAGAAATATCAGAATATCCCAGCATGAGAGAAGATAAAATAACTTAAATTTCTGTCCCAATTTTATATAATATAGTTTCTGTGTCAACGATTTATTACTATAAAAATCTTGATTGCTTCATTTCGTCGGTAATGAGTCCAAAACTTATTTTGAATCAACACTGATTAAACAATTTTCAGCTCAAGTGCGGGTGCGGCCACGCCCCCCCCCCCCCTTTTTTCACTCCTGTCACAATATATTTAAGGTCATGCATGTACCTGTAGCATTGAAACCTACCGAAGTAAAAGCAGTTCATCTATTAGCAAAGAGGACAACTTCCTCGTTTTTCTTAAATTTTGTGTCAATTTGTGGTTTTTCAGCTGACATAATCTCATCCGTAAGGTCTGTTGTTTTCATTGAAACAACGGGTTTGCCATGGTGTCTAAATAATATTCGCAAAATTATTTTCCTTCCTCCTCAGTGAGAAAAGTTGTTTTAGTTCTCAAACCTTCAACATGTATATTTCTGTACGTCATATTCAATATCAAATCAAAATAAAAATGAATAATATTTAAATTCTTTTAATATGCACTTAGTGAAATTACCAGCAATTTTTCAATAAACGTGTTTGTGGTGCCAAGATATGACATCAGAGTATATCTCAGAAAATGTTCCCATCGTTCCCTGATATGCGTCACTGGGACTAGGCTAAAATGTCTCAGTTATTATACAGGATGGCGCGACGAAGACCTACCAGTTTCATGTGCGCATAAGTCTGCCAGTTTATGATGGAGGTCAAATATAAACCAGTGATATAGTTAGAGGTACCGGGGCGCCTTTTAAATAACCAAAATTACATAGTCAACAGTGACAAATGATTACATATGCACAACGTAGTCGGTTGGTTGCAACACCATACCATAGCACGTTTATTTCTTGAGAATAACACCTGCGGGGTGTCGTCCATCAAGCCGGAAACACTCGCATTGACGGGATACACAATTGCTGCTGGTGTGACATTAACTTCTTCCACAGTTCGCTGTTTTAAAGCAATGTAAAATCTGCGAGTTTCGTGGTATTTGCTATGCGTTAGAAGAGGCGACAGGTGTGTATGGTATTTATGCACCATGCAGGCAGTGTTAGCAAATAGATGACTGAATATAAAAGTGTAGAGTGCGGAATGTGTGGAAGTACGTTTAAATTTGTACTATCAGACCACATATAATAATTGGAAACATCTGTGTTGCATAGGCCTCGCCCGTAATTTGCTCTGCTACGTGGTGACCATAGTCAAAGTTTTTGAAGTACTTTAAAGATTACACAAAATTTGAAATATTTTGACGCGTAGAAAAGTTAAGTTCAAGTTAAATCGTAATCACTCTCACACTTAACAGTTGCCTATAAGTTTGCACTTTCGAATTATCCCTGGCTTGCAACATCAAAACGGGTAGAGTAAATTAAAGTTATTGTTCTCGAGCACAGTGTGACAAGCTAGAAAGTGTTGAAGTACATCTGCAAATAATAACGAAAGACTCTAGTACTTCACCGCTGGACCAACGGTCACTGATGATGACGGTGGAAAATACCTTAGACATCTGCAGTATGATAGGCAGTGCCACGCTCTTAAGCCCTCTTCTGGCAGTTTATTATTACTCTGTCGGCTAACAACACAAAAGCGAGCATGTTGGTTGGGGTCAAACTCACTTTAATTACAATTATCACACCTTTTTAGTCGGAGCTCAGGCCTACCTGACCTGTTACCTTTAAGACCCATATGAAACAAAATGGAGACCAGAACATTCCATCGACACCTATTGTCGATTTCAGTTATCAGATTTAAATTAACATGTGTAACATAGGGCATATCTCAGGGTGCATTCCTTATGATTACAATTAAAACGATGTTATCAAACATTGCCAACTTACACAAATTAGAATGTTACTGAAAACTTAACAATATAAAATAAATACGTGATATTAAACGTATGGCTAATTAGCTCTCAACTGTTGCGTATACCTTAATAAATATGTAGAGTAAAATATAATAAAATTACTGAATAACACACTTACATGTGGAACACGTCACAACAATAGGTTTTTTATAATATAAACATATGTGCATTCATGTTTAAGATTTGCATACCACTGTAAGGTTTAATTAATGAAAATTATATGCGCTACATAACGAGACGTTACAGCATTCACGTCAGCTGGACGAGTTGAAAACACCTTACTCTTGAGGAATCCCAACAGAAAGAAGTCACACGTAGACAGTTCGGGTGATCTGGCACACACATAGCGTCTATGCCATATTTTGTACACAATAAGGGCGATATTCCAATGACGCGATACGCAGCACACGACATGTCGCGCCGAGTCGAGCGCGACAAAAATTGATATGTAATGATATGGGCCAAAACCCACTGGCGCGGCACTGCAGCGTGGTCGCGCGGGGCAAAAAAATGACTTGTGACATGGCGCGACTCGCCTGCCCGCGCGCGACCGATTTTTACGATGGATACATATGGAGCATAGCCAATCATAGCGGCCAGTCGCGTACGTCACGCCGCAGGCGACGGATTGTGTGGGTTTGTTTCGGTCACGGTTTTGAAAAATGACTTCTATAGGTGATGGTATTGACACAGATGCATTGATACCAGAGATTCAAGAATGACCTGCAATATGGAATATAACTTTGGAGGAGTAGAGTGATAAAAATATGAGGAAGAAATCGTGGGAAGAAATCGTCAATAAATTTGCAGCAGAGGAAATGGAATTGGAAGGAAAAAAACTAGGTATGTATTTACACATATGTATTTTGCCATTCAATTTTGCCCTCGTTTGCAAAATACCGTGCCAACCGACCTCCGTATGACGATGTAAACTTAGAACATCTGTTGTCTTTCGTCACCCCTCTTGCATCTTCTTCTGTTCGGAAAAGTGTAATCGTTTCTTCAAACACAACATCAGCTCTGGCACGAACAAAGTTCGTATAACACACACCAAGCATTTACAAGCTTTAACGATAGCAATAGCAAAGTAAATATCCACATCAAGAGGGCGATGGAAAATTCGCCATTTATTTGCTAAAATACCAAATGTACATTCAATGTGTCACCTAGCTCTGCTTAACTTATAGTTGAAAATTTGTTTCTCTACACTTAAGTTAGTGCCTGGATAGGGCCGCATGATGTTTTGTGTAAGCGGAAAAGCTTCATCCCCCGACAAATATATGTGACATTGGTGTAGGGTCAATAGTAGTTATACGACGTGCGTCTGGTATATGCAATGACTTGTTAGTCAGTTTCTGGAAAAGAGTTGAATATGTAAATACACTTGAACCACTGCATTTTCCATAGGCGCCAATATCTACATAAATGAACTTATACTCTGCGTCACAAACGGCAAGCAACACAATTGAGAAATACCTCTTGTAATTATAGTACAGAGATCTACTTCGAGGAGGGTGAATGATCCTTATATATTTACCGTCAACTGCGCCTATAAAATTCGGAAATTGTGCCCTCTGCTCGAATGTCCTAGCAATGTATTCCGATTCTCGTTTTGTAGGTTCTGGTAAACATATGTCTTTCAGTATAGTCCATATAGCTGCACAAACTTCTCTGGCAATTGTTCTGATGGTAGTCATCCCCAGTCGAAAGTTGTGACACAATTCACCGAAAGCGCAACCAGTAGCCAAGTACCTGAAGTGAAATATTTATTTTATTTCAGTGCTACACGTGCAAAAAAAAATAGAAAAATCTGAGAGAGAGCTATTTTCGTGAACTACGGCGTTCGAAGGATATGCGAATTTTATCGGCTGCTCCCAAGAGAAACACATACATATTTATGCAATAACTTTCTTTTTTTGAAAATAGCGACAGAACAAGCTCCTACTTCTTCGAGTATTAATCACAATAAAGAGAATCCATCAGATAACAACTCTCAACAATTGAACCATGATCGCATTACTCGTCCACATCATAAGAAGGTGCGTAATGCTGGCGATCCCAACGGCATGGAAGTGATAAATGTCTTAAAATCAGGCATTGCAGCTAGAGAGCAATGCGAATTGTATGATTCAGATAATTTTTTTTATTGTCTTTGCTCGATGATTTTAAAAACATACCAAAACGTTAAAAACCCATGGCAGAGATTGCTGTTATAAATGTGGTTCAAAAATATCACACCAAATACTTCAAACAGTTATCAAGCCTACGAAACTTATTCTACATCACAGTGGAACTGTGATAATCGAACAGCAGGTTCATCGCGTCAAGGTTACTTCACCCTTCCTGCAGCTGCTGGTTCAGATGTTTCCGTGTAGTCACCTGTAAGTAACGTCTCTCATACTTCTGATTATTATGAACTATATGTCTTACTATGTCATTATGTTCACTGTTAATAAACACTTACCTCAAAGTTGCCAACAGAGCTCCTATCTCTTCAACCTCCATTTCGATATTGTCAGTTTCTTGTCGCTGCTTGCCGCTTGTGCAAATGTCGCGCTAAAAAACCGCACGCGATATGTCGCGTGCGACGTGTCGCGTCAGTGAGCTATCTCCCTAGAGGTTACGTGAATCAGTTCATTCATATTAATGTAGGCACAAATCAAAAATTTAATAGTGTTTTAATTGCCTCATGGTATTATTATATTAGCTTTTTTAAGACACAAAGTTATCAGGCAAAAATTACAATAATACTTATCAAAATACCCTCTTGAAAATTTAATAGATATGTATCTCACAATATTACAGCCGCGGTAATGACAGCAGCTAGAGTCTATAAATGGTCTGTATCCTTTGCCGTCTTGGTCTTATTTTCAGCACCTGATACAGCCCATTGCAATACTTATAAAAAGCGGAATTACCAGAAATATTGACGGTTTTCTAAAATATACAAAATAATTTCCTTAAACGGGTATGAAAAAATAACCTAACTCTTTACGTGAAACACGGTTTTTTAGTAGCCTGCCAATATATGCCGCATTGTACTATCACTCAAAATGAACGCATTTTTTAAAATCCAATGACGATGCAATTAGGAATAAATCTTTAAGCTGTATAACATAGTGACTTTCTATTGAAGACAGTATTCAAAATTTTCTTAAATATTAGAGTATTATGAAATATTTCATTATGTCTTTTGTCCTGAAGGGGAAGGTAGGCGTTTACCAAAACCTTTAATGCGTTTTAGAATATTTAATTTAATACTTCGAAAATAGTATGCATTTATGTAACGCAAAAACAATCTACGGTTGCTTAAACTTGGATGTTTGAGATGAGATACATGCGCCTTACGTAGAGAGCAATAATAGTCATACATTTCTCATACAGAACTGAATTAGCTTGTCTTAGGGAGAAGTCAAAACGTACAACTGGGGTAAATACATTTTTGTCCACTGATTGACCGATGAAATTTGACTTGGCCAAGAGGGACTTATGTCATTCGCACTTAGGAAATGAATCTTTACGTCGGTAATGTAATGTTTGTAAGTTGTCTCAATCTCTCTTTAAAAGATGATTCTGTGTTTATCTATTGTACACGCGTATATACATAAACACACGCAAACAGGCATGTAGACCTAAGTAACTTGAAGAACCACGTTTATTCCACTTACGGTTTAGCAAATTCGCACGTGCCAGCTTCAGTACTCTGCTCTGTACAGAACAAACACCGTGAAGATAAGACGTGACGTCTAAACTAACGAGTTATTTTCAAACAAATATACAAGAATCTATGATTTCCAATTTTATTATTAGAGTGTTAAATTGAACCAGAATGCCCTTGTCTAACAGAGTAACGAATTATTTATGATCCATTTAGTGTTATATCTTGAAAATTGAGTGAAAGTTGGCTTTCGACGATATAGTTACTATTATTTTAATAAATTAGAAAGTTAACTTGTTATTCACAGCGGAAAAAAGCCTTAAATATTTCCGAGTCTTCTTTGTTAGCGTAAAATATACTGTGCATTAGAAGAAAAAGAATTCTGAGTTTCCATTTACATTATATTTTATTTCGTATGTGTTAGAATAGTATGTTTATTTTTTAATTCTGCAAGATTTACATGTAATGATAAGTGAAACGAAATCATCCCATTGTTATTAACACAGTTTGGTATGAAAAAGTTCATCTTACAGACCATGCAACCGTTAATTAGATATAATGCTCAGTTTACTTAAATCACCGAACCGGATTCTTTCTTTTAAAACATTCTTGTTGCTGTCGTTGTATGGGTTATGATACGTCATATCTTCTTGAATTTTTCATACAAGTTCATGCAAACGAAATTATTTTGGCGAATTAAGGATAGGCTATTCACGGCAAAGAGAGCACCATTTAAAGTCCTCTCAACAGGCATTAACCACTAATGAACATATCTCACCGCTGCCTAGGGCATTTACTTTTGAGAGTGGTGAAATGTATAACATCTGTTTTTTGGTAACATTTGCAATATTACTATTAAAAACAGCAGGAAGATAGAAATTTGATGAAAGAAAAAATTTTGAAGGGCCTTATAAAGTACTCACTTTACCGTGAACAGCCTATAGCTGACATTGATCTGGCGTCAATCTGAAAAGTTAAGCAATATTTTATTATTTTTAAGTAGACTGACTGGCATGTATTCATAAACATACACTCGCTACAGTATTGAAGAACAACTATTCTCTTCTGTAAAATCACTGTAGCTATCATCAGCAGCCGAATGGTAGTGCCATCACCTATTACGAAAAAAAAAAAAGTGCCGGTGCTTTGTCGTATCGAGTTCTAACGGATTAATTCCCGGCTATATAAAAAAATCCCATCATTAAAGTTCACGCCAGTATTTTGGAGATGTGTATATAGATTTAATTTTTGGGTATTGGTGTAGTTAATTTTTTGTTTGTTATTGCTTTTAAGCCTTCTCGATTTATGCCTGACGGCAGTTTCGTTTAGAGGACGGGGAGGGGGCTTGCGATGGATTACAATACTAAACAGGCCGTTCGTAGTAAACCCAGCAATTTTTGGAATCCTTACTTATCGCATCCTTTTTCATATATTTCGTATGCCTCCACCTACGTAAAATTGAAAATAACCTCGACCCGATGAGTTCATTGGATCGTCGACGAAGCGCAAATGTGAAAATGTTACGAACTTCAGTATGATAATTGCCAATTGTTACTATTTTGTGCACAGGTGTAAAAAGAAAATAAATTAAACGTCCCCGAATACAAACTTTTAATGCAACATGTGTGTATGTATATATTATATATATATATATATATATATATATATATATATATATATATATATATATATAACTGCTTTCCTCACACTTGGAAAATTATTATTCAATAATCTTCCTAAACTGAAATAGAATTTTTTGACCTATACTATGCAAACGTTAACAGACATAACAGACATCATGCAGGAAATATAAAAATGTACATTTGACAGTTGAGAACTATATTTCGATTTTGACTATTATTCTGGAACATTATTGGAGAGCTACATTGGATGTATATGATGCTTTCTCAGTACGCGTATACAGTAATGTGGTATATTTGAGGAAAACATCTTTGGTAACTTTACATGGAGCAAGACTGTTTTTTCGTCAAAAAGTGTGCAATTAGAAACAAGATATTTACTGAAGGTCGATTAAAAAAGTTTACAGATGAATTCTTATCAGATATACTGACTTTAGTTCACTGCTAAAATGACGCGACGTTGAAAGTTTTGGCCCCATACTGTAACTTATTACCTGTAGCTTTCTATGGAAAATTCTTAAATCCTGTACAGAAGAGAAAATGTGCGATACATCTGGCTACAAATATAGTCATGTACGATACATCTGGTTAACACTGTAGTCATATTGATCGTCGCGAGAACGTCACAGAGCATTCGAGTATTTCCTAAACAAATTTATAGGAAAGCTATCATGCATCTACGGAAATAAGACTTTACCATGACTGCATTTTCAATACGTGTACATGCTTATGTAGTATACTGTGACGCCTCACACCGAAAATTTACGTCTTTTTGAGTGGGGAGATGCTTGGAAATTTACTGCTTATCATAACGAAAAAAAAATTGCAGTTCACCTGCCCGAAAATTGTGAGGAAGACGTGGTCTCTACCACATACCTGCTGTTTGCACCTGATCTACGACGCAGCCCGGAGTGGGCTGCTGCATTCGACATCTCTGTCACTTGGGTGGAGTTTGGTAGCAGTTAGGTGTAGCAACATTTCACCAGTTCGCTTCCAGCACGTCTGGCGAGCGCGAGGCAGCTAGGTGCTGCTGAGCGCGTGCCAGCGGCGTTTCGACGAACTTAGCTTGGATCGTCAGCTGCCAGCTGGCCAATAGACGGGCCGCATGGGATACGCGCGCTTGTGACATCACTTCCTGCAAATCTGTTGAACGTCAGGAGTTTTGTGACGTGTGATGACATGTGCGCCCCATACATGGACATGTTTCAGTTTCAAACCAAATGATTGAACAGCAATATAATCACCCCTATAAGTGGCAATGCTTACCTTAAACAGATATTTCCTTAAAAGGTCATCTATTTTCCAATTGCTCGTGGTATTGAACACCCATCTAAGAGGCAATGATTTGTATTTCATATTTAAGGTCGGTGCAATCTCTGGCTCGGGCTCAGATTGCCACTGCCCCAGAAGGAGATCACCCAGCCAGTTAAGTAATGTACTACAAGTAAAATTTTCTGTATAGCCCTTATGACAAAAATAAACCGGCACATTTGGTGTCTTGAGTTAGGAGCCAGGCTCGATGTTGGTAAGAAAATATATTAAATGACTTAATGTTGAGGATATTTTTCAGATCACATAAGTAACACTTGACATAATTTTAAAATCATATTTTCATAGTGCTAGTCGTGCGCCAAGACCAGTGCCATTTTAAAGGGGTGTTTTGTGTTTCCCAGCAATTTTTACATGACAATTGAAGTTTTATCCAGCTATAAAAATTTTAAAGATATTCTTGCTGGAATTTTACTAGGAAAAAATTTGGAGGCATTATGTTGTTGGTCTCAAAGAGTTCGTTAGGCCGTGAAAATTCTTATAAAATATTTAACGGATTTAAATGAAAACTTGGAAATATCAAAGCAAAACCAAACCAAAATAAATTTTTCGTTTGCGGTTGTCCAACCTAATGTATGTATATTTAGTCAAGCAAGTTAAATTTTGCTTTTAGTTTGAATCAAACATAATACCATAATGTAAATGTTGGCCATTATTAAATATTATTCGGCCTGTGAACTATATATATAATATTTTTGTGTGTAATCTCTGATCTCGTGGCCAGAGAAAGAAAATAGTCCGATAATAACAGTAAAGAAATAGCTTTTTACTCTTCTATGTTTGATTGCTGGAACTTTATATTAGGTCAGCAGTATAAACTAAATGTTCCCAAACTAAAAATGTCAAGTTCATTGCGCACTGTTGTAGACATGGTGAATCGCCATATTGGGCGGGTTTGCTTTCAATCTTTTACAGTTAATCTTCTGCAATTAATAATCATGGATGCTTATAGGCCTATATATAAATATATATTCTGGTCAAAGTAAAAATTTAATGTAATCCAGATTTTTTTTAAAAATCATTCACCATTGAATTTTTTTGAAGATTTAATAGTTTTATATGTATTATATTTAATAACCGTTAGGTTGGTACTAACAGATATGTGTATTTTAAGTGAATTATCCCAGTTGTTGTTATTGCAAACAAAACTTGAAAGAAAATGAGAAAAATAGAATTTTTAATAAATATTCTTGAAACTACTGATGATTTTTACTTATTACAAGTTAGCACTGATATTAAGTACACTTTTGAAATAAACTTTCAAATATTTTCTGCTTCAACAAGGGTATTTTCCTGTTCCTTTTGGGTAGTTTTGATCTAAGGCCATTTGTTCGTCCAACTTGCCATGTGTTTGGGGGCAAGGGCGTAGCAAGAACGAGTCTTTGCTGCACTCTCCTCTCGTGGGTCAGGGTGTTTGACCCTATATAAATATAAAAGTTAAAGTTCATGAGTTGTTGGGGATATTGGAGTAGGGAAAGGAAAGCACTTCAGTGGGTGATCTCGTGCTTTATTTTTTGTAGTTTATTGTATGTATTGATTTTTATCAAGTCTACAGCCTGGCTCCGAAAATTGTCCACGAGGTCTCTACGAGTTCAGGGTGTTTCCAGAAATGTGAATAGGTTTCAAGAGGTGACTTGTTTGCTTTGTAAACAAAAGGGACACATGAAATAAGGGTGACCTATGAACCATGTAAAGAATAAGATTGTGGAAGAATCATCAGTAAATATGTTAGTGTATGAGAGGAAACTAGGGTAACTCTACATTCCTGCACTAATTTCAGACCAGGTAGTTGTAAAAGTCTTGTTAGACTCTGGCGCCTCTCGTTCTTTAATCAACCACTATTTTTGTAATGATTTACTTGCCCATATAACCAAAGGGCTTATCCAGATTAGACCTGGGGAAGAGTTAGGGTTTTCCCTTGCAAATGGAGGAATTATAACTCTATGGGTACTGCCACTTTTCAGGTTAGAATAGCTTGTTTTACCTGGAAATTTAAGTTTCTGTCACTGCCAGGACCTAGCCATGATTTACTCTTGAGTGTGGTTTCTGGGAAAAACTCAGGCTACTTTAGATGTGAGTAAGAAAAAGTTGATATTTGCCTTTTGCCAATCTCAGCCTATTGACATTTAATATCAACCTTTTGATTCATCTAAGATTTCGGTTCAGGTTGCCCAAGATATACTTAAGGTGAGTGATTGGGAGAATCCATTATCACTGTTGCGACAGAAATTTTCTGATATAGTAACCCCTAAATAGGGACATTACATCCGTCATCCTGTGGTATTAAGTCTCAAGGATTTTGATCCTGTATACTCGGTATCTTACAGAGTAGCTCCTCGAGTATTTAGGGAAATTATCGATAAATTACATGAAGATGATATTGTTGAAAGCTCCAGTAGCAATTACTCTAGTCCAGCATTTCCATTGCAAAAAAAAATGCACCAGAAGAATACCGAGTTATCTGTGATTATAAGAAAGTAAATCAAAATATTTTGTATACCCTTGCGCTATACCAACAATAGATTCAGTTTCCCAGTATGTAGGCGATGCTAGATATTTTTCTATTTTTGATCTGAATTTTAAATTTTTCAATGTGAGTTGCACGCCGACTCCTATGGTATCTTGGAATTTGTAACACCTTGGGTCCAATACTAATGAAGAAGGTTACCAAGGGGGGTAAATTGTGGCCCTAAATCAATGTCTAGGGTATCATTTAATGTCCTAGGGATATATCAGTATAATTTTCTTTTTACTTACATTGATGTTGTATGTGTACATATTATTTCCTTTGAGGAGTATCTCGAACATCTGAAAATTGTATTGCTTGCTTTGAGGGATGCTGGATTGACAGCGAACCCTGAGAAAGATACTTGGGCAAATACCTATGTAAGATACTTAGGGTTTATCATTTCCAAAGGGAAATTGCTGATGGATCTGGAGAAAATCAGACCAGTTGTAAATTTTCCAGTGCCGAAAGATTCACAGGGGCCCATTGATTCTTGGGTTAAATTGGTTTTGATTCTAGATTTATTCTGGATTTTGCTGGTTTAGCCGAACCTCTGAGTGCATTAAAAAGAAAGTTAGTGGATTTTATCTGGGTGAGTCCCAGAATAATGCCTTTCAGCTGTTAAAGGAGAAAATCATCACTACATCTGTTTTCATTTGCCGAATTTTGATAAACCATTTACACTTCAAGTTGATACCAGCTCTTTAGCCCTAGGGGCGGTGTTGTGCCAAGAGCAAGATAGTAGTTTGGTGCCTGTAGCTTATGCTAGTCGACTTTTGTCTCCGTCTGAGAAAATATACTAAGCCTATGAAAAGGAAATATTGGCCGCCATCTATGGAATGGAAAAATTTTGCGATTATCTTGAAAGTGCAGAGTTTGTGTTACATACAATCATGCTTTGAGTTAGTTTTTGACCACCAATAAACCTGCTGGAAGACTTGCTAGATGGCTTGTTCGACATGTGTCGTAAGTTTTTAATAAAACACATAAAGGGAATAGATAATGGGATGTCCGATGTGTTATCCCGCATGTATGATTCTGAGGAATTCCAGGTGGTTTCCCTGAATCTGTATATATCATTCAGGAAAATGTTTCTACATCTTTATTTTATTCTGTAGAAGTGCAGAAAATTTCATTTAGCAGGTGGATCAGAAAGTATAAACTGGTGAATTAGAACATAGAAATTTTAACTTAATATCATCTGTAGTTGGGGAAGAACAGGTTCGAGTTCTCCAGAATTTTCCACAAGAATATTTAAAGTTGCAGCACCACCAGGGAGTTGACCCCGAATGTTTAAAGATTAAGTCTGATATCAATGCGGGGAAAGGTGGTTCTTATGAGGTCAGAAAAGAACTATTAGTATTTGTGGTCTCTTAAAATTCTAAATTTTATTTATTTTTGGTTCATCAGTTGTTACGTGGTCTAACTTTTCAATTATATCATGATTTATTTTGGAGGACACTTAGACAGTATCTCGTATCAGAGAGATGTTTTATTGGCCAGAATTTAGTAAGGAGGCGGAACGGCTGGTTAGACAGTGTCTAGACTGTCAGAGGGTAAAGCCTTGTAATGTAAAGATTTATAGTCTTTATAGTGCTGGAGGAGCTACGTTTCTTTAGGAACGAGTCTATTTGCATATTTTTGGACCTTTGCCATGTACTTCTGCTGGGTTTAGTTCTATCTTAGTTGTAGTTGATAGTTTTACTAAATTTGTGTTTTTTTCCCCTTTGTGCAGCATGAAATCCAATGAAAATTGTAAAGTCTTAATGCAAAGTTTGATTCCTCTGTTTGGGTCTCCAGTTAGCATTTTAACTGATAATGCTTATTTTTTGTTTCCACTGGTATAACCGAAATTTAAAGGTAGCTTTGCGGACATTTCAATCTGGATCCCATATGGAATGGGATGTAGTGATGTATCAACTTGCTCTGACTTTTAACGATATGGTGAGTGAGGCTACGAAAAATGTTCCATCACAATATGAATTATATAAAAATTCTAAATTACGCTAAATGAAACTCAACTAGGTAATTATTCAACAAAAAATGTGATGTGTGTAATGAGAAAAAATCTAAAAACTATTATATCTTCATTGAAATATTAAGGACAAAAATATAACAAAACATAAAGCTTGTTATAGTGAATATATGAAGAAATACATGAAGAAATATAATCAAAGTAAGAAGTTGAATAATTAATAAATGTTGCTTTTGATATTAATATCAAATAAAACTTTGTGTTATTTGGTTAAAAAAAAAAGCAAGGTACCAAATAGCCTATAAAAATTAAAATATTATTCAATTTGTTTTCTTCTAAATATAACATTAAAAAATGTATGCGAACAATCTTGCAGTTGAGTTGGGTGAGAAGACAGCATGGGAGATAAAAATTTTAGGTAGAGATTTAAAAAATAAATATAGCTAAAATCTAAGTAGCGATGATTTAATTAGATATTGGTATATTCTAAGGAAAGATGATTTAATTACAGCTATTATACCATTTAGTATATCCGAGCAAAGAGAAAGTAAATTTGCAAATTTACAATTTTCGTGCTAGTACCAATTAATTAGATTCAACAGATAGAAAGAAATGGAAAAAAAAAATCCATTCGCTAATAATCTACTTGTAAAACCAGAAAAAAGGATTGAAAAGAAACATTTCAATTTTATAATAATCTATTTGTAAAACAAGAGAAAAAGGATTTAAAATAAAAATTCCCATTTTCTAATAATCTATTTGTAAAATATAGAAATAAAACCAGCAGGTAAAAGAAGTGATAACAAAGAATATTTTTACAAATTTACTTATGACTGACACAATTGTCAAAGAATTATACCCCAAAGATAAGAAAAAGTCAACAGAGAAATTTATTTTTTATACTTTGTTTGTTAATAAAAGAAGTAGAAGAACCAATAAAAATTACAGAGTTAATAAAGCTTTTAAAAGTAGATTATGAACTTGTAATATTGAGAATACTTTTAATTTGGTAGAATCTAATGACTTTTTATGTTATAAATAAACTATAGTCTGTTTGGGTTAATACACAATAATCTTAAAACATTTAGAGGGTTGAAAACCAGCATTAAATTATATAACAATTGTCGCAAGCAGGAAAATTATCAAGTAGAACTATTTACACTTCAGTCATTTAATCATAGAATATTAACCGAAGGAGAATTTACAGATATTTATAAAATTATATGCCAGGAATTATTTACACAATTATCCGAATTTCAAAGAAGAGGTTCATGATGGAGTTTAGATAGAATAATTGGGAATATAATTAGCTGTAAATAAGTATAATCCATCAAATGGAGCTACATATATTGCCCTACCAGAAGCAATTAAAAATAAAAAAGCATGCATAAATGTGAAGAATAATTATCAAAAATATTATCTGCATTGTTTCCAGCAGAAAAAAATCCCATGACGAGTATCTTGACATAAATGTGTGGGGCATGATATCGATAAAGCAATAGATAAATTTGAATGTACTATTAAAATGTATGATATACAATAATATAAACCCAAAATGATACATCTATAAATGTTTAATCTGTTGGCGACAAGTCTACTGTAGATCCACTAAAACTTACAAAAAGAAAAAAAAACATATAAATTTACTTTATTTCAAAGATAATGAAAATTCTATTTTTCATTATTGCTGGATAAAAGGTTTATCGAAACTGCTTTCAGCACAAAAGTATAATCATCAACATAAAACTTACATATGTGATATGTGTAGAAAATATCAACAGTTAAACCAAATCCAAGAGAATTAAGTAAATTTAACTTTATCAGAAAATATCCAATTTTAACACAGGATAATATCGATAATACTCTTTATGAGGAAATACTTAAAGAACGATAAAATCTTACTAATGAACAAATAAATAATTACATGAAGCATCTGGTTTCTGTTATTATATTGTATCTAATTCTGGTGATTATAAGCCTCCGGTAGTATATCGAGGCCTAAATGCACATAAAGGTTTTATACATTCAATAACGGGAATTAGAAGAAATTGGGGTAATATACTCACAAATTGAACTAATGTATCCACTAACCAAAGAAGAAAAAATATTATATAGGAAATCAGAAAATTGTACTGTATGAGGATATGAATGTACAGACAACAGTAAAAAAAGTACATCATCATGATCATATGAGTGGAAAATTCATTAATCCAGTATATAATGATTGTAATCTACAATTAAAATTACCCAACTATGCACGAATTTATTTCCACAATTTAGCAGAATATGAAGCACATTTATTAATTAAAGAGTTCGACCATGTGGACAAAAATATTGAATTAATTGAAAATAAGAAAGAAAATTTAAAAATGAAATTTATAGACACATGTAAATTTATGGCCAGTAGTTTAGCTAAAATATCATCAAATTTAACAAAACAAGAAATGAAACATACACAAAAGCATTTCACAGAAGGTCAAGTAGATTTAGTTGCAAGAAATTCGGAGAAACCAAACTTCCACCAAAGAGTGAATATTACAATAAATAAAAATGACTGTGAAATAACAGATTCTGATTTCGAGCATGTAAAATGTGTATGGGACCAATTTAATATTTAAAATCTTGGTGAATACCATTATTTATATTTAAAAAGTGACTTATTACTATCAGCAGATATATTTGAAAATTTCAGAAATACGTGTATAAATGCATATGATTTAGACCCTGTGTAGTATTTTACTGCACCATGAATATCTTGGGATGCCATTTTTAAAATGACATAACAACTGCTAGATTTATTACATAATTATGATATGATTTAAATGATTGAAAAAGGCATTAGAGATGGAATATTACGATGTTTTTAGCGATATGATAAAGCTAATAAATATTTAGAAGATTTTAATCCAAATCAAGGGTCCAACTATTTAGCATATCTCGATGATAATAATTTATATGGATGGACAATGTCACAATATTTACCATATGGCAGTATTGACTGGGTTTATTATAGATTAAATCATTTAGATTACTAGAGTAAAAAAATATTAGATTTGGAGGATGATTCTGAACATGGGTATATATTAGAAGTTGATTTAGAATATTCACAAGAACTACATAATTTACATAAAGATCTACTATTTTGCCCAAAAAAAAAGGAAGTTCCAGGAACAAAGCAATCTAAATTATTAACAACTTTACATAATAAAGAAAAGTATGTAGTTCACTATCGTAATTTAAAACAGTGTATAAATAATGGTATATAACTTACTAACATACATAGAATATTGTGTTTGATCAGTCCAATTGGCTGACGATATATAAAAATTTGAATACACAAATAATAACTAATGCTAAAAATGACTTCGAAAAATATTTTTATAAGCTAATGAATAATTCTGTGTTTGATAAAACAATGGAAAATATAAGAAACAGAGCTGATATAAAACTAATATCAAATGCAGAAAAATGTGCAAAATATGTAGCAAAACCAAGTGCAGCAGAAGTATTATATTAAATGAGAATCTTGCAGCCTTACATATGAATAGAACAAATGTAAAATTTAACAACACTATTTTTGTGGATATATAAATTTTAGACATATAAAAAAATAGGTGTATTATTTTCATGATAGCATATTAAAACCTTAATATGGTGACAGCATTGAATTATGTTATCAAGATACCGATTCGTACATTTGTAACATAAAAATGAAGATTTTTATGAAGATATGAAGATGATGATAGAAAAATTTGATACAGGTCATTATCTAAATGACAATATTTATAACATGCCTCAAATAAATAAAAAAACTTTTAGGAAAAATGAAAGATGGATGTAATGGTAAAATAATGAACGAATTTGTTGGTTTATGATTGAAAAAGTATGCTTACAAGGTTGATGAAAAAGAAAATAAAAGATCGAAAGGAGTAAGGATATGTGTTGTTAACAAGAAACTAACATTTGAAGATTATAAGAACAGTTTGTTTAAAGAGAAAATTCATCATAGAACAATAAATCTAATAAGCAGCTAAAAGCAAGAAATATATACAATCGAAGTTAATAAAATTGCATTAAATCCTTATGATAACAAAAGAATTATACTAGAAAAATATAAATATTACCATATGGATATCAAAATGAATAATTTTTAATTAATTTTTGTATTATTATATATTTTGGAGATATTAAAGTCGTCCAGAGGACACAGTTAAACATCTTTAGTTTCCAAAAGATTATCGATATCAGTACCATCGTAATCGATAAGGTTACCATTTTTATCTCTAATTTCCAAAACAAAATGATTAAAATGTTCATTATTATTTTTATAAAAAATTTGATATGCAGGCTCATAAATAATAGAATCACTAATTTCGTTAATTGTTTTTGGTGAAAAATTGGCTATTATAGCTGTTTCTAAATTGTTTGATTCATCATATTTGATAAACGTACCATATGCCAAATTACAGTGAACATTTATTGTTTTAAAAGGGTCAAAATTAGGTAATTTAGTACCTACAACAGTTTTGTCTTTTTCAATAACCATATTTTTTCAACAAAAAAAATGATATGACATAATCGATCATAAAATTCAATATCGAACTTAGATTTGCTAGATATTCTTTTTCTTTTTTCATTATCTTCTGTTAATTCAATGTTATTTGTTGAAAATGTGTCAATTCAATGTTTAGTTTCTTTTAACAATCCAATATCGTATTGACTCTAGGAATAGTTGTAACTTCATTTCTATCAATATTAGGACTCATGTGTTCGATTGTTGTTATAGTTTTGTTGTTTATATGTGGAAATAAAAATTTGGTATGATAGCTAACCAAAGCAGTCGATTTTTCACTATGGATAAAATAATAATGAAGTTTATTCTTTAATATCGAACTATTTTTTGGTTAATTAAATATTTATTATTCATTTATTCCAAAAATTAACTTATTAAATGAAAAAATTAAATGGGGTGTCGGTGTTTTAATTCATGAATGTCATTTTGAAATTAAAAGAATGGTGAAATATTATCTGATATTATGAGGATTATAATAGTAAGCCAAGCAAGAGTGTAAAAAACTTATTTGATGGTAAATTTTAATTTTTATTATGGGATGGATAAATTTTAACAAACTGTATGTTTGTTCAAAAAATCTAAATTAACCAAAATATATTGAGTTACAAAATAAGTTTAATATGTTTTACAAAAACCTTAAAAATAAAGGGAAAATGGCATACTTATTAAATAATAATGGCAAATGTCTCCTTCAGACCAATGTGAAAATGATTCTCTAGTTTTGATAATGTTATTTCAGACAATCAAGATATAATTCGCGATTGTTCCACTAGAGGGAGAAATGAAGATTTAGATGCATTTTATTTAGCTCAAACATATTCAAAAATACCTAAGCAATTCTTAATAGATATTACAGATTTTTGTGTATATTTAGACAAGATGATACTTATTTAAAGCACATTTATAATGATTTTGTTGGTGAAGATATGCCATATGAAAAATTTAAAGATTTTTGAGCAAAATGTTGGGCGAAGATTATGGCTTTATAACAGTAGATTTCAGTAGATAAATAAAAGAACTAAAGTATAGAAATAAAATTAAAAACTTGATAACTCGCATATAGATATCTGTTAAACATTATTTCATTATATATCTGCTCATTATATTTTACATTCATTTGTTATATTTTATGTTTATTTGTTACATTTTATGGTTGTTTGATATGTTTTACATTCATTTGTTATCTTTTACGTTTGTTTGTTGGGTTTGAAATGATCATCCTGCATGACAGTTATCCTGCATGACAGTTATTATGCACGACTGTTAAACATACAGAAAAATATATAAATTCACAAACTAGCTGTTTTATTAATCCCAGAGTTATGTGAATTATGAGAACCTAACCATTTGACATACATTTTATCGCCTTTAATTTTTAAGACTTTTCCGACCAAATATTAATTTGGAAAGTCAGTTAACATAATTTAATATTCATAAAAAGTACCCATTATTTCGTCTCATTTAGTGTATTTCAGCTTAAAAGTTGGTATATCATAATTTAACACTTTAATAATAGTAAATAAATCTGTTGACCAGTTAGAAGTATATCCTTTCTCAAACAGTTGTTTAAGTTTGCTGTCACAAAAAATATCACCAAAATTGTGTTTAGGTTTAGTAAACATATGTAGTACCATTAAAAAAATTTTCGAATTTTTCTTATTAACTTCAATGGGTTTCATAGAAATAGTTCTATGTTTGTGTTGTATTCTTTCATTAAATCATCTTATATATTTACCCATTTGTAATCACCACTTGAAGCAAATTTATTCCTCATTTTGTTCTTCATTGTGCGATTAAACCGTTCGACAACACTTGCTTTAATTTCATGGAATGTAGAATAATGATTGATTTTATATTTTTGCATTAGTTCTTAAATACTATATTATAAAATTTGGACCCACTGTCGCTTTGTAAATTATTTGACTTTCTTGGTATCAATATAGATTCTAAAGCATTTACTATATTTTAAGCTCTTTTATATTTATAGCTACAGCAAAACCATATTTTGAAAGAAAAAAAACATAAATAATTGTCATAATATACTTGTGTCTATTTAAATGTGATATGCCTTTAAAATTTCCAGTATACATTTCAACAAGATCGATTTGCCACAAATCATCGATTCCATATGATATTACTTTCCTTCTAGGGAAATTTCTTCTCACTGGTTTATATAATTAATCGATTCTGCCTTCTCTTGCATTGGGCAACTTTTTTTCTAATATTGACTTTTTGGAATTTCATATCTAGCATATACTTTTCTGTCTAATGGTCAATTTTTAGTATTTTCAGTTTTAAAATTATTTTTGGTAACCTTCATATACTTCAAGCAGCAAGTTTTCTCCATTTAATAGTATAAAATAGTATTGAACATTGTGTTTTACAAATATTCTGTTTATTATAATGTGACCATTAATATGAAGAGATATTTTATTTTTATTATTTTGAAATAAAAATTATCACCTCTTTTAGCATCGAAAGGGTTAGTGTAATCTATTTTGCAGTTTCCTTGATAACAGCCATATCACCATAAGAAGTTATTTTATAAACTGTACAATCCATCACAAAAAAAAAAGAAAATATTGTTATTACCAAAGTGAAATATATGATTAGTTTCATCTCACTTTGCAGTTAAATAAAATATGAGACTTTTCTTCATTACATTTTCCATTTTAAAGTTAACAAGCATTTCACAATTATTCAAAATAGATTGATTTAAATGTTGTAATTTAACTTCTAGTTCTTTATTAAAAACTTCTTTGTGTTTTTTTCAACTTCTGTGCTAACAAGTGTATCACAATAATTTAAAACTGATTGGTTTAAATTTTGTAATTTATCAGCTATTTCTTTTTCGAAATATCTTTTATTTACCGCATCTTTTCCATCTTCAGGGTCAGACATTTTATTGATTCAGACTATTTTGATGATAAAGATACTGTGTTGTATAAACAATAACTTTGCTATATTTGGTCTCATAAAGCAAAAAATACTATATTTTGATTCTACGTATCTTTCTAAATCAGAAACAACGGTATAGTATTTTGAATATACGTCCTTTTTTAAAGCATAATCTGATATTTGTTTATCGAAAAATATTTAATTGACAGCATATTTTCCATCAATGGGATCAGCTCTATGATCTAAAAATGAAACATAATATTTTGTAAAATCAAAACAAGTGGTAAGTTTACTTTGTAAAGTAGAAACACTCGAACATATGTTTTTAAATCTACAGTAATATTGTCAATGTCTTCATTTAATGATTTGATTTATGGTTTTCCAAATATATATCTGCCATTTTTTAACAAAGAAATTATATCATTATACTTAAAATCTTTCGAAAAAAGATGTAAAATAATTAAACATAGATCTCCAAAAATAAGTGAATTAAAATTCTGAATTCGATCTTCATTGTAATAAATATTGCTATTTTTGAAATAATTTATTAGATTATTATTAATATTGTCTTCAAATTAGTCAAAATAGTAAACATCGTTGTTTTCTTTAAAATAACAAACCCAGTGAGTTCCTGGATATTTTTGAAATTGCAAAATCTATTACAGCAAAGTCACTTTTGTGCATACTTTTAGGAAATTCAACAATCATATAAACACTTCTGAAATGCTTAATATTGAATAGTTTTAATTATTTTTTGATATCAATATTAGATAATGGAGTTAATTTGTTTTTGGCATTCCTCTTTTTTCAACTAATCCTTTTCCAACCTTGTTTTCCATTGCTAAATTATGTCTGTTTTGCTCTTGTATTTTTTATATTTTGTTTAGTTTGTTCAACAGAATTATAAATTGCACTAGTTCCTCCAGCTAAACCACCAAGTACACCTAAAGCAGCCAATACAATTGGTATAATTCCTCCAGGATGTAAACCACTGCCAGTTTATGCTTTTGTCATCTTTTTGACTGTTGTTACTGATAAAGCTAATTTGTAACTTTTGCCTTCTTTCCATTTTTTATTCTTTTCTCACAATTTGATAATTTGTTAAAATGGGATATATACCTAAATCTTGCAATTCCTCAAAACATTTTAATTCCCAAAATTAATTTTCTTTTTATAAACATTGTTGAGGCAACAATAGCAGAAAAAATATTTTCCCCAATTGGAGTATTTTTATTTAACAAATCTCTTTTGTTTCTTATTGTAATATTTTATCAGCTTCGTGTCTAGAATCTAAATCTTTATGATCTCTATAAGCAATATCGTTATATTTGTATGCTTCATCTAATTGATTTATTCCACTGTCGCCTCTTTCCAATCTTTCTTTTAATTTTGAAATGGTCCACAGCAGTAATTATATCCAGGCAAATGTATTTCGGATAAATTTCAATTGTTTAATGTCCAGTTTATAATACCTTTACCATGATGTTCAGAATTCCAAAATGAGTGTGGAATTGCATTTAAAACTCTTAGAAGGTGGGGAATTCCTTTTGGATTATTAATAACAAAATCAGACATTTATTGTTTTGCATATTCATTATGCGTACCTTTTTTGTTGTAATAATTTTTACTATCAGCATTTTCTTCATCATAAATAATTAACATTCTATCAACTAATTTTCTAACATCATCCATCCAAATGTATTCTTTTGGCAAACTATTGCATTTTTTATGCCATCACCAGATCTATGAGTTCTGGGGAAAAAATTTTTTCTGGTTTGTTTGGTTCTGATCTTGAAAGTGGTTCTTTTAGATAATTGTAATAAATTGGTTTAATTACATTTTCATATTTCCAACCTCCACTCGAAGCTAACTTTTTATTAGGATTATATTGTTGGAATGCAGCATTGGTTGTTTTAACAATTTCAGAATAATTTTCATAGTCATTAGCAGTGTATTAACCCTCAAGGACTTCTTGTGAACCTTCTGTTTACAAATTACAAAGTCCTGGTGTTAATATGTATATTCTTTAACCTTAACAAATAGTGTATCATTATTTATTGTTACTTTTGTATCACCAATATATAAATTTTCCCCAACTCCATGTAAACCAATTTTTTCATTAATAACATTCATTATTTTGCAATATCTATTCCGAGATTTATGGTAGAAACACCTGATATAGGTGGAAAATATTTTAATGTAATAATACGCATTTACTATTCCAAATTAGGAGATTCTTTTTCTACAATTAATTATCTTTCAAACGATGTTTCTTCTGGTGTTGGTGGTTTATCTAAATGTTTTACTGCAACAGGAACTAGTGTTGCTATTAAATTTATATTTTATTCACTTACTTTTTCTACTTTTTTTTTTTACCAAAATTCCTTAATTCGTCGATTAATGTTTGCTCTTTCTTCTTATTTTTTCATTTTCTTTTTGATGGCACTTTTTATATTTTTTATACCTTTCAATGAGTAATTTAACTCGAAAAACTCCCATCGATTTTGCAATTTGTATATAATTTCTTTACTTATAAATGGGTTATAAAAATATTGAGAATTTTGAGAAGCAGACTTGTCCTTCAAATGATCAAACTAAGAGGAATTCAAATGTTTACAATAATAGAATCGAATTTGATATTCCAATAGCAGATTACTTTTCTTTCCCAAATTATGCTTATATTTTGAATAATTTAATATACTAAAGATAAAGAATATTGGAGCTGATGCAAAATATGACAAAGACAATATTGATGTTTGTTCTAGCTTTTTTCAATTTTCAATTTTCTTGAGTAGACATTTCAAAACATGGAAATATTATTGAAGCTGTTGATAATCCAGGTATAACAACAATAATGAATGCTTTATTAAGAGCACCAAGTGAATAAAATTATTTATAATTTACTGGTGTTGATAATCTATTTCGAGATAAATATGTTTTAAGTAAAATAGCAAAAGAGGTTAAAACTGTTTCTAGTAATAAAACAAATGAAATAATGTATCCTCTTAAATATTTTTTTCGTTTTATTCGTGGTAAATGACGTTTATTGGAAAGGTGGCTATACAATTACTTTATTTCGTAATTCATCAGATAATAACTGTTTATTCCTTTATAATACTTTAGATAAAGACGATAAAGTTACGAAACATCGTCCTGAGTCTGCCAAAATAATTTTTAAAAATTAGAAATTATGTGGCTTATTGTTGATTATGAATCTAACACGGCCATTGCAATTTCAGAAAACATACATAAAGAACCTAAAATACCTATTAGTTTTGATTATTTGCATTTTTTATAAAAAGATGTTCCTAAAGGAACAAAGGTGTTTTTTTTTTTTGCTTTGATATAAAATATCAGTTTAGTAATTTACAATTTCATATGCCTGATTTTGTAATTGTAGATTTTCAGTTTAATATAAAAATCGTGCTGAACAGCATAAACACGCTACTGTTTGATCATTGTAATATGAGCAACATGTGTTAAAAACGGTAGAAATGAAATTATTTCCTAAACAAAACTGGAGTGTAGACATTGAAAACGGTGTTTATCTTAAACAATTTCTTGCTTATAAAGATTTTAGAAATTCAAAACCAAACTAGATACCAATTAAATAAATAATGAACTTTATTATAAACCAACTGTAAACACTCATGGTGATATTAATTACTATTCATTTTGGGGATAAAGGCCTTTATTTGTTATTGATTGTTAATATTGAAAAACAACTGTAGTTAAACAAACACTCAATATAAAAATTTGTGTTTATTTAAAAAAAAATCGAAGATGCAGGTACCATTTGTACTATTGTTTTAATTAGTCGAAGGAATCATACTTACGATTATTGAATGAAATAATTTCTGAAGATTTATAATTTTTTATTATTATTAAATGGATGAATTTACTAATTGTTCCGATAACTTAATACAATATTTAGACTTATAGTTCAGTGGCTACATTAAAAAAAAATTAAGAGATTTTAGAAATATAGACGATTTAATTGATAAAATATAAATCATAATTCTAGTTAGCATTTTCTCATAGCATCACTTTTTATAAAACATATAAAACTTTTTTATATTATAAATGGATCAAATTATAGAACTTTTACGACATTGGGATAGAGAAAACGAAATTATTAAAACAACAACTTCCATTGATAAAGTATTGGACATTGTTCAATCAAAATTGTTTTAAAAATCAATAAAAATTATTTCAGATCAGATAAATTTTCTAATTTTAAAGACGGTGTTTATGATTTGTGTTGCTGTGATAACTGGGATAATGGGATCAATAATGGTTATGCTACAGATTTTTCTTAATTTTTGACTTTAGTTGCATAAAATTTATAAATTCTATCAATTATTATTTTTTTAATATTTCACTTGTTTGTAGCTTAAATTTGCTTGTTTTTGATTGTTTGTTCATTGACATTCAGATTTCGATTTCTTTCCTCTATTTTCGTTACAAATAGCAAGCTAATGTTGATGCTATTTTTTGTTGTTTTTTGGTTAAAATTATCAGAAAAATCGTTC
Organism: Dryococelus australis; assembly: GCA_029891345.1. Taxonomy (NCBI): domain Eukaryota; kingdom Metazoa; phylum Arthropoda; class Insecta; order Phasmatodea; family Phasmatidae; genus Dryococelus; species Dryococelus australis. The sequence continues at coordinate 62,793,435 of CM056998.1, read as the reverse complement.
CGCGCTACAATCGGTATTATACATCTACTAGGAAGACGTGCTCTCTTAACACATACCTGCTGCATGTACCCGATTACGATGCAGCCCAGTGTGGGCTGCTGCATTACACTTTGCAATCACCTGGGTGCCGGCAGCGTTTCGACGAACTATGCCTGGATCGTCAGCAGCCAGCTGGCCAATAGATGGCCTGCCTGGGTTTCGCGCCCTTATGATATCAGTTCCTGCAATCTGCTTGAACTTCGGGAGTTTAGTGACGTGTGATGACATGTGCGCCCCATAAACGGACATGTTTCAGTTTCAAATCAAATAATTGTACAGCAGTAAAGTCACCCCTATAAGGGGTAATGCTTACCTTAAATTGCCTTAAAAGGCCATATATTTTCCCATTGGCCCGTGGTTTTGAACACCCCTCCAAGGGGTAATGATTTGTGTTTTGTATTTAAGGCGGGTGCAATCTCTGGCTCGGGGTCGTATTGGAACTGCCCCAGATGGAGATCACCCAGCCAGTTAAGTAATGCACTACAAGTAAAATTTTCTGTATAGCCCTTATGGCAAAAAGAAAGCAGGCACATTTGGTGTACTAAGTTAGGAATCAGGCGCGATGTTGCAAGAAAAGTTTTAAAATGACTTAATGTTGAGGATATTTTTCAGATCACATAAGTAACACTTGGGATAATTTTAAAATAATCTTTTAAGATTGCCAGTCGTGCGCCAAGACCAGTACCATTTTAAAGGGGAGTTTTGTGTTTCCCAGCAATTTTTATATGACAGTTGAAATCCTATCCACCTATAAAAAATTTTAAGTTATTCTTGCTGGAATTTTGCTAGAAATAAATTTGGAGGCATCATGTTGTTGGCTTCGGTAAGAGTTCATTAGGCCATTAATATTCTTATATAATATTTGACGGATTTAATGACAACTTGGAAATATCAAAGCAAAACAAAACCAAAATAATTTGATCGTTTGCGGTTGTCCAACCTAATATATATAGGTATTTTGCTAATAAAGTTAAATTTTGCTGTTCGTTTTAATAAAACATAATACCATCATGTAAATAATGTCTATTATAAAATATTATTCGGCCTGTGAAATATATATATATATATAGTGTAATCTCTGATGATGTGGCCAGAGAAAGGAAATATTTGATAATAACAGTAAATTGTTAGCTTTCTGCTCCTCTATTTTTTATTGGCGGAACTTTATGTTAGGGCAGCAGTATAAACTAAATGTTCCAAAACTAAAAATGTCAAATGCATTGCACACTGTTATAGACATGGAGAATCGCCATATTGGGCGGGTTGCTATGGATGTTTTATTGTTAATCTTTTCCAATTAATCATCACGGACGATTATAGGCATATATATTTTTTCCTTGAAAATCATTCGCTTTTGTACTTTTGGGAAATTGGATACTTTTTTATGTATTTTCTTTAATAATCGTTAGGTTGGTACTAAGATATATGTGTATTTTAATTGAATTATCCCAATTGTTACTATTGCAAACAAAACTTGAAAGAGAATAAGAAAAACAATTCTTAATAAATACTCTATAAACTACTCAATAATTTTACTTTTTACAAGTTCGCACTTATTTTATCGTAACATTTGGAGTAAAGCTTCGGATCTTTTCTGTTTCAACGAGGGTTATTTCCTGTTCCTTTTGGGAGGTTTTTATCTACGGGCTTTTGTTTGTCCATCTTGCCACGTCCTTGGGGGCATGGGCGTAGCAATATTTACAAATAATTTCTTAGAAAGAATGGGGTAGTTGAAATATGAAAATTCTGGTATGAAGGCGACATAATGTCGTCGATCAATATGATCGTTTGCTGAAGTAAGCAACTTCTGAGAACTTGGTATACGCTCCAGCTTTTAATTATTCTCTTATACTATGTCGTGTTTTACTACCTACCTTCTGTCAATACTTAAATGCTTTGTGTAAAAAGTTCTTTAAAAAATCTGATTTAATTCCCTGCGAAATAAAAGGCTCTGCCCATTGTTGGGGCCATGGTCGAAGCTGGACTTCATCGCGTTTAGTTGGTGTTATACGTTCCAGTCCCAGATGTGGGGGAGAAGCAATCACGTCGTTGGTAATTAATTTAACTTTAATTCGTTCCCCAATCACGTTTGGTAGCGCCCTACATAGATGGGGTGCCGAAAGTTAACAAGCTGAGGGTGAGAGAAATATATTTGGAATGAAAATATGGCCCTTGGGAGTGGCCACTATTTACCCTCGTTGCACGTGCAGATGATACTAAGTCTGTTTGGAGAGCGAGTGAGCGTTTTGAAATACTGGCTTCAGCGGGTGAGATACTGCCAGTTTTGAGATAGGAAGGTATGATGAAAATGAAGGGAGCCAGAACGGATCCTCTCAACTTCGTAGCCTCTGACAGCTGTTCTCCTCCATGAGAAATTGTTCATACGTACTCCCCGCGTTATCCTTACATAGCACGCGGATACAAAAGTAATTCGCAGCAACACCAATGTGTTGGCCTCGGGTTCACGTAAAAATTCATTTCACATTTTCCTCGACATAGTTACATTAGCGTGTAACCTGTATTATACGAATGGTGTTTTTAAGAGGGCTTGATGAGGGTAGTTAGGGGGAGGAGAGCGAAGAGTTTCAAGTGCTTCAACCTGCCGGGAAATTGCAAACTCAGACATGAGTGACTGAAATAAACAACGCTGAGAATTTATCTACAACACCAAATAATATCAAGTCTCATTAAATATAATTTTCTGAATTTGATTAGTTTGAGATATGCGCCTAGAAATTCGGATGCATACAAACTGAAAATATCAGTTCAAAACAAAACTGATTCCTGGATTGATAGACACCAACAATATTATATAAATATTTCTTAAGAGCCGTTCGAATTTAGGGTTTACTAGCATTTTAGCTGGGGCGTCATTAACTCTCCACGGGAATCCGTGTTTGTTTATGGATTAATCCCAAACGGAATTTTTTGCATGTGGAAAATGGAGCGAATTTGGCCAAATGCCATTATGATTTCTCAAAGTACTATGGTATCTCTATTACTAAGTTCCTATAAAATTGTGTTTTTCATATACTATAAGGAATTGGTTTTCAAGGTACCAACTATCAAATAGAAGGTAATGTGCCATCTGACGAACCATTAAGCGTGTTTAAAGCCAAATCGGTACTTTATTAGCTATTAATAAATAAGCTCATAGTCTAATCTGTTAGCGTTTTCTAAAACAGTGTAATCTGAAAAAGAAAAAAAAAACTAAACTCGTACATCATAACTCGCTAATTATTCAACTGAATGACTCAACATTTATGAATCACCTTTGGCTGCCGTGGGACAATTAAACTTATAGCATTTCAATTTATGAAGATATATTTCCAAGAACGACTGATTATGAATATGTTATGTTAATATTTTGTATATGCCCAACCTATACACCGTTTCAACCTAACTTCGTATGCTTGTAATAAATATTGCGAAAATTAAGTACATTAATTTTTTCAAAATCCGTTTGTCCGCAGTTTTGTGATTTGGCTATACTGAAACAACTTTCACCAAATTAGGTATACAGGTAGTTCTATAGTATAGCAAGTAAAGCTATCTTCTTTAAAGGATGTTCAGATAAATTGGTAAGCGTATTTATGCGATTACTATTTTTTAAAAATTCTCATGCTGCGACCATTAAATAATTAAATAATTAAATTTGTAATTATGTTCCCTGTGACCCTGTAAGGTTGTACCCCCTGGATTATAAAGATTTTACATACTATCGTGTATTTAAGGATTAATAGAAACCAACTCCAACCGATATGGCAAATGCTATAACTAGTGCAGTAAAATGAAATTAGGCATTTTAAACAGATAATGATCATATTATCAAAAGGTTGTCCTTTAATACACTGTGTTATATATTAATTGGTAAATTCCTTAATCGGACTAATTAAAATTAATTGTCGTGTGCTAAGAACTTTTTAAACGAGTTCCTCCATCTTTCCATTGAATTAATACTATGGAAGAGGCAAGCTGTAAGAATTTTTTTATATTACTAATTCATTTATAACAGGTTTAATATTCTTTTAGTGTATGTGCCGTATCTCTGCGGAAACCAAATTGGTCTTGAAGTTCCTACCACGTACGCTGAACTTACAAAGTAATAATGTCAGCATTTCGCTATTTTGAAAATAAGTGCCGTCTCATAACAATTATGGTCAAACATCATACCCAAGAAATTTCTCTGACGATTGCCAACAAAATTAATACAAAATTTCTTCTGCTGAATTGAGCTTGGGAATTTATAAAAATTGATACACATATATATATTATTTATACTCACTTTTAGAAATACGTAGGCTTGGGACGGAGTGTCCTTCCTCACATTTGGTTTTATTTATCCCTATGGTTCCAACAGGTTTCATCAGGATGTTGGCATCTTGCTTTTTGTCGTCTGAAGTGATTTTCGTTTCATACTGCAGCGTGTGTGACGGGATATTTGCGAGAGGCTAGTCAGCTGTTCGACTGGGAAATGTACCACAGAAGGCACATCTCCTGGTTTGCGCCTATAAAGGCTGTACACGTTAAAGTGAGCACTTTTGAAATTAACCTTACAAAAAGTCACTGCTTCTAACGTCATATATTTTAATGGGCGCAGTGAGTGACATGCGCCCAGTAAAGTTGGTAACGTTGGATGGAAAGTAGTTTTAAATATTAACGGTGAATAAAAAGTGTTAGGTGACCATTAGTGAAAACTTAAATAATTCCTTTCGCTTTTTTTTTGTTAAGAAACGAAGTATGAAAATGAGCATGTTTGTGAAATATTTTCTTTCCTAATAATTTTACGGTTTCAATTGACCGACGCATGAATAAAGTGATGAGGCCCATGGCAATGTTAATTTTCCATAACGCGGAAAAGGAAACAACGTGCATACAAGGAGATCATAAGCAGGGCTTTCAAAAGTGCTCTATACCAGGAACGGCGTGGTGCTTTGCGGGTTAATGCGATCGAAATCTTATAGAGAGCAACGCCGTGTTATTTCTGTGTGTTGCGCCAAACGAATCGACCTTGAAGCTTATGTTCTGATTGTCATAGAGGCTTCTACATCAGCCCCGGCTACTATCGTTCCCTGTTCAATGAAAACGGTGTATTCGAGGTTGGTCGGGGAGCGGACGAAGGGAGAGCAACTACGCCGCAAGGGAGAGCTCGGGCGGACTCGAATTACTAACAACGATTTCTACGCATTATCGCTCCCATGAACCGCACAGCCGTGTACGACTTCGGCTTTGAATACCGCCTTACCAATCCAAACACGTACCGAACCTCACAATGTGTCGCGTGACGGTTCTCTCGAAAGCTCTACATTGGCGAGGAGGAACGGCACTCGCTTTCGCGTCGTTGGTTTTGGAATACGCCTTCATTGTCACGCCCAGTTTTCATTTTTTTTTAATTTGTTTCGTTTTAATGCCCACGTAATTTTTATATTTGCTTTTGCTATTTTATTTAGTCATTTTAATGTAATTTCAGTTTCTCTGCGAGGAGCTTCAACAGGGTCCATCAGACCGCGAACTCGCTACATTTTTTCAATGTGTGTTGTTTTTGTTATTGAGGAACAGTGACTCTGATTTGACTCCTTCCGAGCGCTCACTGCTTCCGGGTCTCTATTATTTTAAAAACATTTTAGCATTATGCAACTTTTATTGAGCAAAATTATTACTGTTAACTTACTTGTGGAATTTGAACAATTTTGAACTCATTAAAGTTAATAAATGTAAGTCTTTGGACTTGTTTTTTATATAAACGTGTGAACTGTCACATATTTCAAAATTCCGCGTGTTAGGACCAGTGCCTCCCCAGCGGCCATTGAGGAAGACAAAAACAATTATGGGCACCAGAACTCCTGGCGCTACACAGGGGCCCCACAACGAATATATTGCAGACTTGCCACAGTTGGGGCCGCGGTGGCGTAGTGGTAAGACTACTCGCTTCCCACCTAGGCGAACTGGGTTCAATTTCGGCGGGGTCGCTCCCCGGACTTTCGCAAGTGGGAATCGTGCCGGACGGTGGTCGGCGGGTTTACTCGGTTATCTCCCGTTTCCCCCGCCCTTTCGTTCCTGCGCCGCTTCATACTCACCTCGCTTCAACTCATCGGCTCTCAAGACCTCGCTGTTAAGAGCCTCCCAAAATCGCTTCACTCACTTGCCACAGTTTATCAGCGAGGTCATCCTGGCTGGATGGGCTGACCGCCCCTAGCCTGGACCCAACCTCAACGATAAACGAACTGAAGGACAAGAGTCTCCACAGAGAGCTATACCTCCCCGTGCTAAAGTGGTAGAAACCCGATGATGATAAACGGTGGCGGCGGGTACGCTCACATAGACCGCCAGAGAGTCAGTCAGCGTTGGTCAGTCTGTTCTCTAAATCTCAATCATTGAGAATTTCACTGTTTCAATCAGTCAAACGTATCTATCTGATTCAACAGTCACTTCATTGTATTTAACTGATTGAGTGAAAAATAGCTCGATTTCCTTCACTTATTGATTCAGTGAAATGTTCCACTTATACATCGGTCATTTTTCTCACTATTTACTCAGTGGTTTATTCTTGACAGATGGATCAGTTAAACAGCGTGTAAAAATGGCTGTCAAACAACGTTTAAAAGTGTATCAAGTGAAATAACTACGAATGATCTAATAAAAACGAAATAACATACTTTCTAAAATGTGTTTCGTCTTTGAAAACGCAATTTTATGAGGAAATAGGAACACACAGCCTTTCATTCCGTTTTTACATCTTTCATTTCCTTTTCATGTAATCGTCACAGCACTCTGTTTGAAGGATTTAACTGTATATAATGCGATGAAGAGAGTGTGTTCCTATAAACTATTACTTTATATAATAATAACGGTGCAAATTAAACTAAAAATGAATAGTAAGAGAACACAATTTAAATCTTCACGATTTCGCGGCTGGACTATGAGAAATATATTTTCCTCTCATTATTTCAAGGTGGTGTGGTCGCTCATGTGGTAAGGTAAAACAGGTAATTATTATTTTTTGCTTTTTTCGATCACGGTAAATTGCGCAATATAAATAATAAACTATCGTAAATATGTATATTTCACGTAATTGTCCGGCTACATTCAATTAAAACTATCTTTAATTCGCCACTGTAGTCGGCCGTCACTTATTCAATCAGTGAAATAATTTCACGTGACTAATTCAATCAGTGAAATTTTTTCACAGAAACGGTAGTTTTCCACCGATTCTTAATTGAGCCATTATCACTGATTCGAGTAGTTGAATTTCGCTGCGAATAAGTGGTTTACCACTGATTCGAATTTAGAGTGTTGTTTGTCCGACAAGCTGACTTGGGCAAGACGATGGCTATTGTTCATGCAACCCGTGATGACGCTGACCAGCTCCTGCGCTGAACGAAATGTGTGTCGGGAGAGAGTGATGCTCCACCGAGACATTAAGTAGGCCTACACGATAAGGGACTTTGCCATTCAGTAAAGATGAGGCAACATATGTCATCAGTTGGCGGGACTTGCATTCCTTTTGGCGAAGAAAGGAAAACTCCTAGCAAATTTAGGGCACGATTAGGTAAATTCTTTTTTTCTCGAAACACATACACTACAGTGGATATTGAGATGGGTACGGTACATCAATGCACTGTGCGTCAAGATGGGCCTTCTAAACGATGGTACTCGGAGACTTTGCTTTGGAAAAGATTATAATGTGAGTGAGTGATGGACCAGTGGACCAGGTGTAGATGAGGGGAGGTGCCTTTGCTCTGGATTGGTTGACGATGATGGAGTAGACCTGCGAACACTACCTGATACTCAGGTTGTATGGTCAGAGAAGTACTCTCGGCTCTGGACTGGTCGGATGTTGTGTTGGAAGAGGGATGTTAAAGAGGGAGAATGAATTTAGCAGATGGTTTTTTAGGAGTCTACAAACCGTGAACTGTTTTTCATGATGGTAAAAATTAGTATTCCATAAATTTATATTTTAAAAAATTTTATACTTTAAATATATATATATATAGTTATTGTGTTTATTATTTCTATAAAATCTGTATTGTAAGTATTGTTGATTATTGCAATTTAAATGTGAGCCATAGTAACGAAACAAAGAAATATTTGGTTCGCAAATATATACTACATATTTACATGCTGTGTTGTACATTAAATTTTTTTTTCTCTCCTCATAAAATCTGGTATAAAATAGGTAAAGTAAATTTTATCTTCTTCTCTTTATTAATATTTTTAGAACTACATGCTTTTCCCATTCCTTCCTGTAACGTATTTCATGGACGGCATTAATGTAGGAGCTTGGGTTGAGACGATTGAGTTGGCTCCTGAGGCATTGAGATATTTACCACAGTTTCTCTGCGCACCTCTGTAGTACAGGTATAGGCGCAACCAGGCGATGCATCTTCAGTGACACTTTCCTCGAGTGAACATCTGACTAAAGCAGGATTTCCATTTGCCTGGAGCAAATATCACGTCACGCGTGCTGCCATACGGAAAGCTATACACTTCAGATGACAGAATACAATATGCCAACATCTTAATGAAACTTGGTAGAGTAGGATGGACTGATAAAAACAATGATGATTCGAATGACTTATTAGGCTTATTAGTTCTATCAATAACTTCATGTTAAAGCTGGTAGAGTACAGCAAATATACCCTTCGGGTAGAGCAGCTGGCTCGAGTTGGAGCCAGTGTCCTATACTCTCGTCCCCATTGACATCAGTATAAAGGCAGGAACACGTGCCAACTTTGCATTTATAGGCTGATCACGGGTAATGGAGCATTTTTGACAACCACGTTCAGACCTACTTTTATTCTCATTGTGTATCCTTCCGCATTGTTTGTCCAATGACCATCCGGCTTTATTCATGCACCATCGAAGGGAGAAAAAACGGAATTTTTAAGAAAGTAAATGCATTAAAAAATATGCAAACTCGTGCCGTTTCGTTTATAAAACAAAGAACACTGACATCAGTAGACATTAGTTTATATATTACACTCTCAATACATTGCCGAGTCCAGAACATTTGTTATTAACACTTCTGCAAAATTACCTGGGAGACTGCATTTCTGTATACACTCTAGCATAGCTCTAAGTAGTAGGGCATAGGGAAAGCTGGAACAGGGTCCAGGGTCTGGGAGCCGGCCGCCATGTTTACATTGTTTCTTCCAAAAAAATGATTATTTTAGCAACAAAATCGTACGTTTTAGCCCAAAAATTCTTTAAAATTTCCCTTTTTTCCCTAAAAATATCATGTTTTTCACAAAAAATTTCCCGATTTTCGCGGAGCAGGCGAGAGGGATCAGCGACCCATGTGACAGGGATAAGTGACCCAGCTCGCATTAGGGGTCAGGGTAGCGGGATTTAGGGCTTTTGATCTGTAATTCCAAAAATCTAAAAATATTATTTTTTACATTTTAAATGAATGTTTATAATTAAAAAAATTAAAGGAGTAAGTAGTAAGTGCTATATATCACCGGACTCGTGTTTCAAGGTGCATACGACTATGTCATAATAAATTTATTTTAAAAACTGTTATTGTTTTAATTTTAATATATTTTTATAATTAATAAATGTAAAGGGTTTAAGTAGCCTATTAGCCTAAGTGTTATTAACCACCGGACTCGTCTTTTCAAGGCGCATACGAGCTTGATGTCATATCCATTAAGTATCCCAATTCCAGGGCTACCATTTTGGATTTATAAGAAAAAAATTTAAAAATTTATAAAAAAGGTATTTAAAAAACTTACATCTTCGAAGGTCCCTGCAGCACCATGTACAACAGACGACTGACTCCATCATCACCCCTACCCTCACCTATAATCATTCCACCATCTTGTTTTTTTTTGTTCTTCATTTGTTTATACAATACTGGAGGCCACCATCTTGGTAGGCAACCCCCATCTTGGTAAGTGACGACTATCTTGTAGGCGACCACCATATTGGTAGGTAACCACCAACTTGGTAGAGAGCACCCATCCACCATATTGGAAGCCAATGACCATGACCAGATCCCATGATCTGGATTGACCTTAAAAACCAAAACTCGAGAACAATGAATAAAAATCACCAAGCATAATGCATAACAGACTACTACCACTATGTTAGATGAATACCGCCTTGATTTTGATCCCATGACCTTTATTGACCTTGAAATTCAAAAAGTACAGAAAAGTACATAAAAGTTAACCAGCATAATATATAACAGACTACTACCGCGATATTAGATACAGACAACCTCGGCCTTGGCCGTATGACCTTGAATGAATTTGAAAACAAAACAAAAAAACCTATAAAAAATACCTAAACGTCAACAAACAACATACTTTACAGACTACTACCACCATATTAGCTGCTTACGACCCTGACCTTGACCCCATTACCTTGAATGACCTTGAAAAAAACTACACGTAAAATACATAAAATTCAACAATCGTATTATATTACTGACGACTACTGAAACGTCTCGATTTCACTGACAAGCGAACCGTCAGCACTTATAGTTAGATAAATAACAAAACCTACTATTTTCCATCCTCCTTAAAAAAATTTTTTTTCATTCAATGATATAGCTACATTCATTATGCATGATTTTCACTACATGCTGAATTTATTATATATTCTAGAAACATATAGCTCTTACTAAAAACTTAAATGCCAACAGGACGATACGACATGCTAAAATAAATAAAAATCAATATTTCTTGTAGTAATTATTTATTATTATTTTATAAATTTATTTTCAGAAGAAAGCAGTTCATCACATCATCTCATATAACCCTGGTCCTTAAGTTCTTCAAATATCGATATAACCTCTTTCATGTTCGAGAAATCCCTGCATTTATGAATTTTAGGCAAATATCTAAGTCTGTCTGCAAGTTTGTTGGGATCTGCAATAAACATATAGTCAGTATTCGCAGTATTTTCTGCCTTCTTCGCGTCACTTGTCGAAGGAAACTGTTTGGTGAAATGTGTGGGAATGCTGAGATAAACATGATCGTCTTAAACACTATCACTGTCGTCATGGTCGTATTCAATTACTGTTTCATCGTCTATATCTAGTGTACTTTTCTTTGTAACAAGAGTTGTATGTTCATCAGTATTTAGAGCTGATGGCCGTTAATTTTGAAGTTTTTCGACTTTACACGTACATCTTGCAAGTGTACCTTCCCCAAAAACCGACTGCACTGCACTCATTCTGTCTTTAGCATTAACTGTGGCGTCGTAATCGTCCGCGGAAACAGTACCCATCAATGTCGCAGGAGGTATTGATGACATCACTTGCTGGTTCCCAGTAGATGAACCATCTCGGCAGACGGCGATGAACTGATCGAACCCACGTCTGTACCATCCCCTATGTAGCAGACAGTCCTTGATTGTCAAAAATCCATATTTCTCTTTCCAGCACAAGGCGCACATATCTTTGAAATCTGATATTCATGTCCGTATTAACATGATCATCGTAAATGTGACGTAAATTCGTATCGTTCATGCGAAACACCACTAACATGTTTGCGTTGTCACGAAGCAGTTGTTTGTGTATGGGCGAATAAGTCTGTCCGAGGTACACGCAGTCAACGTATCCATGTCGTCCCATGCTAAAGTACTCTTGAATACGTGTTTGTTTCTCGCAGGTATTGTCATCGAAGACAAATATCGAGTTTCACAGTTATTCGCTCGGAGGTACGATGGCTTCGTTATTACTGCACAGGAAATAGCTAATGCCTTCCACGTCCTCTAGTACACGCGTCAATCGCCGGTATTTCGGTTGCTGGAGTGATTTGAATTACAGGTACACGTTCTCGAACCGAAGACCATTCTCTTCTTCCAGCAGGCTCAGTAGGACGCATGTCTTGCCACAACCCGATGATTCCACGTTGATGCACCTCACTATATTGGGAAATAGGCTTACATGTTGCGATATGTGAAAAATATCTCAATCTTCAGCATGAATACATATGGGTAGAGTAACACCTTGTTTGAAGATCTGTTTGTTACCACTGCGATCATCTGCTGGTGGCCGCGTTGGTGGCTGCGGTTGTGTTGGCAGTGGAGAACCAATGCTGCAAATTTTAGACTGTCTGTTTAAAGTATCACGCCAAGGAAACAGCTTCTGACAGAATTCACATTGAAATGTCATATTGGAATATGCGGTGCGTCCGTATTGTTCCAAGTCTAGAATTGTACTGAAACAAAAATTTATAAAAGGCACATATTTATACTTTTTGGCGAAAACTCGATCGCAGAATCGACACTGGCCACAACCAGTTAGCGATGATGATGCTGGTTCACGGGTTCATGATCGCCGCGTTCAAAGGCAAGGATTCATTTTCTAATTTCATCTTCCCAGCACGAGAGCACTCTGAGGAAAACCCCAACTACGATAGAATCGTAATTTTTAGAATAAAAAAATAAAAAAATAAATTAACAATTTTTAAGAATTTAAATATCATAAAAAATTATAAGACCCTTGCTTCGTCTTCAATGATGTTAAGGATCAGCCTAAGCTTCAACTTCGACGAAGCTGAAGATGACTAACCATGACTTAAGCCGTTAGGGTCTTAAAATTTTTTTCTGATATTTTTAAATTTTGTAGAGAATTTTAAATTAATATTCGTTTTTCTTTTTTTTCTTTAATTTTCTACAAATTTCGATTCTTTCGTAGTTGCTGTTTTCCTTAGAGTGCTCTCATGCTGGGAAGATGAAATTCGAATACCAATGCTTGCCTTTGAACATGACATTCAAGGAGCCGTGAACCTGCATCATCGCTAACTGGTTGTCGTAAGTGTCGATTCTAGTCTCGGAACAATACGGACGTATCGCATATTGCAATATGGCACTTCAATGTGAATTCTGTCAGAAGCAGTTTTCTTGGCGTGATACTTTAAAGAGACAGTCTAAAATTTGCAGCATTGGTTCTCCATTGCCAACACAACCGCAGCCACCGTCGCCACTTCCGCCACCGCCGGCAGAAGATTGCAGAGGTAACTTACAGATCTTCAAGCAAGGTGTTACTCTATCCATACGTATTAATGCTGAAGATGAAGATATTTTCCACGAATCGCTACATGAAAGCCCATTTCCGAATATAGTGATGTGCATCAACGTGGCATCATCGGATTGTGGCAAGACATGCGTCGTACTGAGCCTGCTGGAAGAATAGAATGGTCTTCGGTTCGAGAACGTGTACCTGTACTCCGAATAGCTGCAGCAACCGAAATACCAGCGACTGGCGCGTGTACTACAGGTCGTAGAAGGTATGAGTTATTTCCGTGCAGTGATAATGAAGCCATCGTACCTCCGAGCGAATCACGGCAACATTCGACATTTGTCTTCGATGACGTTGCCTGCGAGGAAAAAAACTCGTATTGAAGAGTAATTTAGCATGCGGCAACATGCATGTGTGGACTGTGTGTACCTCGGACAGACTTATCCGCGCATTCACAAACAACTGCTTCGCGAAGATGCAAACATGTTGGTGCTGTTTCGCATGGACGATACGAATTTACGTCACGCTTACGATGATCGTGTTAATACGGACGTGACTCTATAAGATTTCAAAGACATGTGTGCCTTGTGCTGGAAAGATAACTATGGATTTTTGACGATCGTTAAGGACTGTCTGCTACATGGGGGATGGTACAGGCGTGGGTTCGTTCAGTTCATTGCGGTCTGCCGAGAAGGTTCGTCTACTGAGAACCAGCAAGTGACGTCATCAATACCTCCTACGACATCGATGGGTCCCGTTTCCCCAGACGATTGCGATGCCACAGCTAATGCTAAAAACAGACTGAATGCAGTACAGTCGGTTTGTGCAGAAGGTACACTTGCAAGATGTTCGTGTGAAGTCGAAAAACTTCAAAATAAACGGCCATCAGTTCTAAATATTGATGAACATACAACTCCTGAATGAAAGAGGTATAAACTTGTGAATAAATTTACAATTAATCGCCTGTTAATTCTCAGCCACCAATTGAAGACTGCCATGACGACAGTGATAGTGTTGAAGACGATGATGATTATCTCAGCATTCCCACACATTTCCCCAACGAGTTTCCTTCGACAAGTAATGCGAAGAAGACAGGAGATGTTGCGAATAATGACTATATGTTTACTGAAGATCCCAACAAAATTTCATAAACGCATGGATTTTTCGAACTTAAGAAGTGATATCGATCTTTGAAGAACTCATGGACCGAAGTTATATGAGATGATGTGATGAACTGCTTTCTTCTGAAAATAAATTTTCAAATAATAATAAAAATTTGATATAAAATTTTTTTTTCTTTTTTCTTTTAGCATGTCGTATCTTCCTGTTGGCCTTTGAGTTTTTAGTAACAACTATATATTTCTAGAATATTTAATAAATTAAGCATGTAGTGAAAGTCATGTATCATGTATGTAGTTATACCATTGAAAGGAAAAAATATATATTTTTTTAAAACTAGGATGGAAAATTGTTGGTTTTTTTTTTTTATGCATCTAACTATAAGTGCTGACAGTTCACTTGGCAGTGAAATCGAGACATTTCAGTAGAAGTCAGTAATATAATATGCTCGTTGAATTCTATGTATTTTATCTGTAGTTTTTTCAAAGTCATTTGAAATAATGGGGTCAACATTATGGTCATATGCAGCTCATATGGTGGTAGTAGTCTGTAATATGTTATGCCTGTTGCGTTTGGATATTTTTATAGGTTTTTTGTTTTGTTTTCAGGTCCATTCAACGTCATGGGGTCAAGGCCGAGGTAGTTTGTATCTAATATCGTGGTAGTAGTCTGTTATATATTATGCTGGTTGACTTTTATGTACGTTTTCTGTAGTCTTTGAATTTCAAGGTCAATCATGTTCATGGGGTCAGGTCATGGTCATTGGCTTCCAATATGGTGGTGGGTGCTGTCTACCAAGATTGTGGTTGCCTACCAATATGGTGGTAACCTACCAAGATAGTCGTCACCTACCAAGATGGTGGTCTCCCACCAAGATAGTCGTCACCTACCAAGCTGGGGACGCCTACCAAGATGATGGCCTCCAGTATTGTATAAACAAATGAAGAACCAAAGAAACAAAATAGTGGGTAGAGTAAGGGTGAGGGGGGAGGCAGCGAGGAAGCCAGTCGTCTGCTGGGCATGGTGCTGTGGGGACCTTCGTAAATGTAAGTTTTTATTAATACATTTTTATATTTCTTTAAATTTTTTGTGTCATTAATCCAAAATGGTAGCCTTTGCATTGGGATGCATAATCTATATGACACAACGATCAGATGCGCCTTAAAAAGACGAGTTCGATGATATATATCACTTAATAGGGTACTTATACCTGTAAATTTTTTATTTTAAAAATATATTTTAATTTTTTTTTTTATAATTTGATTATTACGTAATGATTGAATTCGCGTTGAATATACGAGTCTAGTAATATATAACACTTAATACTTTCGCCTTAAAATGTTTAATTATAGAAATATATTTAAATTGTGAAATAATAAATTTCTAAATTTTTATGATTACATATCAAAAGTCCTAAATCCCGCTCTCCTGACCTCTAGAGAGAGCTGGGTCACTCATCCCTGTCACATGGGTCGCTGATCCCTCTCGCCTGCTCCGCGAAAATCGGGAAGTTTCTTGTGAAAAACAGGATATTCATAAGGAAAAAGGAAAATTTTAAGGCTTTTTTTGGGCTAAAACGCGATTTTGTGCGAAAATAAGCGATTTTTGGAAGAAAAAATTCAAAATGGTGCCCGGCTCCCCGGGGCCCAGACTATGGACCCTGGTCCAGCTTTTCCTATGCCCTACTACTGCTGTAGTAATTACCAACGATTATTTTCAAAGTTTGATTTCAAAAGTGCTGAATGTTCCATAAACATTCTTTAGTAAGTTGCCTCATATTTTTTGAAAGTATTATGTGATATTAAGTTTATAGTAACAGACAAACAGGAGTCTGCTGTCTACGAAAACAATTAAAGGTTGTGGAACAAATGCAGTGTGGCCGTTAGGTTGCCTGGTCCGTTGTGTAAACGAGAGTGAACGGAGCGGATCGCTGCAGCATTCTCTGTCGCTGTACCGTCGAGAGTGTATCCAGTGACACGGCACATGTTCGTACTAGTAATAACGCACCTGCGCCAGTACAGCCGCAGCAAAGCACTTCCAAAATGGCTTTACACTACTTTCGTTTCAACGTAATTACTGCAACAAAAAAAATTCACGGATCACAGCGCAATTGTTTCCAAGCAGACTTTTTTTTTTCGTTGTAATTGAACGTAGAAAGAGCAAGAAATGAGATTAATTCTAGTGACTGAAATGCTTGAAAAGTGTGTCTCTGAAATACAGGAAATTAAATTGTCAAGCACTTTATTTTCCTCTTCTCATATATTTGAAAAAAATAAAAAAACATTACATTACGTAAAATTGTTCCCAGATAAAAATCTTTTGTCGTGCGTGTTATTACTCCTGTAAAATATAGTCACCCACAATGGTCTGGACTGATTCGTCAGCATATATCGAAACTTATAAAAATTTACCTAATGGGGAAAATGTGAAGAGGGGATTAGGGATAGGAAAGCTTCCGTGGTTCCTGTCTATTATCCGCAGAATCAAATGTTGCATGGACGTGAACAGACAACTTCAGCGATGGTGTCGTGCAGTTACAGTCAGCAAAGCGGCTCGGGCTTCAACTGAGGTGGATGCGTTACCTGTGTTCGTTGGGTTCTCTCGGCTGTTCCCGTTTCCCCCGAAAATTAATTCCATCGCATGCTTTACCGTAGTGATACTGTTAAATGAAACACTTTAAGGACACCGAACTTAGCGACCATGTAGGTTAGGTACATGCCAAGAGAATTAATGTGTGGTAATTATATGAATTAGTTTTATCCTGCAAATTAAAATTTTATTTCTGTTTACCCTAAATATGGTTTAAGTGTACAGATAAAGAAGCGAAAAATGCAAGATATTTCAGGTAACTGTGTTTAAATATACTCTAAACTAAGCAAAAAGGCTCGTTGTGAGGCTGTGCCCTTCCAAACCATCCACCTACATTGTCTGCGATTACGATTACGGGCATAAGTATATCTAACTTCTAAAGCATCTTTTACCGTCTCTCTAGTTCAACGCTAAATCCACCCTAAGTAGAACACTGGCTGTATCATTTGTTTAAATCCACTCACTGTCATAAAAATTTGGGCGCCTCGCAAAAATTGTTTGTTAAACATGGAAGTTGGCAAATAGGATCGTCGATGTAAAAGTTGAAAGCTTCGTGTGCTCATGTACGCACGTAGTTAGCACAAGGACAATGTCGCTGCCTTTTGTGTGGCGTATGCAAATAATATTCAGTACAATGTAAGTTAAGTGGCCCACATAATCACAAAGCATGACAAATGAGCTGCAGACTGCTGTGATTATATAAATGCCCAATATTACAAATTTTAATATTTCTCGTATTGACTGTGTCAATCTTTGTTTGACCTCGTTTCTTAATTTCAGTTGCAATTGTCGATGGGCCCAATATGTCATGGATCCGGTTCGGTCCATTATATTTGAAGTTAAGAGCTTTCTTTCTCACATGGGTTTTTACCCATACGAGTTGTCCTATTTTTAATTCATTGGGTCGGAATTTTTGGTCAAAAATTTATTTTTGTTGTTTTTGGGATTAGAGTAGGTTCACTCGAGCCTCTTCACGGGCTTGGTGGAGTTGCTCACACCAATCCGATTCATCCTGTGTAAATGTATGGGCGATGACATGACATGGCTGGATGGCTTTAAAGCCATGTAATAAGAAAACCGGGGAGAATTTATTACTGCTATTCACTGTGGAATTATAGTTGAAAACTATGTCTTGGACGTATTTGTCCCAATGTGCCTGGTCTTCATTGGCGCATGCTGCGAGTTGTTGAGACAGAACCTTATTAACCTGTTCAGTCAGTCCGTTACAAGTGGGGTTATACACTGTTGTTCGCAATTTATTAATTTGCAGCTTTTGAAATAACTCAGCGATTAGCTCATTATTAAATGATGTACCACAATAAGTTAAAATGGATTTGAAACACCCGTAATGTATAATGACATCCTTGATATAATTTGCACAAGTTTAGTGACTATTGTTTTTACCAGTTTGGTTACCATGTACCACGTGCAAATTCTGTCATCACTAATATGTATTTATTTCCGGATGACACTGTTTGTAGTGGGCCTTTGGCATCGAGACCCCAAGAATGGAGTAAGGGAGGGCTTCAATGGGGGTCATAAGGCCTATGGGTTTTTGGTTACTGTGTTTGACCATCTGGCAAGTAGGGCAGTTTTTGATACAATTTTAAACGTCCTTGTCCATTGTGTCCCAATGGTATTGGTTTTTAAACTTCTGTAACGTTTTTAAACTGGCCGAAATGCCCTCCACCTAATAATGTGTTGTGGCAGGCCATAATAATTTCTGGTACGTAGTACTGCGGCACTAAGGTTAAACATTTTTCCCCATTGGGGATGTGCACTTTATAATATATTTTGCCATTTCTGGTGACGCCATACCGCCTTGCTAGTCGTATGTATTTTGAAATCGGGTTGTGTGGATCTGTGAGGGCAGTTTTGAGTTGTGTGCTGTGGGGGTCATTTGCATATTCTGCTAAGAATGGCGATGATTGTGCTTGTGAAATGGGAGCCAGGAATAGGTGTGTGTAATTTTTGACTTTGATATATTCCTTCTCGTGATTATAAATGAGATGGTAGTGAAGTTTAGAATTGTTTATAGAAATTACAATTTTACAATTTAAATGGGGGTCGATACAAGTTGATTTAATTTTATTTGGTTGTCCTTCCGTATTTATTTTAATGTTGAGTTGCTATATGGCCATTGTAATTTTAGCAATTGCTTCTAGGGGTGAATATTCCTCATTTATGATATTTTTCTCTACGTGGGTTTGGTTGGTTGTAGCGATATCTGGTTAGATTAGGTTTTTTATCGCGTGCCAATTATTGGTAACATATTTAGCTAGATTGTGTTTGACTTTGTCGTCCTTGTGCGGATTTTGTAACAATGTCTCTGCGATAGCTTTATAAAAGGAAGTTCAGTTAGTGTATTATTTTTTATGGGGTAATATTGATTCTCTAACTTAATATATGTTAACTCAGCTTTTCCTGTTGTAGTAATTCGACTCATAGCGTCCGCTAATGTGTTTAATTTTCCTTTAACTATATGTGGTTGGAATTCGTATTCAGTGAGCGCTATTGCTAATTTTTGAATTCGTATGTTGTGTTCGGCCATTGTCTTTAAGTACCGAAGGCTGGCATGGATTGTGGATTTTCGCCTATATAAGTATTGTTTACAGTGTATGACAAAGTATTTAATGGCCGACAGCTTGCGTTCCTTCGCTGACCATTTTTTTTTCTATTCAAAGAGTTTTTTCGATGCAAACACGATAATAGTGCGGCTTTACTACCTGGTATTTCTTGCATAAGGACGGCGCCTTTCACTGTTTGAGATGCGTCACAGGCTGGTATTGTATGTCGGTCCTCCTGAAAATTTGCTAGTATTGGTGGGTTTAGTAAGATTTTCGAACGTTCTTTCCATTACAATGGAGTTGACTCTTTAATTAGGTCTGTAAGGGGTTCGGCTAGTTTGGCATAGTTGAGTATATACCTTCTTAAGAACGATGTTATTCCCAAAGATGTACGTAACTGTTTAAGATTCTTTGGGTTACGATCTGTTTGCTTGCCTCGATATTATCAGGGTTTGTGCGTATCCCTTCTGGTGTTATATAGTTTCGTAATATTTTGATTTATTGTTGCAAGAAGTGACATTTGAGGGAACTGATTTTTACAATAAATTTATGGAATATATCCATTACTTTGCTAATGTTGTACACGTGTTCCAGAAAGGTATTTCCCATGGTAAAAATGTCATCAATATATGCTACTGCTGTATTCCAGCGTAGGGGCCTGAGCATGATGTCCACAAAATTTTTAAAATAATTTGGGCTTGTGGCCAACCCCATAGGCATACGTGCGTACTCGTATAAGCCTGCGCCGTCAATGCGAAAAGAGAGCTTTTCTCTATCCTGCTCCCTTACTGGGATAACATAAAAGCCGCTAAACATATATATGGATGAAATATGCTTGGAATTTTGTAGTGCATTAATTATAACTTCGGTTCTTGGGATGGGGTATGGAACCTTTTTTAGTTGTTGGTTAAATAACCTAAAGTCCGTTAAAAAGCTTATGCCGCCCTGGCGTTTCTTTATTACTGGGCTTGGTGTGGTGTAAGGGAATTCGGAAGGGGTGATTATCTGTGTGTCAAGCATTTTTTGGATCTGTTCGAGTACTTGCTTGCGTAGTTGTGGACTTATTCTGTAAGGTCTGGTGTGAATAGGTTTGATAGTGGTTAATTCTAATATAATTTCATAGTCTTTCATTTCTGATAGTTCAGTTATGTTATTTGCAAAATGATCTTTATATTTATGAAGTAGTTCTCTTAATTGATTTTCATGTGTGAGGGTTGGTTTTCATTTATGCTACCTAGGGTAGTAGTATCCTTCGGGTTATCTAAATATTAAATTTTCTTAATGTAGTATTCGATGCAATTGTTTGTTTAAAAAAACAGTTGATTAGTGTTTATTGGTATTTCAATTACTCTTTATTGTGATGAGAGTTTACGTATATTCCATCATTGGTGAGTACAGGTAATGTCATATCTTTTTATGGAATCTTCTCCCAGTAAAATGTCTAATTTTAAATTATCAATTAAAAGGAAGTCTTGATTGAAATTGTACCCCATTATATTATTATTTAAATTGATTTTGTATTTGGGTACATCAATATCTCTTGTATCTCCCACTAATGTAAACTGTTCCGTGACTGGTTGCCGCTTATGTTTGTTTACAAGAGTTGTGGCTATACAGGAATGCGAGCATCCCGTGTCGAGTAACGCGTTTAATGATCTGCCTGCGAGCTGGACAAGGACGCGCAGTATTGACATTTGTACGTAGCTTACGTGACATTCATCCTTGCTGGTCCGTGGGGCTTGTATGTTGTTTTGGAAAACGGATCTGTGGCTAAGTTTCTCCATTTCACCATCGCGGCTGTTTTCTGTGTTTGTGTTATTGCTGACATGTGGCCTGTCGTTACTACCTCTTTTAGAGATCTGTATTTTTACTTCCGCTAAGCTGAAACATCTTTTGGACTTCTTATATCTCTCATTTATATTTGTGTTGAAATTCTATGTTTTGTTCGGAAAAAGCGGGCATTTCGCAGCTCGATGACACTGGTAAAAACACAAGGCGCACGTCACGGCTGCCAGCGACCGTGGCCCGATGAAGGCCGTGCGTGCGCTGGCGCCATGATTTCGCTGACTCGCACATTCCGCGGGCCTGTCCTCGGCTTGCCCCGCCGCTTCCGTGCTGTCTGCCGTCTTGGCTTTCACTGGCGCATGTAATGGTGACGTGAGGCCACGTCCTTGTGTACAGTGTCGGGATTCCCCTGTTTGTTCCATGACCTGAATTTAAGTTCTTTAATGTGATACCTGATGACCTAGTTTCATTGGTGCCGCGATTGGCAAGCTTATAAGTAATTTGAATTTTCAGTCAGTGAGAGTGTTGAAAGTTTACTGGGTGTGAATTGAATTTGGCGATATCAGTGTAAGAGCGCATTGGTATTCACTTGCTGAAAAGCGCCTCACAGGCGTTGATAATCGGTGTAAACTTCTCGTTGGGAGGGACGGGTCTTTGTATGTGGCTTTCCCGTGCGGGGAGTGATTGTGGTATGTCTGTGTTCTGTAATGATCGCTTCTCTGGGGCCTGTATAATTGTGTGTGAGACCCATTTCTTACATGAACTGGCATAATCCTGTAGGTGGGGTGTTTGTGTTTTTTTTTTTATAGTTACGTGTGTTAGTCCTTTTGTAATGAAGTGTCAGTGTTCTGTTTGGTCAATTCTTGTTCTAGGGTGGCTAATTGACTTTTCAATGTGCGTATCTCTGTCTGAAGTGTGGTATTTTCAGTGTCATTGTTCCGGCTTTCCATGAGTTATTTCTCATTGTGTATCTCTAATTCAACATTTTTCATGTTCTGGAGCTGCTTTTCAAGTGTGCCGTTCTGTAGTGGTGTTAGTTTATCTGCAATGTTGGGTAGTGAAGATCTCCAGTGATTTTTATTAACTCGTCCTTCGGTGAGTTAGGCTTGCATTAATTTTTGTAAAATGTGAAATTTTCCACATGGGCCTGGGAGCTTTGTCCTGGTTTTGGTTTGGTGTTGTAAAGTAATTTGGTGTATTTTTCAATTTCACTGATGGATGTGTAGACTGATTTTAGTTTGGTCCATACGTGCAGTTATGTTAACTCTCCTGTGTGAGTGTAATACAAGTTTCCGTATGCCCGTTTAGCAGTGCCTCGCAAGGAAAATATTATCCGCCTGCATTTTCAATTTCTCACCACCCATTTATTACACTTGCTGAGTTGTAGGTGTCCAGAAATTCGTGAATTTCTTCCTCATTGTCCTCTATAAATGAGAGAAAGGATTCAGAAAGCCTGATATTTATTTGAGGCGGCTGTTGTGTGTTAGGTGGTGGAGGTAATTGTGTCGTTTCATCCATGGCATTTTCATAGTGATGTTATGAGTGTTCAATATTCGTGTAGTCGTGTGTTGTGGTATTAGTATTTGTGTTTGGAATTGAAATAACAAATGTCTTGGTTGTTTGGGGTGATTTTAATGGGCGTAGTCGGAGGTACCCACTCGGTCTTGTCTCATGTATTTTGTGTTCGCTGATGTCAGAAAATGAATAATTACTAGCTGTGTCTTGTTGTGTGGGCAAGGTTTGGAGGTGTTTTGGTAATGTTGTAAGTTCTTTGGTCAGTTGCCTTTGTTTTTTATGTAGTGCGCGCCTAGCATCTATTAAATCAAATGTGGAGTGCTTTATAATTTTCTTAATGGATTTAGCCGCAGATTTCTGTGGATTACTCATGGCAACATATTAGAGTATTGCAGTGTAATGTAACCCTAATATTTAACAAGCACACACACAAGGCTTGCTAATATTTACTTTGCCTCAATTGTCACTCTTTTGTGGAAATTTGCGATAGGCAAAAGTTAAAATATGGTCCGAAGAGCTGAACCGTGTTTTAAGGATGCATTAATTTTAAGGCAAAGCACACACACTATTCTACAGAATATACTGTGGGCGATTGTCTGGCCTGGAAGCTTTTCGCAACACGGCAATTCTTGCCCTCTTGCGCTGGTGCGGCCGCGATATTCTGCTGACTGACACAACATGCACTACCGTGGACGAGTGCTTTCATATATATATATATATATATATATATATATATATATATATATATATATATATTTTGTTCAAACGTTTACTACGTCGGATACATTGACCCGGTCTACTCGAGGGAATTAGAACTTTGAAGGCAGGTGGACGGCGCTACTCTTTATTACGCGTATTTATACTTTATTTGTGCACTTTTCATTTAATTTAACTTTAACTCGCCTCAAATATGCATCTCAATCAACAATTAAATTATCATGCAATCAGCTACAGTCAACAGAAAGTCTCGACTGTTAACGTCTCAAAAGAGGCGCTGATGCCTGTAATCAAGTTCAAAATAGCGTAATGTTATTAAGGCGAATCTCTGCTCAGAGGGAGCTTGAAGCCGTCACAATTCCCGCACCCTAGCGTGCCTTAAGTCGCCCTACCAGGGATTTGATAATTACCATTTTTCCATCGCAGACTCGCAGTAGCTATCTTGACAGCGGGCTCGGTGGGAATCGAAGGCGGACCACGAGCTGCGGTCCTCTCATCTTGTCGTCCTCGGGCAGAGCCTCCGGGAGCGGCAGGCAAGATGGCGGCCAGAGCAGCCATCGATCTGGGCTTTTATACACCTTTCCTGACCTCGTGTTCAATCCCCCAATAAGTGTTATTTAAAACAAAGTCTCGACTGGCCGAGATTTCTCTGTGCCTTGCCTCAGCGCGACATTGAAAAACCCTCGCAGGAGCCAGACACAGCAAGGTACAATATGAAAGAAGTCGCTTTCTCTGGTGTTAAAGCACACTCAAGGCTGTTCATCGTTGATCGGTAACTTTTGAAATCAACATTTGAAAGAAAGTCACTGTCTCTACATCTATATATTTAAATTGATACACTAACTGCAATACGCCCTGTAATGTTGGTAACGATGGAGGGAAAGCATTTACATGCATTTATATAGAATTACAACTGTCAGATATACATTTGTGACTACTGAAATGAATTCCTTTACTATTTATGTTTTTAATGCATATACAGGATTTATCTAATTTCAACCGACAAACTTCGGCTGAAGATTAATCACGAAAAAAAAAAAAAACGTTCAAAACATATGTTTAACCTATGGTGTAAAGTTAATACTAGGGGTAGTACACAGCTTTGAAATTGGACCTGTAACACTTGTTTATTGCAAATATTGGAGATAATATTTAAGATGGAACACCGATTGTCTGCATAGTACTTAACTGAACAAAGAACTTCAAATACCATAACACTTGTTGCTGTCATCAAATTATTTTATTTCAATTATCACTGTTACTACCCCTATTTCGAACTAACATCCATTTCGCGGTGACAAATTCGGGATTTAAAAGATGGATTATTGTTTTACCAACAAAATAATATTTACCAATACCTGGCAGGTGAGACACGCACATTACTCAAATACACACTTTCGCGGCTGTTAAAGGGAGATTAATATTCCAGAGAGAGGTGCATTACCGTAGTACTGTAATAAAATTTTTCTTCTACTAAAACTTCAAAAATATTAATTTTACACCTTATCTCACATAAACGTGTGTGTATATATGCACATATATGTGACATAAGGTGTAAAATTAATATTTAATATAAATAAATAATATTATAATTATATATTATATAAATATAATTAATATTAAAAATAAAATAATTAATATTTAATTATATATATGTGTGTGTGTATGGGTGCATGTGTTTTCAACTTAATTTTGTATGATTTACCTACACCCGAAGTTTATTGGTCGAATTTAGTTTAGATATGGTAGATCCTGTGCATGAGAGTAACATCAAATTTGCTAAATGTTTTCTTTTCTAATAATTTTACATTTTCAGATGTCTGACGTGCACAAATAAGGTGATCAGGCCCATTAAATGTTAATTTTACATTTGGTGGAATAATACACAATATGCATACAGTGTTTACCGACCGAATCTGGTCCTGGCCTCACCACCATCAACTTCCAGAAACAAACTCCAAAAGGGTATACTAGTAGAGCAACTTTAATTCTTTGGCAATTCAGTTTTGAATACTGCAGTTTTAACAGGTTAATGGCTTCCCAGAAATCGATGCTAATTCGAGCCAGCCCGATACTTGAAACTCAATGAACTTAGTTCTTCCTTGAGAGAAGTCAGTTTATCTGATAATCCCAAGCCAACTCCGAGAGTTTCTATAAAATCTGGGGATCTCTGTCAAACTTCAATAATGCCTTGCCTTGGCTATTGCCACCTCTATAATCCAAATCACACTTCTGTTTCCATCATCTCTTGTCACAGTCGTGTGATTTTGTCTATTCAGTGATTATATTTAGCAGGGATTTATTGTGTCACCATATAAGAATCATCAGTCGGGTGACAAAGGAAATCAGTACGAAATCAGTAATGGGCTACTTGGATCATGACACCCTGCAATTCTGACACTAGCCAATTACCAGTCGTCAGTGGGGAGCTCAAATTAATACATGCTGTGTGACCATGATCAGCCCATGCCAAAATATGGATACCTTCCATATGAGTGTCATCTATGCCAAGCCAGTGTACTTAGTCCAATGCCAAACATGAGTAACCAGACAGGAGGAACATATACCGTAACGATCCGCAATTTTTTACCAATGAGAAGCCCAACATCAAGGATGAGCCTGCCCAGCAGCAGGAAGGAGGCTCCAAGCTTCAAACTACAGCATAATCAAGGGGATGCTCCCTCTTCCCCAAACATGCCGGCAATATCACCCAAAACTAAATGGGGCCACAGTTCCACACTGCTCACCCTGTCATCTGCAATATGCTGATATCCGAACCAGTACCATCTGTTTCATCACTCCTTCTGCTGCCAAATGGTGTCAGTGCTCAGTGAAGTCAGTAGAGGCCAGTCGAGACTTTGTTTTAAATAACACTTACTGGGGGATTGAACACGAGGTGTGCACTTCCATGCGCACATCAGAGTGTCCAACCAGCATGCACCTGCCTTCTATTAGTGTCACCTTTCCACCGCAACTCACCCGAGACAAGCCATAACATAATTGACGACCATCCCCGAGTTGTGGAGACTATCATATAATTGAAATTTCGTGGTCATCATCAATGGTGTAGGGCTCGGTATTATACCATTCCTCAGCCTCCTCCAGATGTCGCCGAATCTGTACGACGTAGTCGCCTAGACACAGTAATCTGGTCTAGAACGAACCACGAACCACGGAGGAAATATCGAATGGGATAGTTCCCAATTCACTCATTATTTTCTGGTATGCTGTGCATATGTCAACGATCTTCGCACACTCTGCCAAAACAAAGCCAGCAGTGTCCTCAGTCCCACACACCAGACAGAGTGGTACGTTTGTTTAGTTAAAACTGTTGATTGCATTTAAATTCATATGTCCTGTCAGGTACTGAGCTTGATAGTGGCACTCTCTAGACATCTATTCTCAAGTATTTCACTGAGACATGGGGATATCCGATGTGTATACCTACCCTTGCGACATCCATCCCATCTACCCAGCCATTTGCGCAACATCTCCACTAGCGTTGATTTACGCTTATCATTGGTAGGTTTTGTACCTCGGCAGTCATGCCACAGGAGTCATCTTTCCTGGATAAGCAGGTCGACAGGAGTAGCCCCAGTCAGGCCATGGAATGCATTATTAGAGGCCGTCTTATAGGCCTTGGTTACAACCAAAATGGCTGCTATTTATGCCTTGAGCAGTAGCCTTCCCATGTCGGACCGACCGGCATTGGTGTGCCACGATGCCACAACAAAATTAATAATAACTAAAAATATCCCACTGTCAAGTGTCGCCAGTATCTTAAAATTCACTCGGCAAGCTGCACGAGCAACAGCTCTCAGCTTACGAAATGTCACCATTGCCTTATTTGCCAAATTCAGAAACATGCTCGTGTAACGATAGGCATATTCCAGTAATCACACCCAGGTACTTCACTGAGGAAACGAAGCGAAGTGGTCTCCCTTCAAATCGTGTTGTAGCTTTACTTTTCATTGCTCCCTTGGCCATAATAGAATTGGTCCTTTCAAGTGTAAACTATAGTTTAATAGTTATATACTAAACACTTATCTTTTATAGAGCATCCCCCGCCCTCATTAAAACATCATACCTCGAATACTCCACAAACAAGTAGGAATCCATTTTCCGCATAACCGAACATCGTACAGGCATCAGGGAATTCGAGCCAAAATAATACATGATAAAGCACATTCCAGAGTACAGGATCCACCACTGACACCTGCGGACAGCCCTTAGATAATAGCTGTTCTACTATGTGAGTTCCCATCTCACAAATATATAATCGATTTTCAAAGAAAGACAATATCACACGATACAGGTTTGCTGCGTATTCCAAACATTTTACTTGGCATATTATTTGCGGCCACCAGGCATCATCTAATGTCCCGCGACAATAATCACACATTTTTGTGTTGCTCCCCTAACAGAACTTACCAAATTTTTACTTTTTTTCCTAACATATAGTATTGCTATGTCTTGAGTGTGCGTCTGAGGTATGGACAGGAGCTAATTGCGTCTCAAGGCCTAAAATGAAGAGAAGTTATGCAAAGGCAGCATGCATTGCGGCAGAGAGGAATTAAGGCAGCCATGGCCACAACTGGGGCCATGACTGCCTCCTTAAGTGTACCTATAGCTTAGGCCGTACACGGCAAAAGTTTTCTGGTAAACTTCCTAAACTGTTATGAAAGTTTTTAACCTATACACTGTATTTAAATAATACTACACATCAAGCTGCAGATATAAGAATATCTTACGTCGCTATTGTACAAAGTTGGGAAATTCACTACGCCTTTGACTGTTTTCCCAGCAAATGTAAGAACGATACGATGAATGTGTAAACTAGTATGGTAAATCTCACAATAATTTCGTAGAGTGTAGCTAAGAAGTGGGAGGGGAAAAACTGGCATGTGCACGTAAAAACGCCTCCCGAAAGGAAACAAGTTAAAAATATATGCGTGCATCACTGAAATGCTACATAAACAAGAGGGTGGGGGAAACCATGCACTTTAATATGATTTGGAAGAACTAGCTGAAAGGGGCGGGGGACGCGGGCGCTGGCGCCCGTCGTTCGACTACAGCTGTCAACATTCCTGCGCTGGCGAACCAGTACAGCAATATTGAGAGCAGCAATTTGAATGCAGGCCCCTCCTGCTTCTCGTAGACTGCGGCGGAAAACTTGGCACCTACGTCATGGCCTCTACTCAATCTTCGTTACTCCGCACTGACAGCAGGATCTTCGTGCCTTGAGGGGGGGGGGCGGGGGCGGGGTGTAGCGGATGGGTAGCTACCCTCTCCCCGTCCCCGAAATACTCCGTCGGTCTTGTTTGAGCACTACAAAGTGCTCGGCTATCCACTGGCTCGGGATGAATGTTCACGTCAGTGGTGCTTCCAAGGTCCGATGCATTCCCCAATTCCATTCATCACGCATTTTGTAGTTAGCAGCCCGCGGAATCCAGCAGCGAGGTTCGCTGCACTTCGCCCTGTGACACCTCGGGATCCCACACCTCGCCTTGATCGTTGTGCTGCCTTCATGCTCGATGCACTCCGCCATCTCGTACTGGTCCCCGGACGGGTATTTGAATGTTCGCAGCCACCCCAGAGAATGGGGATCCCTTATCCGCCATCTGGGAACGCGACGAGATGCGGTTAGTCGCCGCAGCCAAGCTGCCATAGTCTCGCCGCTCTCTCAGAAGCCCCTCGCCTTCGCTGGTTCCAAGAGGCGGGCAGTCCCCGGCGAGAGAGCACCCACGAAGACTATGTTCACCCCACGGACAGCTCAACTCGTAAAGGCTGTTCACAATAAAGGGAGCAATTTAGAAATGAACCTTAGAAAAAGTCACTGCACTTGCATGCATACATTTTAATGGGTGCACTAAGTGATATTGGCCCAGAAAAGTTGGTAACGATGGATGAAAAGTAGTTCTTTATCTTAACGTCGAATAAAATGTGTTATGTATTCATTTGTAATACCTTAAAATTATTTCTTTCGCTTTCTGTTTTTTAATGCAACGAAGTGTAAAAATTAGCAGATATGTAAAGTATTTACTTCCTTAATAATTTCATAGTTTCATTTCACAGACGCATAAATAAAGTTATGAGGCCGATTGCCAAGTTAATTTGACACAAGGCGGAATAATACACAACGTGTATACAAGTAGGTATTAAGGAGGGCTTTCTAAAGTACTCATTTTACCGTGATCAGCCCATACCAGCAAATACGATGGAAGAAAATATTGGACAGCTCGCCGATTCTTGAGTGACATGCGACGGTGCTGCGCTTTCGCGGTCAGGTGTGATGGATACCTTCGTAGATCCCGCGCAATCATGTAAACAATGTCACAACGCGTTGTTTTACGAGAACGAAAAAGTTAGTAATAAAAGATATTCAAGAATGTTTAAAAGATAAAAATGACTGGCGGAATAAGAGCGATTAATAAATTTTAACAAAATGGTTCAAAAACTTTTCGATGTCATATATTAGATCTCAAAAGGGCAGAGACGGCCAATCAAACTCTCTATTCAATTAATATACGTGTAACTATAAATTTGTCAAACTTTTTTCGTTCATGGTTTTTAATAATGGTCCCTACACAGGATTTCTAAAGTGGGCGATTTGTTACCGTTTGGGCTACTCCAAGGCAAAATTTGCGACCAATAAATACGAAAATGCGACTATCGCTATTTTGCCGACGTTTGTAATAAATTTGCGATATTTGGGCCACTTGGAATCATTTACTTACTATTGGTATTTTTTTTTTTTGATTGTGAACAAGATAATTATTTCTTATAAGTAATATCAGTGTTTTAAACGGCAGCAATTGTGGATACGATTGAAGAGGATCTCTTGTCCAGACTCTTGTTATTCGCTGTGCGGTAAATGAATAGGCGAATTGAATATCATGCAATTGTTCATGCGTTGTACATATTTTATTAATTTCGTGTAGGCCTAAAGTTTTTTTTAAATTTTAAAACAATTTGTGTTTCATACATATAAAAGCTGAATTGAAAAATTTACAATGTATATAAAATATGTATTTAATATAAACTGTAATCAAATTGGGCAACATTTGGGTGACAAATGATTGGCCATTTAGGCAACTTCAGCGAAAACAATCTGGCAGTTATAGATTTTACTCGCTAGACCGAAAGCGACTTAGGTAGCGGGGATGAGGTGAGGAGTGTTGTCTAATTCTGATACACTCTCGCCTCTAGTTAGGCAGTTGAGGTAAGTTTAGTTTTAAGCGGGGTGAATGCCTGCACGAATGTTCCAAAGTTGCGCCTCTCGTGTCTGTACTGGAAAATAGTATCGACGAATTACCTCCCAGAATTAAAAGACTGAAGGGGTATATTCTACCTTATTCAGTATATATTCAGGAAAGCAGTTTTATACACCAGATACACGATCGAGATCCCTTTTTTCGATATTGGTTCGAACATAAAGCACAGTACCCCATATTCAAGGTAGCTCCCTTCTTAATGAGTCTCTACGATCCAACACTGAGGGTCCCCACACAGTAGTGGCTGTGATTCCTCCTACTGAAATCTTAAACACGTTCCTTGGTCCCACAGAATAGTTTTGAGTAGTTTATATTTGGCATCCCCAACTATTTTCGACTTTATGAACTTTAAAAAGTACCGAATGTTTATCTGGATGAACTGCTTTCTTCTTTAGATAGTTATCGCGAAGCGGTCATGCATCAGGGAAGCTTGGAGTTTCCCCAGAAACGATTTTCAACCATAGCCCCTTACACTGAAAAATACTGCTCAAGCATATCGAAACATTATGTACCGAGCCAGAAAATATAAAATATGCGATAAATATTTTAAAAAAATTGATTAAAAATTAACTTACTAAAATGTTAATGATCAATCTTTAAACGTACAAATGATAAACTTGAAATGCCCATGAAAAAATTACAAAATTATTGATTAAATATAGTTCTGTGCATATTAGATATTTACGAACGTAGCTGGTGTACAAATTGTCTGAAACGATTATTTATGATCTCGTGAAAATGTGTGTTAGGGTTCGTCTGTTTTGAAAATATCCTCACATAAAATATCGATTTTAAATCTGGCTGTATGTTGCATTTTATAACAACTTTGTTAATTATTATTAAAAGGTTGTTACCTCGTATTGTTACTATAAATAGTTTTAAGTTTACTTTCCGTCTCAATAAGACACATTTGATGTAGACTGAGGACACTGCTGGCCATGTTTTGGCAGAGCGTGCGAAGGTCGTTGACATACGCACAGAGCATACCAGAAAAGAATGAGTGAATTGGGAACTATCCCATTCGATATTTCCTCCGTGGTTCGTGGTTCGTTCTAGACCAGATTACTGTGTCTAGGCGATTACGTCGTACAGCTTTGGCGACACCTGGAGGAGTTTGATCAATGGTATACTACCAAGCCCTAGGCCATTGATAATGACAACGAAATCTGAATTATGATAGTCACCGCTACTCGGAGATGGTCTTTTTTTTCAGTGCTCGTGCGCTGATATTGACATAAATTTTTCTGGAGGAAAATTTGCTTAAAAGTAGATCTTACGCAGGTATTTAGCTACCGTGAACAGTCCACGACTATATCGATCAGTCGTTTAGGTACCTCTCCCATTTCCTCCACATGTTTCTGGGACTCCCAGAGTCTTCTGCCCAGGTCTTGCATCATGTTACACGTATAATGTCCTTCATGGACTGTGCTGGTATGGCTCTACCTACTGTGGTATAGTGCAGAAAAAAACTCTCTGAAAGTCCTGTTACTCGTCTTGCTACATTAATTTCATTTATATTGCAGTAATAAAAAATCATATTTTATCATATTAGTGTTAAACACTATACAGGTCCCAACGAAATTATTATACCCATAATAAAATTAAATTAAAAATTGGTGAAACCACAACCTGCTTCGCACCAGGTAGCGTGATTAAAGAATAAGATTACTAGTATATTAATCACACACATACGTAACTACTGACTTTATAATATAGGAAATCATCGCATATGTACGTCCTTCTCCTCTTGTTGTGATACGAGGTTTATGGACTACTTAGCGGTTCGTTGAAAACATTATTTATCGTCTTAAGCTACCTTTCCTGGCTAAGTGCTGACAAGATAACTCTACCCGACATACATAAAATTTAAGAAAACATGTCTCTTAATTATACATAAAGTTAATATTTATGTATTAAAACTAAAACAATAGTAATATAATGCTTACTAATTAACTATATATTTATATAGACAATACCATTTTTTTATCTCCAATGGCATTAAATAATCAATGCAGTTTATCAATGCAAGTACTTTCTTCTGATTATGAATCTTTTTATATACAATATAGATTGGTAACATTAATTATTATTAATAAAAATGTAACATAATTACATTTAAAAGCGTTTTTATTTAATTTATTTTTTATTTTTTGCTAAATATGATATTCCAGAAAATATGGAAAGTGTGAAATTTTGTTAAAAATTTTTAATTAAACTAAGCCTTTTTCTTCTATTATATACATTTTTAAATTATCGTGGCCAAAGGTTTTTCATATAAATTTTTATTATAAATATGATATAAAAGCGAAGGAGTGAAACAATACTTTAATGCTAATCGAAAAGAGAGTTTTAAAAAATGGCTCTACAATACCTTTGATATTCCTTTTAACACGTATTGGAAAAATTTATCTAAATATAGGCCTAAAAATTACATATACAATGTGATTTCTTCCGTAGTACATCATGCAGGACACAAAACGTGTGCTGCATCTGGAATTATAAGCTTGCTGAGTGTAATTTTTGATATCAAACACCAATGACTTAAATTCAAACGGTACGCAGGGAGTGGCATTTGCCCTGTTCTTACTGTCCCTAATTATTTATTGTTCCTGCAACATGTTCATGCTCTTCTTGTGACTAAGGTTTTCCTCACAATTCAGTCGGTCTGATTTGAAGACCTTTATTAAACGTATTAGTAGAATTATATTTCAATAAACCCTTATCACATACAAGATAATGAAAATGCATTTCACAGAGTCAAACAATGTCGACAAGATGAAGTCTGCGCCGCGCAACCTGCATCAACGTAATGTTTTCCGGAGAGTTTGTGCAAATTATCCTCTGCTGGCTACGGTTGTAACGAAAGGCATCTGTGAATCCGCGAGTGAAATGCCTTCAAGCAATTGGAGCAACGTGTCAATTAATGGGTCTTTACCAGGGCGAAAAAACATTTTCTTCCGTACCAACCGACTTGCCGGTAATTTATTACTCTTCTGCGACTAGCAAAGGCGTTCAAGCGCCAAAGAACATCTCTGCGCCTAATAACGGCATGTTTACAGGATGATGCGCCCCGTAAAGACGTAATTACACTGTCAAAGTTTTAGTTAGATTACACAAAGGTTGTGTTTCGAATTTGGCTTGTATTAGTGTATGCTGATGTACTACATAGTTTCGTTTCTAACTAAGTACTTCATGTAGTGTTTGTTCAGACAAATCACCTTTTGATTACATGATTTTCTTTCTACAAATAGACGTTAATGTCCACTGTTTAATTTGAGATTAATTATGTAAGGCTTTTATCTAAACCACTGATTAAAAAATATAGTGGTAATAACATTCTTCGCTCTGAATCTTCCGTTTCCAGTACAAGTGAAATACTGTGTTCAATCGTAGTGATTTATTTCGTTTCACACCTAACGTATATCGTACTCGTGGGTTACAATTTAGCCCCCCTTTACCTAGATGTGCTTAACCCCGACTTAAGTTGCATCTGTTACATGGCATTTCGTTACGTATGTTACTAGATATTACCGAATCATTCCTTGTCGTAGCGCAGTTGGTTTAATATCAGATAACTGGCTACATTTCTAAACCGGCTCAGGAAACTGCTTACATATATGAATCCTTGTTCAGAACATAAAGTGGTGGAGTCAAAGTGATTCCTGCAGTGAGATGTTTTAAAATTTTGCCTTGGAGCTTTTCGTTACCTGCATCCTGAACATAAGGTCAAGTCGTGTTAATTCTAGTCTTAGCATTCACCGTTGGTAACGTGGAATAGGTAGATCGATTCCATTTAATGTAAGATTTAACATGGTTTCATAAATGTTTCTGTGACATTTCTTACAATAAATCAATAAACTTTAAGTACAAATTCGTAACAATGCGTTACGCTGAAATATTTTTAAGCCATCAGTCATACGTCAAGTATCATGAAAAATAACGAGTTAATATTGTTTTAATATTTCAGTATTATAGTCGTGTTATAAATATTCTTCTAACTGGATGTGTAGGTCTGATCCTATCACATTGTATATAAAAGCATAATAAACTCCTCTTGAAATTTATATAGTATTTATTTCTTA
Source organism: Dryococelus australis (assembly GCA_029891345.1). Taxonomy (NCBI): domain Eukaryota; kingdom Metazoa; phylum Arthropoda; class Insecta; order Phasmatodea; family Phasmatidae; genus Dryococelus; species Dryococelus australis. The sequence continues at coordinate 62,758,775 of CM056998.1, read as the reverse complement.
TATTATGTTTATTTGCACCGTTTCTCTTTGACAAACGCTGAAAAAATTGACCAACAACATTCGAAACCAAGCGCAAAACATTGTCATAGAAGGCACGAAATAAAAGAATTTCTTTTTGGACTGAACGTCAAGAACTTCAGAAGGACTTCTCACGAAAGCACTCAATTTTGTCAGTGTAAACTAGGATAATCACTCGTGTGAATATTTTTGCTTGGATGAACGTGTCATCACATCATGACAGCGGAAGCTTATTTCAATTAGCGAAGTTTCTGCTCGAGGGTACACAAATTAAAATTAATAAGCTACAGATCTAATTAACTCGAACAACGCTGCTCCTCAGTCTAAAGAAATGAAATCTCTGACATTCTTGTATTATAATTTTCATTTGCTTTCCTTTTTACTTGAGTACATAGCAGTTGTTTCAACCGAATGTAAAAAGATTGTTAAGGCATGCGTAACATTACTATAAATATCGTACATAATATTGGTTAAAGAACAAAGAGATACTTGCGTATTTACTGGCATATCCAGAAGTGTCAGACTAAATATAGCTAAGGAAATTAGGCTGTAAACAAAATTAGGAAATAATGTGATAAAATGATTTTGATACAGGGTTCTCGGTAGCCAAGTTCGTAGTAAAAATTCAAGCTTATATGACGAGAAAGAAAAATGCCAAAATCTCAGCCAGTCAAAAACAAAGAAAGAAAGAATTTGAGCACTAAATGAAGACACTAGTAATGCAGTATTTACTGAAAGTGGCAGGATCCTTTGCATAAAGCTGCTGCGTGAGGCATAATAAAGGTCATCTTTAGCCTACTTTTCTTGTAAAAGTAAGATACGAAACCACGGGCGTGTCTGTCTCTATGTATGTCTGTACATCCCTCGTTTTCAGCTTTTTAAATACCGCGCGGACCTGAAATACATTAACAAGTAATATAATACCACTATGTAAGATCACGAAGTAGCTTTTCTTAAGAAAGTATCTTATTGAATAACAAATTTAAAAATTGCAATCTTATGAGTACGTGCTCTTGTATCCTTCCTCCTAGATGTAAGTTATGCAGGCCACTTATTTTTGCATGTAATTAACGGGCATTCTCCTCATTTCACCTTGACAGACGAAATAGTTTTCTCATTTTAATCTGTTACATAATATAATTTTATATGACGCATATAGGTTAATGGTTTTTGAAGTTTTTATGATTAGTCGAATGAAATTTTTTGTCTGAGCAATAATTATTAGATTGATTATTTTGGATGCATTGCTGAATGAAAGTTAGTTGTCTATGAACAAAGTACGCGGCGATGAAAGAACCAGATATGACATTTTCCTTTGAACATGAAGTTAAGATGATTATATATTTATGGTTTTCCTTGTAGTGTTTTGTAACCTACCCTACAGAAATATTAAAATAAAGTCATGTAATAGTATAGTCTAACCTTTTTGTAATCTTAGTAATCACGCTCTGTTCATAATACCGTATTTCCGAGTTTTTATTTAATTTGATTTGTTTGTACGCACGGTGTCTGTCCGACCTGTATGCACTAAAAATGAACTAGCGTGCAGTCTGCCTACAAAGCATTACTGTTCATGAGGTTACAGCACTGAGTTTGGAAGGGGCCACCAGTCTGTAACTACACATTTCTAGTATTTTTAGTCTAATGAATGTATAAATAGCACAAATATTTAATAACAAAAAAATTGTTGTGCTAAAAATTGAGAAATGAATTAAAAAAAAAAAAAACATTTTAAAACCAACCTTTTATTTATAAACGAACTAAAAGTGAAATATAATTATAGTAGTTACAAAATTTGTAGAACTTGTAAGACGTGGTCGAAAAGCAGTAATAAATTTAACTACAAATTATTATGGTTATATCATTTTATATTTAGTATACAAGAGCTTAGCGCGAATAGTTAAGAGACTTATGAAGTATGTGTTCTTACTACTCTTGCGCAAATGAGTTATACATTCTATATTACGAATAGTTAACAGCCTTATGCAAATTCTATATTGTTAAAAGTTAAGATTCTTACTTAACATATGTGCTTACTACGCTTAGGCAAATGAGGTGTTCGTTCTATATTGTGGCAAGCTTTTATAACTAAGTATAAATTAATATAAACACACTAATTTGTAGAAAATTTTATTACGGGTTTTCGACCACGTCTTACAAGTTCTGCGAATTTTGTAACTGCTATAATTGTTTTTCTCTTTTTAGTTCATTTATAAATAAAAGGTTGGTTTCAAAATGTTTTTATAATTAATTTATTTGTGTTAAATTCGCTGATGTAAATAAAACAAATGACGTCGTTTCCAGTACATAATATAAACTCTCAATAAAATGTATTTTAATGACTATTGTCCTATTACAAACAATACTACAGGCTGTTACCGATTAAATGGGATATGTTAAAAGTTCTACTAAGGTTGCATTTATTCTCTCATTTATATATTCTTTTACCATGGGTAAAATTTAAATTGTCATAGGTCTGGTCATCTTGCGTTATTCAAGTGACACTGTTTAATTGTTAAGAATGTAAATTTCTTAAAGCAAGTTATATATAGACACACACACATATATATATATACTTATATACATATATATATATATATATATATATATATAAAATTATATATAAGCCGTAAAGACTAGCAATCGGTTATAACCAGAATTCATTTTTCAAAACTACTTTCATCATTGATATATCGTTAAACTGTTACTGAATAGTCAATTCTATAATTCGGAAGAGATGATAGGGAGAAATAGAATTGACAGAAATAGCTAACATATTTACTATCATTACAGATTTAAGTAATTAAAAACTAGTTCTCGTCCTAAGTAGATCAGTTGAAAGTGTTTTAGTAAGTTAAACCGTTGTTATTTTTTCTTTCTGCCCGTAACGCACGAGTGTATGGTTAGACGAACAGGAAATAAAGTATAGTTAATACTACTTATAAATAGTAATATCGCCTTTGAGCTGATGTATTTTTATTGGAAGATATAACTTTCTGCCAAATACGGTGAATTATACTATTGACTTGCATATTAGGCTTTAGTAGGTTGGCACACAGCGGATTCCGGAGTAGGAGAGCAGGAGCATGGATCGCCATGTTTAGATGTCATTCATTCGCCATTATTTTCCCTTCCTTCGCTAAAAATTTCCCTTTTACCCTCAAAATCAACTTAATTTCCCTAAAAACGTCCCTTTTTCCCCATTTGCAAAACAAAAAGAATCGCAGAAATTTCCAATTTTTCCTGGAGCAGGCGAAGTGGAACAGCACCCTATGTGACCGTGAGTAAGGGCAAGTGGGCCGAAACGGACCATTGATGTTTGACCTTGACATTTGACCTTAAAAATCCAAAAACGTCCAAAAATCTAAGAAATTCCCAAAAATTATTATTAAAATTATTGAATAATTGTAAAACCTTATTATGAAAAAAAAAATTTTAAACGAACTTAACTTTCCAAAGGTCACCCCACACCCATACCCATTCCACCATCTTGGTAGGTAAAACCGACGACAATCTTGGAGGTAACCACCATAATGGTAGGTGAAACCGACTATCATCTTGGTAGACGAACACCATATTGGTAGGTGCAATCGACGACCAGTTTGGTTGGCGACCGCCATCTTGGTAGGCGACCACTATCATGGTGGGTGACCGTCATCTTAGTAGGCGACCATCATCTTAGTGGATATCTCCCATCCGCCATATTGGAAGCCAGTGACATTTACCTTGACCCCATGGCCTTGAATGACCGTGAAAACAGAAACTAAAAAAAATTGAAAATCGACAAGCATAATATATTACAGATTACTACCACCATATTAGAAGGTGAACTCGACCTTGGTCCTATGAACTCAAATAACCTTAAAGGCCGAAATTCGAGAGAAAATACATTAAAGTCAATCAACATAATACATAACAGACTTCCACCGCCTAGTGGATGCAAACTAACTTGACCTCGACCCCATAACCTTGAATGACCTTGAAAAAAAAAGCTAGAGAAGAATTACAGAGAAGTCAACAAGCATATTACATTACTAACTACAACCACCATATTAGATGCAGACTACCTCGACCTTGACCCATGACCTTGCATGATTTTAGAAATCAAAACTCGACAAAAAATACAAAAAAAATCATCAGCAAGCAAAATACATAACACACTACCACGGCCATATTGGATGCAGACTAACTTGACCTTGACGTTATGACCTTGAATGATCTCGAAAGAAACTCGAGAAGAAATAAATAAAAGTCAACAAGCATATTATGTTACAGACAACTACCAACATATTGCATGTAGGTAACCTCGATGCAGGTAACCGCACTCTCAGAAAACCCAAATATGTATTCACCGCAGAAGAAAACATGGAGGTATAAATTATAATTTATACAGAATTATGTAGGTTCACAATTTTTTATAATTATGCATATTTCTTTCTTATACATAATTATGAATATTCCTCTCATATATATCATTATTTATATTCTTATCACATATATATATAATTATGTATATTCATATATACATATATATATTCCTATATGTATAGTATGTTTTCTTCCGGGACGAACGCGTATTTGGGTTTTCGCAGAGTGCTCCCATACCGCGAAGATGAATTGCGAATACGAAGGCCTTCCTTTGATCTCGACGATCATGGAGCTGCGACTTGCATCATCGCTAACTGGCTGTCGCCAGTGACGATTTTGCAATCGGGTTTTCACCTATGTTCAAAATGCTCGTTGGCCTGAGAGGGCGGTCTGTATGAAAAGTCCTCTTTCACGCGAAGGCCGATTGGGAAGCATGGCGGTGGCATGCCGTTGAGCTGCATTCTTCAGTACAAAGTCCAAGTTGCGCATCGACCAGTGACGAAGCGAGGTGGGAGCATGCTGTAGTTCTGAGTACATTTATTGCAAAGTGTAAATAGAGTGTACCCAGAAAGCGATGAAATATACCGAGGGACCTGGATTTATACTTTTTTAAAGATACATTTTTAAATAAACGGTTCACCTTCTGGCTTTTGAAGGAAGGGCTATATAATTTTATTTTAAAATAGGGGGAATTTATTTTAACTTGCAACCCACACACACACACACACAAAGAGCCCGAAATATTCCAATTTGCAGACTACCACCACCACCTTCTCGCGTGATTAGCCAGCTGTAATAACATGGCAAATTCGGTGATTGGTTGGTAAGTGTCAGCACAATGTGTTAATGGTGTAATAATATTGGTTCAATATCAATACTATCTCTAACAGGTCCGTTCGAGTCTTTGCCTGAACCACTACGTCGTCATCAGTGCCACTTTTGTGATGAGACATTTACTGTCGACCGCAGTGTCGACTCTTTAATTGTGTCAGGAATCCTTGTTGCATGTCATATTTGTGTGATAGGTGCAGCAAGCAGTCCAGCTGTACTGACTGTTTACTAAGACATGCAAAGACCCGTAAAGGCGAAGTGCATTATCTACACTTCGGTACCTGGTTTGCTGTAAGAATGCCTCTTGTGAATTCGGTGCATGTTCTCAAAAGTGTAGTTACGTACATAACCTGCCCTGCACAGTGTGTCGGTGTAATAAATGTCACCATATTTTCGCATAATGACTCCATGAGTGTGGATAGCGAGATACATAAGAGACTGTAACCTAAAACAAAGTTGCATGTATTGAGATGCATATATATTGAAGAATAGTGTAATTTTTTTAGAAGGAGCAAGAGTCTGTAATTATTTAATTTAATAAAAATGTGTGTGAAAATTAAGTGTGTTATATTTTATGTATACCTAATTTGCTACAGCGTGATAAAAATTTAAAAAGTACAGAAACAAATTAATTTAATTTAAAATTGTTGTTTAAACAACCACTGTTCTATATGTGCATTCACATAATTAAATAAAAATGTCTAAAATTTCGCAATTTTATTTTTTAATGCGAAATTTAAACTTAATATATTACGAATGTAGTCAAAGTCCCACATCATGCTTGAAGGTATGCCGCTGATTAGAAAGTTTTTTTTTTTTAATAGTGTGGGGAATTGCAGGTTTTAAGCCTATAATTATCAGGGCCGATAGCTCGCTTGGCCATCAGCACGCTGACTTTCATGAATATGTTCTTGGGTTTTCGTTTTCAAGGTCATTAAAGGTCATGGGGTCAAAGTCGAGGTTGTCTGCATATAATAAGGCTGTAGTAGTTACTATAGGTTGTTCACATTAAAATTAGCACTTTTAAAACCCTGCTTAAGATCTACTTGTTTAAGCAATGTGTAATTTTCCGCTTTATGCAAAATTTACGTTGCCATGGGCATCTTCACTTTATTCATGCGTTGGTCAAGTGCAACTGTAAAATTATTACCAAAGAAAATGTTTTGTAAATTTGCTCATTTTTATACTTCGATGCATTAAATAAAACAGAAAGTAACAGAAATCATTTAAGTTATCACAATTCGTTAAATGAAATTTTCTATTCGACATTGATATGGAACTCCTTTCCATTCATCGTTACCAACTTTACTGGGTGTATGTTACTGCAATTCACCTGTTAAAACATATGCAGGTAGGGATAGTCACTTTTTTTCTAAGGTTGATTTCAAAAGAGCTCACTTTATCGTGAACAGCCTTTAATGTTATATGCTTGTTGACTTTGAAGAATGTTTTTTTCGAGTTTTGGTATTCAAGGTCATGGGGTCAATGTCAAGTTAGTCTGCATACAATAGGGCGGCGGTAGTCTGTCATGCATTATACTTACTTGTATGTATTTTTTTCTCGATTCTTTGTTTTCAGGGTCATTCAAGGTCATGGGATGAAGGTTGAGACGCCGGCGCTAGTGTCTGTTTTTAAAGACTTTCGCCAGCGCTCTATAGCGATAGACTTGCATGGTGTTTATTCGGTTCCCCTTCCTATTTCCTTGCCTACTCCCTTTACTTTCCTCCCCACCCTTGCTACGTCATAGCCGTTTATTGGCATCCATGAAGTTATATAAGTTTATGCATGCCGATTTCTCGCGCTTGTTACTATCTCGTTGGCCTTGTGCCAATGTTAATTGCTCTGGGCACGCCTGCGTAGGACTTATCATTTGCCACCTCATGGGGCGTGATTGTCTACACGAAGCAGGGTCTGGTTTGACTCCAGATGTCTGCGCAGTTTCGATTTCGCGTGCAGCATGAATAACACATGTCGTGGTATTCGGTGATTAGGAAAACTGCAGTGTATAGATAAACGGCTGGTGTTTTTCTGAGGGGTACGGCGGTCCGAGTTATTCCAGAGTTATGTTTCTTACCGTGTTCATAATTATGTTCAGGTATTAACTATGGGCCGTTCGCATCTTTTCATTGGTTTGAGAATTACTGTGTTGTGTTGGTTCCCCGTGTCGCCACGACTTACCGAGTCCGTTCACTTCCATGCTATTTAGTGAATTTGGCCGGCATAAAAGTAAAACATTCCTATGGGTTTCATGGTCAACGCTTGTTTTTAAAAAAAAGGCGAATCCTTTACTGAGCTCCTCAAACTGCCTTTCGCCTTTTACTTGGTGCGTAGTGCATTTTAGTACTCTCGTTAGTTTGAGAGTGGGCATATGGCGAAAGCCGTACTGGGCCTCGTGTGTATGAAGTCTGCTGGAAATGGTAAATGGTAGTTTCCTTATGTAGGAAAACATCGTTGCAAAGTGTTTTCGTTGTGTAAATAACTGAGGGTTATTTTATACATTGATAACTTATGTTCATATCGGCATTCGTTGGTTGTTAGAGCGACGTAAAACATTAATGGAATTTAAAGGATTGTAAACCCATCAAATTTGGTTGTAGACGCCTATGTTTAACTCTTGTAATAAAATTGTTAGCGATTCAGTTAATTATTCTGCATACTAGATGATTTGGTAGCTGTCGTTAACGACTGGTACCTAGTTGACAATATTGGTTAAACCAGTATTATTTTCTTATTAATATTATGTATATGTGTGAAGGCCAGAATGTTAAAATGAAATCTACCGTTATGTAAATTTCTGGTTAGGTAAAATAAACCATTCAGGCCGACAAATTTGTGGTCTTCTTGTCAAACAATTATTGTGGTTACTGAGATGCGTCAATACGCAATTAATTCCATGGTCTTGTCAAATGGAATTTTAATTATACGCACTGAGAATAGCGTGACTGAGTAATTGTATTTCCATATAACGTGGCATTGAGTGATTTTTGTTGGTCACATCTGACTAGTGGTCAATGGTCAATAAAAATTAAGAAACATTTTCAGACCTGCTCAACTCCTACTAAAATTGCTTGTAACAAAGTTAATGCGTGGAGATATAGCTCTTATCGAGCTTTTTATAATCAGTGGCGTTGTTAGAAAAATATTTGGTACCTGAGCCCTGTTTAATATGTAGCCACTTTTTAAAATATTAAATTGTTATACCTTTGGAGCTAATTAACATACGTACGAATACCCAATTTTGTTGCTGCTGTGCCAAGATACGCTTATGGTGTTCGTTCTTGTCTTTAATATAATATTCATGTCTTACATGTTGGTCTATGAAAATAATTTATGAGGCCAATGCGAGAAATTGTAATGCGTGAGTTATTATTTATATGCAATTTAAGCATAACGTGTAATAACACTGTGCAGGAGTGTTTGTTGTGGGTTTGTATCCTGGGTGTGGTACACGGTCAAGGTCACTGGCTTCCAATATGGTGGATGGGTGACGTCTACCAAGATGGTGGTCGCCTACTAAGATGGCGGTCACCTACCTATCAAGATGGTCGTCGTTTGTACCAACCAATATGGCGGTCGCCTACCAAGATGGTCGTCGGTTGCACCTACCAAGATGATGGAATTGGTATGGCGATGGGAGACCTTTGGAATGTTTATTTTTAAGGATACTTTTTTGAATATTTTTAACAGTTTTTAGGAATTTTAATAATACGTTTTTAATAATATTAAAAATAATTTTGAGTAATAATTTTTTTGCGATTTTTTCGGAAATTTTTTGTGATGTTTTAGAATTTTCAAGGTCGAAGGTCATTGACATAGGTGAATGGTCCAGACCAGTAAGCTTGCCCTGACCCATGGTCACATGGGTCGCTGATCCACCTCGCCTACTCCGGGGATAATGGGAAATTTCTTGCGGTCCTTTTTTTTTGGAAATAGGAAAAAAGGGAAATTTTTAAGGAAAAAAGAAATAAAATTTTAAGGAAAAGGGGACAAGTTTCATTTGAAGGAAAAAGGGAAGTTTTGAGGGAGATAAGGGGGAGAAATGGTGGATGGATGGCATCACATCCTGCGCTTCTACTCCGGAATCTGTTGTGCGTCATCCCACTAAGTCCTACTATTTACTGACTTGTTAACACTAGTTTTAACGAAAGGGCTTTGACAAAAAGTAGTTTTGAATATAGAATTCTGGTTGTGACTGTTTTCGGGTTTTCATTGTACTATATGTGTATATAAAAACGCACACTTAGGAGCAATGCTTTTTCGAAGGTTGTCTTCAAAAGTGGTTAGTTTACAGTGCAACGCCTTTAGTGTTAGCGATGCCACGGCTGAACATACTAAAACTAGCAACATCGCGCGTCACTTTCATTGGCTGGCGGCCAGCAGCCTCCTTATTCGTGCCGACAGCGGGGGAGCATAAACATGTGTGCGGCCGTTAAACTTGCCGGTCCTGGGATCACAAGGATGTCGTCCTTTGTTCCTGAAGGAGCCCTTGAAATCTGCGCTGTCGCGAGCAGCCTTAGACGAAAGGGAGCTTCCTAGGGAGAGCGGTGGGGGGGCTGCTCTCAGAATTAATTACGTCTACGGTAATTGTCGGGAATTATTACCCAGAGCCGTAGGGTAGCTGCACCTCTGGAGAAATTTTCTTGTTAAAGTGAACGTCGCAACAGCCGCGGACTTGAGCTGAAACTTTCAACTAGAATCATCTTTTCTTGACGATAAATACATTATAACAAAAATGAGGTATAGGCTGTTCACGGTAGACTGAACACTTTAAAAGCCCTGCTTAAAGTTTAATTGTATGGGACTTGTATATTCTTCCATCTTATGTAAAATTAACATTGTCATAGGCTTCATCACTTTAGTATTTTTGTCGGTCAAGTGAAACTGTGAAATTATTAGAAAAGTTAATATTTTTTCATAAATGTTAATTTTAACACATAAGTTCATTGCAAAAAGAGTAAGAACATTAAATAATTTATGTCATCATAATCGGTTTCCTAAGGCTTTTTATTTGACGGAAATACATAACATGAATTCCCTCCATCATTACCAACATTACTCGGCGCATGTCACACAGCTTGCCCGTTCAAATATATGCAGATAGAAGCAATGATGTTTTTCTAAGGTTAATTTGAACAGTGCTCACTATCGTGAACAGTATTTAATAAAAATGCGTCATAATTTGACCGCCCAATGTTTAATATCAATAAACCTACATATTTCTGTTAACAACACATCTGAAATGCAAAAAAGATAGAATTATGAGAAGGTTTCCAAAAAATATCTAACATCCTTAATTTGATGCCTTGTGAAAATATATAATTTGTTGTCCAAATTTCACCGTTGAATATATCGTAATCGTTCTTATCCTAGAGAGATATTCACTAACTACAACTAAACTGGGTGGCTAAGAAAATCAATAGCGTTACTCTCATTTTGACAGAACCTTCATAAGAAATTATATCCTGTTAACCCTGCGGGAACATCATGCATATAAACTGATAACCTTTCAAATAGTAAGCTGTTTCGATTTCTTTCGTAGCGTAGTTTGGGAATACCAGATATATCTATTACACATATACACACATTTACATTCACATATATACACGGAATTCATGAAATTGTGACTACGATTGTATTTTCCTTACAAACTATATACACCAGTATCAATATTATAGTAAACTAGCTCGTTATCTGCAGTTCTAATTTATGAAGCAAGCTTTGGCCGAATTCTCGTGGTGCTTGGACTCGTTTGTGATGTCGCAAACGTAACAGTTCGTTTAAACTATTATTTTCAATAAATGTATTTCTATTTACTTAGTCTGGAATCTGATGTATTTATAACACACTGCTAGCCATTAAATTGGTAACACCAAGTAGGACGCAACTAAAAAACGCCCCATTAAGGGCGTGGTGTATGGCAAGAAATTCGTCCCTGTTTAAAATCGTTACACTGGTGTTATGATATTGTAGAGAAGCTGGAACACCCTCCCCCCCTCCTTTTTTTTTTTTCATCCGACACCATTCAGTATTACAACACAGGTAGTTCCTGGAGCCGCTCAGTTTGCAAGAGTGGTGCCGTACGGGGAGGATGTACGACAATTCTCCCTAGCCGACCCTCCTGACACGTGGGGTGTTTGATGGGGTTGTGTGGAGGTGCACCTACACTTATCATACACAATTAAACACTACACTCACCTGCAAGCCTGGTCGCAGGCAAGGTGATAGTTTTATTACCTATACTTATAAGTTGCCCCTTCTTATGTGTGTAACACACTAACACATTTTTCTGTTTTTCAGAAAGACAACAGGTATCTGCGGGGGGAGGGGGGGGGGGCTCAATTCTATCCCCTACCACCAGGGCCGCATAGTGCGACCCTGGTTACAATCCAGATGAGCACCTTCTTCATATCACCCCGCACAAAATCCACACAAGTCTATCTTCGCTAACTGACATCTTACACTACTTTATCCAAACGCAATCCAGTCAAAGGATTTACATTTATCCTCCGCGACTATCGCACAGATTTTTTCAGGCTCTCTCCGCTTTGCCCTTCCATCTATAACCTTCTTCCTTCCATCTAGAACCTTCTTCCTTCCATCTAGAACCTTCGTCCTTCGGGGTGTGTACATGGCTACAATTACAGCCATGGAACCAGACAGCTCTGCTATAGCCGCGATGCGTACGCCCCTTTTAAACATAATAAACCCGACCTAAGGCGTATAGGGCTTGCCCTGAGACGCATCCCATTCTCCAACCGTCAGCTACTGGCATGCGTGTAGGAAAGAACTATGAAGGAGCTCACGCTGGTCGGGATTTGGGGGCTCGCCAGATAAAATTATAAAATTGATGGCCTTCCCCCCTCCGCAGTCTTAGTCCTCTCGGCCTTGCGCGACAGTGTTGACAGTGTTGCAAGATCCTCAAGACACCAGTCTAGCAGGCCAGACCAGCGGCAGCGGCCTGAGGCCCCTCAGGCAGTCAGCTGGTGTGCCCGCGAGCTACGCTCAACCTCTGGCTCTACTCGTGAGCCACGTGACCTATCAATTTACGCACTTTCTTCTCCCTGTTTCACATGATTGTAAGGGCTCTGGATGTATTATATAGAGTAACACATTATTAATTTCGGCAATTATCGAAAGTCGAAATAATAGTAATAATAAGTTTATGAAATATACCAACAAATCTCCTCATGGAATTTTTTCCTTTTAGTATGAAAATTTGCATTGTAGATTCGAAATATTTGTTAAAACTAGATAAACATAACTTGTGTAAAGTGGTGAGAAAATTTAGACTTATATTTAAATTAAATAGTGATACCCTTAAAAATAAAAGGAATGAAATGTAAGTCAGGAGCAGACATAATTAAATAGTAAAAAAATGTAATAAATTTATAAGCAAATATAAAATGAAATTTAATTATGAATTTCAAAATTAACAGAAATTGTATTTGGATAGTAATTTATTCAATAACATCAGACTTGAACTTGAAACAGTTCAATAACAACGCGTATGAAATTTCGTACGCACAAGCTAATTCACGTGTATATAATCTAGGAAGATTACTACAATTCTACGATTATATTCTTACTGATACAAAAGTTGTTTCATGCTGCGATAAACTTGAAACGTTGTTCTGATAAATTCACAAAATTCAAAATAAGTATTGGCCGTGTAGCAAAACGTAAAGATTATTTTATGCGGTAGCGTGTCTGACTCGCATTTCGGAGGTCGTGGGTTTGATCCCGGCCGGCTGCTCTAGGGGTGATTTTTTTCCAAAGTCGTTTTGTACACCCTTCCAATACCATACTTTGTGCAGTCCTGTAAACTATCTAGAGATGTTTGCGTGCACGTCAGGGCCGTTTTATGGGCATGTGAGGCCCAGGAACAACAAATCTGAGGCCCTCTTTACAACTACAGTTTTGAAACTATAGTTTTAAACCATGACACATTTATACGAAAGCTAATTATCTTCACTATGGGTTAATTATTTAGTTTCAATGTTTTCAAATAAAACATGGATGTAGGTAGTAGCTAACAAAAAACGACAATTATAAGTACTTTATTAAAACGCAGCAAGTCCATACACAAATATTAGGAATATATGTAGGCAAAGCCAAATAATGTATTGGAAATGTTCTGAATAAAGTTGAGCTATATTATAAAGCAATATTCCCTGCTTCAGTTACTGAAGTACAAAGTCATTAACCATAAACACAAATTTATCAGTTGCACACACCAGACCATCAAAAATTACACATTTTTTCAACTCACTTCAAATAAAAAATTAGTTATTGTTGTACTAGATATAATAAAAACATGTACTTCAATTAGTAATATCTGCAGCAACCTCTTATGGTTAGATAGTAATTTTATAAAAGTTAATTTATTGTAAATTATTTCTTTTAATCCAAAAAAGTGGGCCCCATGGAATGTGGGGCCCGGGGCAAATGCCCCTTCCCTCCCCCACGTGGATCTGGTGCACGTTATAATAATAATAATAATGTGATTTTTTAAAATATCAGCAAGAAAGTAGGCAACGTTTTACTGGCGTGGGCCACTTTTTGATGCTTATTACGTTACCAAATTTTAGACTGGGAATTTTTGAGTAATTTGAAGGGGCGGGGGGCGATATGGTCCTATGTAAACTTCCTTTAAGCCCCTCCCTCCTTCTCCCTGACTACGCCCCTTGGTCATAGGTATATGTTGTTATTGGTTACAAATATACTTTTTATGTTGTTATATGATGGAACACCTGTTATGACTTAATGTGATGTACATAGTATGTAACCTGAAACGCAGTCATGGGGGGTGGGACCTTATGGTCTCCAGTCCCTTCCAGAAAACGTATCAAACTTGAAAATAAATTCAATAGCATTTAGCTACGTAACATCATTCCCGTGTCAATTTCATTCAAGAGAAGGAAAATTTAAACTCTAGTGGATGAGTGTTGCAAAAGTGTCAAAAGAGACACCTCTCACGCATTACTATGCTGTTTGTAAATGGCAATGTAGTTATTTTAGTTTTGAAACTAACCTCAATAAGCCTAGACTTTGGGCTGCAGGGTGTAAACGAATTAGATATGTAATACAGAAACATGGAATTTTCGGTACGAACATTACACAAAGACGTAAACATTTTATTGTAAAATTATTATTTTTACTTTTTAACTGTATACATCTAGCCATTGTTTACGACATGATATTTTTATATACATGTGCGCGACATTTTATAGTAGTTTAATCATCTCATAAATTTGACGATTATACAGAAAACTGACTCTGAATTAAAATGTATCACCGTGATGTACATTTTTATTGAATCAAAGCCTTTCCCAACTTGTAAATTTGGTTGCACTCCATGAAACTGCTTACAGCACTAGGATGGTTTCATCAGTGTCTGACGGCACCGTGGTGCATGCCTGGCCGAGTCCTGCATCGACCAACGTCATACCGGCCTAGCACATGGGGTTATAGTAACGGTGTACCATCAGATTACAGTCCTGCTCACGCCTAGTGCTCATCGCTGGTATGCTGACCAGCATTCAAGCGGATGTGTTGGATCCAGTTGTTCTTCCCTTTCTTTAAGGTTGGCCTTGGGGCCCTGTTCCAAGAGGAAAACTTGCGACCGCATGTGGCACATATCGTCTGACGGTTCCTGGAAGACCGACATATCACGCTGCTTCCTTAGCCTGCGGGTTAATGCCCATTGGAAATTTGTGGTCTGCCAAACGACACTCATGGCCGCAATGGATGAACTTTAGGCACGCATCGAAGCAGCATGTGTGGAGATACCACTGATGGACATTCTCACAGTGCCACATTTTGTAGTTGTGGCTACTGCTACTTGCTGTGGGGCCACTCAATTCTGATTTACCCATTTTATGCACGTCATACCGAGCTGTATGATGGGTATTCTGTCCAATACATCTGATTGTGTTAGCTCACATCCTTCTTGGTTTCGCAATTTTAATGGTAAGCAGTGAAATTTTTGCCAAAATATTTGGTTCATTATTTTGTCACATTTAAAATGGGGAAGCTGTTTTCTTTTTTTTTTTGGTGCTTTGGTCATAATGAATAAAATTCTATTACCATGATGGATACATGGACTGGGCATTTCTCGTGAAGTAACTATTTTCAGTTGACGTAGTAAGGTCGTGTTTTAGATTAATGTCTATTACGATTGGACGAAAGGAACAGGACAAATTTTCGCTTTGCACATTTACATTCATATTCCATGTGTTTGCGCTGTGAAACCTTAACGCTTTATAACTAAGGTATGGTTACATGTTACACATGGTACTATTATGCTTAGTAAAAATAGTACTTTTACACTAATCCTAACTAATCATGCAATATTGAGCAGATTTTGTTGCTTACGTCTTTACCTACTTCCGACCTCCCATTTGTGCAAGACACGTGCATATAAAGGAGTATGCTTCCAAGGTATACACCTTTCGATGTTTCTTCACACTGTTTGAATCAAACCTTTGAAAAATCACCCGTGTATGACGTGTTTGGTTGTTTTCTAAGCATGTAATGAATATCAAGCGTTTTATAATTGTGTTTACAAAAATGCCTTAATTTAATTAAATAAGTTCTTTCATTGTCTATCAATTATAATTATTGATTTGTATTTAGTATGAATAAAAACAGGTATAAAATAAGTGTATTGGTCATGCCTAGTAATAAATAGTTCTTATGCAAAATATTATTACAGTGATTGCGCACGGATGTGGTGCTCTGTCCATTCGGTGTAATTTTCTAGACACGATTAAGCTTTGTTAGCACGAAGCAAATTAATATACTGAAAGGAGAACTTTAGCAGAGCTTCAGAAAAGTTGGAAGTAACCGCAAACGGATTGTTATAAGATTTTCGTATTGATTTTTAAACATAATATAATGTAGGCACTCACGTATTTTTTTTCTCGATAACTTCACATAGTTTTAGCTTGCATAACATTTTCAGGTACGCCACAACGAATTTAATCTTCAAGTTTGACACATCCACGCACAGGTATCTTATATGAGGTGTGAAGAAACAAATTTACAGACATAAACTTCTACAGATTTAAAACTGTGATTATAGTTTCGTGAATTGAAGTTACGGCACACCTTAACCTTCATAAAGGTGTCAATTTACACTTTCATGCCAACAAATTATGCCCTATAGGTTGAACCTTGGGCTCACGAACTTCTAGTAGCCTGGCTTATTAGCACACGGCAATAACAGACATATGCTACGTCACTCGTCCACCTCTGAGCGGAAGAAATCATAGTTTTGAAAATCTCCTTTTTATCTTCACCTGGATCGGAAAGCAATTTACAGTGACTAACAACCATTGCGAAAAAATTAATATGCTGCATATTTCAGCACTGTGTGTTGTCGACAGTGCGAGTAATATTTTTTTTTTGTAGAGCTAGTTATGAGGGAGGTTCTCTTTATTCGGCGCCACTTTGAAAGAAAAAAAACTGGGTAGTCGTGGATGGTGATGCTGAATTGGAAAAGGGGGCGTGGCTGGATGTGAATATGTGTATCCGATATCGACCCTGCTGGCTATAAACCCTGGCTTCGTCAGGTAGGTATAGGCCATCTATGGTTACTGCTGACTTTTTCTGATACCCTGCTAAAGTTCTACGTCCAGGATGCTTCTCCGCCTCATGCAAACAAAGCATAACGAATTCTAGAAAACTACACCAAAGGGACAGCGCACTGCATTGGAGTGCACTCTATGTCATAAAATTTTCCATAAGATCAATTTCTTACTAGGCATTACCAACACACATTTTTATACCTGTTTTTACAAATTTTTATTCAACTTGACTTGTATGTATGTACGGTGTCTGTGCGACCTCATCTATAGCTCTATGTGCTGGACTGGCATGCAGTCTGCCTGCAGCACATTACTGTTCGTCCGGTTGCAGCCCGAGGTGTGGAAGGTGCCACCAGTTTTTGACCAATTTTTTTAAGTCTTTTCAGTCTCACCTATTTTTTTGCATCACTGTTCGTCAGGTTGCAGCTCAAAGTTTGGAAATGGCCATAAGTGATTAACTGCACAATTCTAGTCATTTTAGTCTCACGAATGTATAAATGAATGTATAGATATTCTACATATGTAATAATAACAAAAAAATAGTTCACACTAAAATTGAAAATAAACTAACTATAAAAAACTTTTAAAAACAACCTTTGATTTATAAACACACTAAAAATAGAAAAATAATTATAGTACTTAAAGAATTTGTAGAACTTGTAAGACGTGGTCAAAAATTGGTAATAAACTTTACTAAAAATTAGTATGTTTATATAAATAAAAATTAGTAAGTATTCGCTTGGCGCGAATAGTAAGAGCCCTAGGCAATATATGTTTTTACTACGCTTGCGCAAATGAGTTATACATTTTATATTGCGAATAGCATATGCCTTATGCATAATATGTGTTTACTACGATTATGCAAATGAGCTATACATTCTATATTGTGAAAAGTTAAGATTATTACTCAAGAAATGTACTTACTAGGCTTGCGAAAATGAGCTATACGTTCTATATTGCACCAAATTTTATATACTAAATATAAATTGATATAAACGTATTAACATGCAGTAATATTTACTATGGCTTTCCGAACACGTCTTACAAGTTCTACAAATTCTGTAACTACTATAATACTTTTTCTCTCTTTAGTACATTTATATAATAAAAGGTTGGTTTTATGATTATTATTTTTTATTTATTATCCATATGAATTATTAATGAAGTATCATTATTTATAAGTATGATATAAGTAAAAGTTCAGTTTACCAAAAATAAGGTACTTTTATGTTAACACCAGTAAAAAGCACTTGTGAGAATGACGCAATTAGGAAACAAACAAGCTAGTCAATCATAGGGTGGTTTTTCAAAGATTTGATTCAAAAAGTGTGAAGCAACTGCGGCGAGTCTACACATGGAGACCTAATACTCGCGCTCGGGCCACGTGGTGATAGACTGCCCGTGCAGCGAAACAGGAAAATAAGACTAGGCCGCATCTCGCATAATGTATCGTTCGTTCGCTAGCGCGGTAATCTATTCATCCGCTGGCACCGCGAGCGACTTTTGGAGCCGTTATTTACCGTCCGCCGTATATTGTAACTACCGATATTACCGGCGAAGTCAAGTGACTAGTGCGGGAGCCAAAGTAGTTTATGTTGCAACAAGCGCTCGTGGGGTTTTTGCCAAATGGTGTATATGTAATTACGTGCATACGAAGTTTGAAAAGCTCTTTTAATTCTCGAAGTAATTATTTCACCCCTACTAAAATGTGGCCAAATAATCTGCAATAAATTGCAAGTGGCCGTGCGAAGCATTATAATCAATACTTAATTGTTAAACTTGCAATATAGTTTTACAAATTTCCGAAGTCTGTAGGCAGAGCTCATTTCTGAACACGATGGAGGTTTTAATAAAATAAAATAGTTAATAGTGGCCCTAATTCTTTAGTATATTGAAACACAGACCCTCCAAAATAATACTCCAATATTTACATCTGGAAATAGTGACTATCACTTTCTATGTAAGCTAACATTTATGTAATATTTTTGGTCTCAGAAATGGACACAAAAATAAGTATAATCAGCTTATAAACAGTTTATTAACGCACATTAAATTATTATTAGTAGTATTTACAGTGAAGTATGTACCACTCTCCCAGTGAGTTCGACCTTATCTGAGTACAGTATTCACCATTAGGTTTGTTCACGTTGTGTACTTTTTCTACTATCTGAGAGCAAGTGATATTTTTCACGAATAGCATAGTAGTAAAAACAGCCCTTACTCTCAGCAGGACGACACGAACGACGAGCATCTGAACACTAGCACGTCGGAGATAAATAAATGTAATTTTATTTTAAAAATGTCGATTATCATTTTTATCCCGGTGTAATTTACGACTGTCAAAATTTTTGGGTACTCAAGATAAACTTACTTTCGAAGATAAATGTGTCTTAATTATTTTCCTTACTAAGTGCATATCGCTGCGGACTTCTTACAGGATACCGAAACATCCACTCTTCATCAATCTGTGTAAAAACAAATAGCTTTTCGCAATCGCCACTCTCGAAACTATTCGACGTTTCTAATTTTATTTTGGCGGCCATTTCTTTTTCACCTATCTCGTTTTGATATTTCTGCTGTACCTCGGCGAGCAAGAGCAGAAATAGCTGCTTTTCGTAGCACAAATAGAAACTGCTACCGCCACCTGAACAACATACAAAAAAGTACTTCCGGTGACACGAACGGTAACAAGCAGAAACAGCACTAAACTAGCAGAATAGTAAACCACGCGAACACACCTATTACCTCCTGTCTGGAATGTTCAGGAATAATCACACAGACATCAGCCCTCCTCACATAGGATATCTACCCTCCGCAGCCCTCGCGTACTTTAGCTTTTAAAACCGCACACATTCTCGTCCACCGCAGTCTCTAATGTCCTCATTAATTGGTAGTCCTCGCCTTCAATGGCCTTCGATGGTCTCATCTCCTTTCAGCAACCACTGCACATCGCCAGATGGCTATCACGGACTGCCAGTACTCCAGGCATGACTGTATTTATGGAGCAAATCCAATCATGTATGTTCAGCGTAACCCAAAAACCAGCCGATTAAGCCATTATTAATGAGGATGGCTGATAAATGGGCTGGTGTATCGATATACGCCCCATCACCAGAACCCGAGACTCTGGCACTTCTGCGCGCCTTTGACTACCTTGCCAACACTCAGAGAATCTCGCACTTAAAACGCTTTGGTTTAGCCGACTAGCACGATCCTTAAGGCTTTTGCCCCCCCCCCCCCCCATTTTTTTTGACCACCTGTCCTTGCTGGCTTTCCAGACCAGTGCCAGAGCAGTGTTAATGGTAACTGCATCGACCATTTTCAGGGTGGCGGACAATCCTCCAGGTCTGATCTGCCTGGGATCGAACCACAGCCACAACGCGTCCGATCCTATGATTGATCAGAAGGAAAACCTTCTGTGGAGCCAACCTATTGCCTGTGGTCCTACTTAGATTTTCACGTCACTTGTGGGTTAGTCAACCTGGCTTCTCTCTCCTCTGCTCCCTGGAGATGTGTCAGAGCATACAACGACCCGATGTAAAGCACGTGGCTGACCCATTGACCGAAGGCACCAAATCCAACCCCAAACCGATGGGTTACGAAGCCGAACTGTTACCAGGCCAAGCCAGCTGCTCGACCGTTATTGGGTGGGTGAGGCGCATCTCACCCAGGAGTCAGTTAGCAAACCCAGGCCAGTCCTCCCAAATTGGTCACAACCTTCATCAGGGTGACACGGTGCTTGTAAAACCACTAAAACCCATTATATATCTCCTGTTGTCATCATTTCCTACCCAAAACAGAACTAAACTGAGAAGGAAAAGAAAATTGGTGGTCGCTCCCGAACAGGTCTAGTGGACTAGCGGGGCTTTGTAAATCAAGCCAATACACATTGCAGATCAAATGCTGCTCGTCACATCTCAAAGGTGCGTCAATCACCCCTTACTACCCAAGGGAAATGACAGAATTAACACTGTGCCATTCCTTTACCATTTCATAAATTTATTCACCTTTAAGTTATGGTGTTGTACCCAAAATAGCCTGAGTGCTTAGTGGTCCAACATTGTGACTCTGACTATCAGGGAACATACCCCTTTTCCAGCTGTTAGGAAGTCAGGTGGCATAGGGATCTCCTGGAGTACTTCTATCTGATTAATCGCAGGGGTAGCATGATCAGCTTTGGGTCGCCTTTATGGAGAGAGGCTGTGTATTATGCATCATCCACCTATTATAAGGTCATAATGGGTTATCAGACTTGGATACTAAATTGGAAGGATGATTTCACGACACATCAAGCACCTGGATGCTTCCCTCCACAGGGAACCCCTAACTGTAGTGTTAATGACCCATAACACCTGGTTTTTAAAGGGGCAGGTTTTATGTCCAGAAGGATGGCACATCCTCAAACCTCTCACAGTGTAACTGTACTCGGATGAGTAAGACAGTGCACGGCACTTTCTCCTCTTCTGTTCTTCAGGCCATTAAATGTTAGTGCAGTACTCTGTATTCTATGGTTTTTGTCGGTAAAGCCTGTCTTCCTCACAAATAAAGTATGTTCCGACACTGCTTACATTGAAGCCTTTACCCGAATACCCATTCATTGGTCCTCGGAAAGGTCTTCTCGCCACTTGTCGCATTCTTCTAGCCTTTTTATAATTTCGGTGGCGAATGCATTTCATATCTCGTGAAGAGCTTGTTCTTTTAGTACATTTGCCATATCCATGTGAATGGCCTTCGTCCATTGACTCTTGTTTTTATCTTCGATAATCTGCCAGTCTGTATATCTCCACCACAATACCCCAGTACCCAAACAGTCTATCTACTGGCAACACTCCAACCAATACAGGAAATGACTCATTGGCCACTGTCCTATATGCCTTAGTGACAGTCAGCATTGCTGCCCTTTCAGTGCTAATGATCTTCATTTTATGCCTCACAGGCTCAAATATATTATGCCATATAATGGTTCCATATAATTAAATAGCCTCGAACAATGCCTTATAAATAACTCTCAGTATTATAAAATTTAAACCCCTGCTTGAGTTAACAATAATCCTTAATATTTGAAAGGCCACCATAGTCTTTCTGGAAACATACTCTTTGTGAATCAGGAAGATAATCTTTTTATCAATAATGACTCCCAGATATTTCATCCCATGCATACACTCAACCGAGTCTCTCCCCAAGCATACAATCGCCAGCTTCTGCAGTTTCCCTTTGAGCAACATGTTCTTCATCTTAGACATGGAGAATTTCAGCTTCACTTGTTTGGACCATGTCCAAATCAATCATTTGCATAGCCGAAGGCCACACAACTCAGTGGAAGAAGTGGAAGATACAACTCCAAGAATCCATCAAAGAGGTCATTTCATAAGATCGGACCTAGGAACGACCCCTGGGGACTTCCCTTTGTGAGCCTTTTCTTCACTTGCACTTTCTGGGCAGGGTATATGCTATCTCTATCTGCGAAGGCGTCCAAAATTATCCTGTAGATGTTCGCTGGACGTCTCTTCCTCTTCAGCTGGTACATTACATCTGGTGACCAGGCATTGTCAAAAACTCCTGCTATGTCCAGGAACACACCCGAAGTATATAATTGCCAGACTGTTCTTCAAATATGTCATTACATCGTGCAGAGCAAAGCTTTTACCCATTCCTTTGCAGAAACGATATTGTTTCTCACTGAGAGCCGACCTCCCATGGCACAGTTGGTTGGTGCGCCACCATTCTGGGGTGTCAGAGGCTCTGGGTTCGAATCCCAGGTAAGGCATGGGTGTGACTTTAATTAAGGTTGCAAGTTAGTCTGTAAGACGTCTCCTGCTAAGCTTTCAAGCATAAAATCAGGGGATGTTAAAAAGCCCTTTACATAACATTACATCCTCGCTGAGGGTTCCTCCTGCTTCCAAAGGTATTATGAGTCTCCTGTTTAAGAGTTTCTTATAGACTTTGCCAAGTACAGGAAACCATTACAGAAGTCGGTAGGATTTTGGATCTTCAGGATCTTTCATGTCTTCCTTTTGCAGGATCTACAGACTTCCCTTTTTCCATGGGATCGGAAACATATCAGAGTTGAGACAGTCATTGTAGATCTTCATCAATTACTGTTTTATTCATAAAAACCGTCTTTTAATTATTTGTGCCCCCAAACCATCATAGCCTGGGGCTTTTCCTTTCTTCAGTTTGTACACCATTGATGTTAGCTTTTACATTTAATAAGATTGGTGCATCAGCTTCCTCATGAATTTCACCCATTTGTGGCCTCTTCCTGACATGTTCCTCTCCCTTATTTTCCTGAGAGTTATCAGGGAGTAGCGCATGGAGCAGAACTTCCATAAACTTTTGAATGTCAGTGCATGTCTCACCATTTAACTTTGTACTGGGTGGAGGTACTGTCTGCTTCATTTTACCAGCTGCAATCTTGTAGACCACACTGAAAGGATCTTAATTTCTCACTTGCGTAAAGTAATCCGCACATGAATGTACCTTTTTCGACTTATCTCTGTTTAAGTAAGCCTCCTTTCTTCACTTATACCCTTGAGCGAATAGTTCTCTCTCCTCACATCTAATTCTGTCAAGTCATCTCCTGTCTCTTCTAACATGCTTCCTCTCATTCTCCAATTCTATATACCATCATCATATGTTCGGAACCCCTTGACTGGCTTTCCGGTGATTTTCCTCTCTCAGTGTTGATTCGAGCGATTGCATCTACTATTTCTTCTACATCTACTCCATCCTGTTGTAATTCAGGACATCTTCTCAGCTTACTCAACAGGGTCTTGTCGTATTGTGGTCAAACTGCTGTTCTGTGTACGTATCGCACCTCTCTTCCTATCTATTGTACATAATCAACATTTCTTCCTCCATATCCAATTTCATAGGCTATAAGTCTATGATCACTCGCACTCTCCTCCAGTACTCTCCAGTTGCTGATATGGTCTTTGGCCTTCCCATTTATCACAATAATCTCAATGTACGTTTTAGAACCGTGTGCCTGTGAGAAAAATGTTGGCAGTTCACCTTCCACATTTGCAATATATGAATCATTTATTAAAATGAATTGGCTGATTGTCTGAACTGATTCGTCTGTATTTGGCGAATACCAGATCTCGGCCTTCCCATTAAAATCTGTACCAGTTAGCAAGGGGTTTTCCTTTAACACATCGAATACCACTTCCCATATATCCAGATGTGTTTGTGTGTAATCCTGAAACTGAAAGTATGAGGACATAATCCAACATTTAGTTGTCCCCTTGAACCAATTGGGCTCATACATGATTTGTGTTAGAGATCCTGGCCATCGTCATCGCATCCATGTTCTTGTTTGTCCTCAATACTTCAGCCTGAGGTTTGAACCTTTAGTTAACATGGTGCCATTAAGTCCTGTTACCTCGTCAAAGGGCACATGTGGTTCCTGAAACAAAACCATATATAGCTTCTGCTCCACCATAATCCTTTTCAACTCAACAGCCACTGCTGCCGACCTTTGCATATTTATCTGCCCTCATCTTATGATACGACAGTCCACAATCGATCTTGACGAGTTCCACAGACAGATCCTTCTGATATGCCAGACAGTCTCCCGAGTCCACACTAGGCTCATGTGCAACACCTTTATTTAGACAGTTTGCACATGTCTCCTTAAAATTACTGTCTGACTTTTTTGTGCAGTTTTCATGCTCATAGTCCTTCTTAGTGCATTTTGAGCATGTTGTTATGGTTCGGGCAAGCGATGCCCATAACACTGGCCAGAGTGGACACCCTACGTACGAGAACACGACATTCCTCTGAAATCAGGGTGAGGTCACAAACTGAGCGACATTTGGAAATCAGCATCGTAGTTTACAAACGGAGCCGACTACTAAATGACCGAGGAGACATGATGCGGGAGCCTGGCGATAGCCAGCCGCTGTGGGGTCAAGAGGACCGCGGAAGGGTATGCCGAGGACCACCGCTACCGAGACATGATTGCAAGCAGCATTCGGCCATCAAGAATAATGTGACAAGGTTCCAATAGCTTCAGAGACTTTAGCTATTTATTAATAATGTGGCTTCTTCTTAATTGGTTAACATTATCCTAAGTGACTCCCATGCTTTAAAACATACTATTGTAGAGTGTTGTAATAACTGTTGTGCACTTGGATTTTATGTAAAGATGTTAGAGCTAACCAAGTCTCGTCTATAAAAAGTAACGCCTTCCCAATCCAGTTAGTCATTAACGCTTGGATTACTGTTTGGATTGCGACGAAAGTCGAAGCCAGAACAATGTGGACTCTTGACTTTTTACATTTCTACTCTATTTGTCCCCATTGTTGACACTTATAGCAACGGGACACAGGTATATAGTCCCTGACCCGACAGCTTTCATAGCCGACATAAAGCATCTCCTTTGTCATGATAGTATTCCTGGTTCTGGGTCACATTCCAACACAACATTGACTCTGTAAGTGTCCCTTCGACCAGTCTGATGACTAACCACCACATTTATCTTAAATTTTTCCACAGATATCCCATCTCTAGACTAACAATTTTGTCTGTAGATGTTTCCACCAGACTGGATGTGTCCTCCGACCGAGGCACATTGTACATTACTATCTTGGGGCCGCTTTTCCTTGGTGCCTCTAATTCAGGTCCAGCTCTTTTATTACAGCCTGGTTTCTCAGTTTTTCTAGAGGGTCCTCATTGCCAGCGTCAGTGAGCACTCCACAATTTCTGATGCCTTGCATGTGGTGGATTTGCAATCCTTCAACCTTAGGATCACGATTCTCCATAATATTGTCCTTGGTTTCTATACTGTAGTCCCTTCTTTATTAGGGTATACCAGCACCACTTTTCTAGAGGGCTGTGGATTTATTTCTTTATCCTTTACAGTTTGGGTATTTCTTTTAATACGTAGTATTCCTCTTACCACAGTTTGTCCCTCTTTTTCTCTGGAGGTACCCTCACCATGGATCTCCCTTTGTTGCACATTGCCAATTAATTTGGCATGTTAAATCAGTATAATTTGTCCAGCAGGCTCTGTAATTGGTTGACCTTAGGTACCAATTAAATTGCCTGAGTACTGTTAATTTTAAAGCTTTTCTTAGAAGCCATTCCATGATAGTGGACACCAATTTTTAGCCTCATTATGTGTCTGACTGAAACTTGTTTCAATATTCTGAACAAAGGGACTTGTGTCCAACAAGCCACTCCCACTCTTATTTTCAGGCTAAATAAACTGCAGTGGTTTCCTTGACCTGGGTACTTAGGAGTTACTAATCCCAAGATCTTTCCTCAAACTTTTCATTAGGGTGTACACTACCAACTACCTGCACTTTCTATGGAAGACTTTAAGGATTTTCCTTGTTGTCCTACTCTTACAAACCCTTCAGCCTTCTTCTTTGCTACATGTAGGTCAACTTGTGACTCTCCTTCTTCGTCTGAACTTTCTGAGCCAGACTTATCTGGTTGCCGACCTCCCATGGTGCAGTTGGTTGGTGAGCCATCGATGTGGGGTGCGGGAGGCTCTGGGTTCGAATCCCAGGTAAAGTATGGGAGTTAATTTAAGTTAGATTATAAGTTAGTCTGTAAGCCATCCCATGCTAAGCTTTCAAGCATAAAACTGGTGGACGATAAAAGCACTTTATATTACAATAATTTTCTTGTTCTCTTGAGTATACTACTGGTATAATATCCCTACATTTATGGTCAACTTTTTTGCTTTCTGATCCTTGTGCGCCCTCTTCCTCCTCCTCTTCATAATATATCTCTGGCATCCAGGAGTTTACCAAACTCATTTCTATTCCACTTGCATACCAGACTTGCTGGTGTAATTTTGACTCTTTAGGGGACATGTCAAATTGCTCCCAATCGAAATATTGGCTCATCTGTCGGTTTCCACTCTGCCGTTGACACTGACTTCGGAACATTTCCTTGGCCGAATAACCCGTTGAGATCCCTTCGCCTTTCCTTCAAGGGTTTCGGTTTGACATTCAACAGCAAAGCGTCTTTCATGGACACTTCAACCTGTTTAAACGGGCTTGTTTTAGATGCAATTGCGCACTTACGTCACTGTTAGTCCTGCACAAATTAGCAATACACAATACATCAGTTCACCAGTTCTAGACACTACAGTTCAAATAACGCATATAGAGTCCTATCTGTCCACACTACTAGTTTCCGAGTGAACTCAAACTCCTAGGCCAGGGGCCAAGACCCAAGGCCAGCACTGTTCTTCTCTGCTCCCTCTTAGCCATCTGTGAGGAACCTCCGAGAGGATTATGGCCACACACAAACATACTGACACAGGTTCAGTGGACTAATTACCTCACAGTTCGTTTCTCCACCCGGCCACGCAGAGGCGGAGAGCACAGTGCACTCTGCCCTCTTCAGACTCTATACATGCAATCGAGAGGCAGCACTATTTTCATCAATAAATCAACCCTCATTTCAGTTATTGTACACTGAGTTGATTCCCTTAAGGCACCGCTTCTTAAGGGGGTTTAGCTTGAGGCGGCACCGTTCCGGGAAGTACCCCGAGAAAACCTTATAGGGACATATTCCCTAGCTCAGAAATTTCGCCACGCATCACTTTGCGCCGAGGAAGGAGATTCCCAGAGAGTTCGTGCAAATGCCCGTAGAAGCCGACTTTTTAGCACAAAGGGGTGATGATGCTAGTTCAGGTTAACTATCAATAACGATTTCCTGCTTCGAAGATTTTGAGTATGGTAAATAAAAGTCTGAAGAAAATCTACTACATCATGAGAATAGCACAGCGAAACATGTCTGGAAGGTGTTAGATATAGGAAAGTGTCGATTACGTAGCGAGGAGCTCGATAAAAGTTATTTTACAAGACTATTTTCGTGAATTCAGAATGTTTAAAAAATGTAAATTTAAAAAAAATGTACAGATCCAAACACGATTAATTTAGTGCACTGTCCCTCTTGTTTCAAACTAAAATTCTTTGACATTTGCAACAGCACTTAGAGAGGCAACTACAAAATTTTCCGTTCTAAAATATTCTGAATTTACGAAAGTATTCAAAAGGAGTTTATTTCAACGCGCAAACAAAATATATTCACTCTTTATTATATTTAACAAATAGTGCATGATGAAAATCTTTAGATGTAATTTTTAATCAATTTTAAATTTTCTCAGTCTATAAGACATAATTCTGTCTAAAAAATCATCATCGACGTCATAATTTATGTTGTGATAAACTAAATTTTTTTTTATTTGTGCATAGCCTTAAGGTGGGTGTGTTTATGTGGTTGCATGTATGGATGAAGGCGGGTGTGCGCGTGTGTTCGATCGGGAGGGTGAAATTTTGTGGTTAGTTATTTTTTCCTAATTTCACTCTTTGCTGCCATGGGTTCGGACTGCAACATACTAATTACATTAAATTTCTGCCGCAATCCATCCAAACTGCTGGGATCACAAATTTTCAGAAAATGAAAATAAATTTAATTCCCCGTTCTGCAAAGGAAATACAGTTCATCCACAGAAAGTGAGTAAACAAAATATGCTGATAGCGCAATAAACAGTGCACTTTTCAAAGTAATAACGTTAGTTACCAAGATAACGTAAATAGAGTTAGCAAATAAAACTTTTAAATCTGAATACTCCACGTTTCTAAACTGAAAGTACAAGTTACATCTTATAGTTTTTCCATGTGACTCTGTTACATGACGAGTCTTAGCGATCATATTGGTTTTCCGACTATAAATTGCTCGAGTTATGTGTAATGGCACTACAAATAATTTTTTTTTTTTCCAGAGTTTCGAAACATTCGAAAGGAAATATACGAAATGTATTCATTCTTCACATGATTTCATCTGCAGATTAGAACGCAACACTGAAAACGCACACCACTTCAGCTTCATATTTGTGTGTATTAACTTCATGCATCTTCCTAGCCCACAATAAAGTACTCCATCTCCAGCGAGAAAAATTTCAAGATTCCCTTCTAAAAGCATACATTGCAGTGAACGAGTAGGATAGTGTGAATGAATGTGGTCTGCAGGTATGGTATTTACCAGGCAAATGATTAATCATCACCCTATCCCGGAGCAGTTACTGTATTCCTGCTAGGAATTTAGGATTTATGGACTTACAGTCTAGTAAGAACAAGTATCTGTTTCTTCCCCCCATGCCTAATCAGTTTTACTGGACAAAATATTTAGCTACCTGTGACTGAAATGTATATAGCAGAGTGTAATGCCTTCACAAGATCAAACAATAGCTGTGGTTCAATTTGGAATGGACTAGATAAGTGTCTAGATGTACGTGATATCAGTGGTCAGCTACATTAGGTACATTCAATAATTGTGCAGTTCACCCAGGCTTTGTATACTCTTTCCAGTGTAGTTTCGATATAACGGGTAGAAGTGAATTAGACACGCTGATTTATAGGCGACATTGTGCACCTTCCGGGACACCGAAGGCACCCTGAACCAAGACAATATAAACAAATGTTCATGTTCACATAATACCAACACGTGTCGATGCCGTGCTAGGTCCGTATTCGGGCGCCGTGCTGGAGCGATCCAAGCGGCTCTCAACATCGAGGTCTTGAGAGCCGATGAAGTTGAAACGAGGCGAGAACGAACTAGCGCCGGAATTCCACGCCGGGGGGGGGGGGGGGGGGGAAGAGATCTCGGGTAAACCCGCCGACCAGCGGCATCGTCCGGCACGATTCCCACATGCGAAAATCTGGGAGCGACACCGCCGGGAATCGAACCCGATTCGCCTAGGTAGGAGACGATCAGTATAACCACCATACCACCGCGGCCCCTATGGCAGGATTGATATCCCGACGGCGAGCAGATGGTTTACACACTCTCATTTTCCTTCACTGACAAGGTGTTTTAACTTCTTCGATGAGTGCACTCATCGAAGAAGTCGGATTCTTGGCGTATGTTAGGCTAATACACGCCTTTAAGAACCCAGGGTGATTGTCACAATATTGATTGTATTACCGAGTATCCGCTCGGGTATTCATTACATGCTAGGGTAGTAGTATTTCACTCACACAATCGAAGAGTTTTATCTGAATACACCCGGTTTGAACTACATTCTGTATATACCCGTATAGACTGTTCACGTTAGAGAGTACTTTTGACGCCCTAGTTACTTTTTTCTTTCAGCCATTTTTTATCCTTTAACCAACTTTATTAAATAAATATTTCCATGTAAGTAATAAACACAGTGTGTATATTCCACCGCAATAGAAAGTTAACGTCTACGTCTAAAATAAAATATATTAATTGACTATTATTCCAAATAGGAGGGCTTTCAAAAGTGCTCACTCTACTGTGAATAGTCTATACCTGAGTATGTGCCATTGTAAGAGACCCGAGGAATTCGCGAGTTCAATGACCAGTAGGCTAGACTTCACAGTCTTATATACTCTCATACAGATATCAACTGTTTATTGGTTGATTGTTGCGGTAGTAAAGGGCGGTGGTTGGGCGCACAGTTTATTGCATGTTTGTTATTGGCTCATTTATCTTCAGAAGGTGTCAAATAACACGTCGACCAATTACAAACGTAACTTGAACGTACAAGTGTGTGAAATTCCAACTGGTCTAGAAATGAACCCGCGAAATTCTCGGGTCTCTAGGGATGGTCAATTCTATGCACGTGTCAGCACATGTCTCAAATGGCTTATGAATTATTTTCAATTCGTTTGTGATTTGGCAACTCTATGAAGATTTCTATCCGACTGATGTTTGAGAGGGGATAAAGCGCACGATGGTTGAAATCTGGCTGGGCCTGGAGCGAGCCAATCACATATGCTCTTTGAGCGTTAGCCGTAGACGCGTGGGATGAAGAACGTCACGCTGCTGCGCGCGTCGCCTCGATCCTGCGACATGTAGCAGAGAATAAAAGATACTGAAGCTCCATGAGAGACCAACATCAGCCCTTTTCAGGTTCTCAAATACAATCACATGCAATCAATTGCACACAGAACGAATGTTACATCTCTGGTAACGAGAGTAAGAGTAACAAACAAACGCTACTGCACAAGACTCGAACTTGAGGTACCGTTTTTTTTTTGCAATCCGCTGCCTTAACGAAACGGATAACATGGCAGTCTTACATACGCTTGAATTTTTTAGTCAATACCCAAGTAGCGAAAATTAGTTGGTCCACTTGGGCAAATCTGATTGTACACGAGCGGCCCACATACGGTTTCCATTTACAGTTAACAATCAGTCGACCACTGTAATGCACCCGCAGACGCTTGTGGCCCACATGATGCCTCCTGCATTGTATTGTGCCACTCTGGGCCAGTGTTCAGATAACGTTCATGTAGGAAAATGCAATCTGCCTACAAGCGGCCCGCCTCTGCGTAACCAACTGTACCCCAAACGTGTCAGCACCATCTGTGGGCCAAGTGTGGCAGGAGTGACCCACTGGCTTTCTTCTTCTGGCCTGCCGTAAGTAAACCACATGTCGTTGGCCAACTGTTGGCAAGCCACTTGTGGCCCAGCTATTGCCCATTTTTTGGCCCGCACAGAAGCAGCATGTCGTGAATTTTCAAAGCCAAAATATAATTATGTTCACCCCCAATAATATCGATTATTTTACCTTTCTATATATATATATATATATATATATATATATATATATATATTAACTCCAGCATTTTTTCACAGTTATTAAATATGGAAGAACCTGGAATCTAAATCGCAAACCTCTCGATCACAGTCTAGAATGCTAGCAACTACTCCACCATGTATTGACGTAAAATGAAATTAATATAAATAGTTTCTACACATATAAGTGCGTATATTACCTTTGATATATACACAATTAATTTTAGTAACAAATGTCAATACTGGAATGTCTGTGTTTTGTTTAATATACTAGATATTTTAGTTTCGGGCTACTTTCAGGTAGAATTTAAAATGCAAAATAACGAATTATTTTACGTGTTATGTTTTGCAGGAATCCAGTCTAAAAACTATTTTTTCCCCCTATTTATAGCAATGTCACATAATACCTTTACTTCATATATGCGTGAAATAAAAAAAATCAAGTGAATTCACTGTACTCTTTGGCAAACATAAACAACCCATTATCTAAATACCCTAAGATGCCTGTGGGTGTTTCACAGACATTTGCTTGTGCACCATATATGGAATTCCGTCAGTCATTTTGTGTTAAATAGCACACAATTTCCCACATGATAATGCCCAAATATCATAAATTAACCATTATACCACGCGAGGGCTTTACGCGAAAACATTATCTTATAATCATAATCTCTGGAATATATCAGCCACATATTTTCCACGTGTTCTAAGATGGCAGTGGGTGATTCACTGATGTTTGCTTGTGGGCCATACATAAAATTTAATTCTGTCAATCATTTTGTGTTTAATGGCCCACATGAAAAATACTTCCCAAGCTAATGCAGTCACTATTGTTCACGTGGTCTTATTGTGTACCTCATAAGAAAACACAGTAATGTGGGTGAACATGTACCACCTGTGATAACAGTTGGCCAACTGTTATCTGCTTGTTTTTTGCTACTTGGGTACTTTACAGTTCCAAAGAAATATATCGCGCACGTGTTCAAGTTAATGCAAATGCAGGACGCACCAAATCACAGGCTAGAGTAAAAAAATTTTTAATTATTTCATTTTACGATAAAATTAAAAGAAATAGTTAATTGAATGTTCAAAACATTGACGGTGTCTGTCCCACACGTGAGTCATTTTACTTTTTGTGTTACGAAGACTACAGTGAACATTATGAGCGGTATTTTCCGAGCCATATGAAACTGAATCAAATGTGATTAAAAATAACTTAAGTTATTCATCACTGCCTCCGATTTAATGGATTTTGGCTAACCGGGATCGGCTTACATACAAATATTGCATAAATATATTTATTGGAATTAAATTCATATCGCCACACCTCAACCGTAATTCAAATCTGGGTCCTCATCCATCGTCGCGTAACCAGCCACATTACAGAACCTAGCTTCAACATTGTTTCGCCGGCAATCGAATGCTACGGCGGTTCCTTCTGTACACCTCTTTATACTTTTTAACACCAGGCAAAAACCTTTTGCTCAAAGAGAAGAAAGATACTGTATCTATTACACGACGCATTTTGAATTCTAAGTGAAAACATAAAAACTTACCTGCTATACAAACGTACACTTTATTTACGTATCACAATGATTGCAACAGAGCGAGTTATTGCACGGCCATAAAAAAATTAAGATTATTGATGTTAGCTATTTACATCGCGATCTCTAGCCACACGTGCCAGCAAAATGGCGTCATTCGACAGCAAAATTTCGGAACGCCGCTCGCCTGTCAACGCCTGGCATAGTCAATCCACGGTTATTTTCAAATTTTCTCAAGCATTGCTTAAGTTCTACTTTCCAAGATATTTCACCGCTTCGTGCTTTAATAGGTCTAGAGAATTACATTAAAGGGACAACGCGCCGATTTCGTTGGCACTCTATGTAATAATATTTGCGTAAGAACTATTTCTTAAAAGGCTGTTAACAATAAAGTGAACACTTTTTAAATCAACCTTAGGAAAAAGTTACTGCCCCTGCCTGCATATATTATAACGGGCGCACTGAGTGGCATACGCCCAGTAAAGTTGGTAACAATGGATGGAAAATAGTTCCATATCTTAAAGTCAAATTTAAATTGTTAGGTAACCATTTGCAACAACTTCAATTATTTCTTTCGCTTTGTAGGTACATTTTAAAAGTAACGAAGTGTAAAAAAGTGAAGATTTGTGAAATATTTACTTTTCTAATAATTTCAAAGTTTCATTTGATCGGCGCACGAATAAAGTTATGAGGCCTTTGACAGTGTTAATTTTACATAAGACGGAACAATACACAGCGTGCATACAAGTAGATCTTAATCAGGGCTTTCAAAAGTACTCAATTTACCGTGAACAGCATTTACCAAGCATTACCAACATACGTCGTTACATTTCAGACAAATCACAACTCTGCCATCAATACGTTGGGCACCGTGTGTAACATTTCAAATAAGTATCCAAGTCGTCAGTTGTTACCTTTAAGTAGAAATCATAATATTGCAATTAAAATTATCTCAAAAGTTAATTTTACACGTACTTCTTCTTCTTCAACAAAATTATACATTTTGGTTCTTTTTCTCAAAAACAATAAAATTAATATTCATTATTCTTTAATTAATAATTATTCATCATTCAAAATGTATTGCAACAATCTTATTATAGTTTAAATCATTAAATATTTCATATTATACGACTCACGTCCATTGTTGGAAGTGGTGAGAATTGTTCTAAAAAAATTAGTTCTCTTTTACATCTGCCTTACTTATGTTGTCTCCTGTCCTCCGATTGGCTGTCGTATGATCATGGCATATCATTCCACCAATCAGCAATGGCGAGACGAAAGACAACCAGAATGATTTGATTTAGTACTTCTGTTTAATAAACATTTAATGCCGACTACCCTCTAGGAAAGGAAAAAAAAATAACAAATTGAATATTGTCTAGAAAAAAATGGGAAATACTTACCCATGATATTTATGTCAATAAACTATTAAAATAACCAAGGATTATACTGTCAATTCATATAATAAAGCGTAATTTGCAATAATATTAAATGAATGGACAACATAAGCAAGTACTCTGTAATCATATATAGTAAACATGTCTATGACTAACGGTAAACATAACCCTGAAAATCTGAAATGTTACAATATATTATCTCCCTGTTTTTAGTTATATTAATCATAAACTAAATATTATAATTTAGAGATAGAATGTAAATAATATTTCGATTTAGCCGAAAATAACGTACTTTTATGTTAACAATAGTATAAAAAAATTCTGATAAGTGGCGTATTTAGTTAAGAACCAAACACGTAATACATAGGGTGATTTTTCAAAGGTGTGTTTATTAAAGTGTGTAAAAACCGCAAATAGACTATAACTAGGAACAGGAAAAATTCGCGAATTGTTTTTAGGACAAGGTAGATGTGAAACACATGTACACTTCTGTCATGTTTGTAATTGGGTCGCAGTTTATTAGACACGTCCAGGTGAACTCTGAGCCAATAAGAGACCTGCGAGGAAGCAACACCGAATCCCGTGACACCTGGTCTGAGGTGAAACTGGCTACACACTATTGGGCAGCGGCCAACGAACAGAAATCTGAGGCTCGGGGAATGCATAGGGCAGTGGAGCCCAGCCTGCAGGCTGTTTAAAACGCGAAATGTTCCATTCTTTAACTATGGCTGTGTCTGAATTCACCTGCCAAGGGCCCTAACTGGCGTTGTGTCGTATAAAGGTACATCTAGGTCGCGAGACGGGTAAATAGTCGCTGTCCGAATTCACGGCTAGGGCACGAATGCATCTTAGAATATCCCCTTCAGCCAAGGGCACGTGTCTCATACCCTAGATTATTTTTTCGATGATCTACTGTTCGTTGTTGTTTGCTCACTCTTTATCTTTGGGTGACGAACGGTATTTAAAAATTGAAAACTAGTAAGTATTTGTGTGTTATAATTGTTTGATGTTTTCTGGCCGATTAACCCGTTGTGCCTCACATTTTTATTTGTGGAATTATCGGCGGATGAAACTGTTTGCTTGTAAATTGTTACTCCTCTCCTAGGTGTTATACCCAGACGGAGTACAACGTGAAATTACCTTAGGTATTAATTTAAAGAAGGTTAGGCGTGACTCGGTAACTAAACCAGCCGTTAAATAACACAAGATATTCATTTTACGTCACAATATAAAAGTACAACTCTCATTACATTTAACACTATCACTCGACTCGAAATATGTGATTATACAGAGATTTAGAAAGTAACCCGTTCAATCATACTTCAATAAATCTACTCTATTTATACTGCATTAATTTGCTGTCTCTTTAGTATACGCATTTATGAATTGATAAATGGCTTTGATATAAGTCATCGCGGCCTCAACGCATCCCTTCTCACAGGCAACATAGGTTTCTCACTCACCACTGTTTTCTATGATGGTACCTCAAGACGTACTGAGAGAAATTCGAACAAAATAGTTGTTTGTATAGGGCCAAATATATATTTAGTTGCCCTAACTAAATGTATTTTTCAGCGAAACAAATTTGAAAATCAACAAAATTACTGTTGTTCGTCTAGCAAAATATATGTTTGAATAAAAAAAAAATATCTGTGTCGGGCCAAAATAAATTCGACTGTAAACTAAATCTTTTGTTGAATCAACTGTATATATCCGTTTGGCCACTCATTTGACTGCCTTCGTTCGAAAATACAGCTAGAGAGTTTATTCGTATTTTTTTGTGACAATTAAGATAGTAACCGTGTTTGTTAGTTCATCTATTGATGCTTAACAATTGTATGACCACATGAACAAAACAATGCCACAAGAAACTAAGAAATAAAGCTGTAAAACTTTAAATATTTGTTTGCACACGTTGCCCAATATTTACAACATGCTGTATTTATTTAAAAGCTTTCCGTCGTCGTGAGTTGTCACCTTAGCTGATGTTAGTAAGGCGTAATGCTCGGACGCAGGTGATCTAGGTTCGAAACTCGGTCAAACTTGTGGTATTTTT
The DNA here is from genome assembly GCA_029891345.1 of Dryococelus australis. Classification (NCBI taxonomy): domain Eukaryota; kingdom Metazoa; phylum Arthropoda; class Insecta; order Phasmatodea; family Phasmatidae; genus Dryococelus; species Dryococelus australis. The sequence continues at coordinate 62,722,399 of CM056998.1, read as the reverse complement.
TCATATAGGCCCACACCGTTTAATATACGTGTAGTCAAACAAATCTTTCGTTGCACCAACCAAAGCTTGCAGTTTGAGGCAACCAAATGAGAACAACAAAATAATTTGGTTTCAGCAACAAGATATTTCATTATATCTATACAAACAAATCATTTGGTTGCACCAAACAAATCTTGTTTGATTCAACAAAACATTTTTCTCAGTGCAGACGCACGTGGGGCTCCGCCCACGGCTGTATTAGTCTATGGAATGGAAGCCGAGACACGAAAGTGAAGCCGAAAACGAAAGAGAAGGATAGGGCTAGTAGTGACAAAAAGGTGCGTGTTTTGTTTTACATTGCTTACTATGTAACTTATGCCGCTCATAATATGGCGGCTTACGTAAACAATCGGTCTGCGCATGCGCAGCTGAAAGAAGCAGACAAGGCATCCGCTTCACTTGATAAACGTGGAGAAGATAGGCTGTTGCCACTCCATCATCTATTACCTCCATGGCTCCGCCACGCCTCGACGTCATGGACCCGCAACTCACTAGCGCGGCGACCTGGGAGACTTACATGGTGCTAGGGGGGGGGGGGGTGACCTAGTGATACTCCCGCATATATAAGCACCTATACTGGCTTAAATTTCTTCCTGCCGGCTCCTTGTTTTATTTACGTCACCCAAACCCTATACCTCGGCTGGGCCCCTTGTAGCCTCTGCACCCCCTCTCTCCAAAATGAAAACTAGAACAAACACGCGGGATCCCCGTATTGGCTTCAGGTGTAAACAACATACACTCAGTAATCGAGATAGAAACGAACAAGTGTGTCCGAATTCGGACATGAATACTTCTTCACCAAGGGGACAAGGGCTTTTATCTCGCGAAGGGTGCAAGGGGAAGTGGACAAGAGCGCAAGACGGTGAATTCAGGCACAGCCATTAACTTCTTGCCAGCCTGCAGGTCAGCCAGTAGATGGATCTGCCGCATCACGCATTAGCCAGTCAGAGAGAATACCCATTTCCAGAGTATTGCGCAATCAATCAGCGAATGGAACTGCCACGCCGTCTCACTTCTATGTACTTACCGTAAGACTTTGACCCTTAGGGGTGATCATGGCCCAAATTTTAGGCTAGCCTATTTAACTGTTAGAACTGTTAGAAACAAATGCGATCTAGCCGGTTTTGTATTTTAGTTACCAGAGAGTAGAAAAATCAAAAAGTAAAATTTAATAATTAAAAAAATAAATATTATTTTGAAATATTTCAGCTAAAGTCACCCAAAGCATTCACGATGTATTCGGTGGACCAGTTTTCGATTATGTAAAACTTGTGATACTTACACAGTTTCAATGTGTAAATAGGCCTCCGCGTTGAGAAAGCCACTGTAATAATATGTAGTATTCCCCGCTTCTAGTGTAAATGCTGATATAGTGTTGAGACTGACCACAACCAAGCTTACCCCTCGACGAGGAACACATACAATATTACAAAATTTATAAATGGTGCTGTAAAATATTTTGAGTGCCCAGAGAAAATAAATGACTATGACAAAATAAACTAAATAAACTTTTAACAGACCCTAGAACCTTGGTGCCAGGAGCTTAATACAAAGATTTGCCTTAGGAGTAAGACGGTGAAAAGTCTTGTACTTTCCTGAACTCAGTAGATAACTTAATTGCCATTTTAGCAACATCAATTAAATTCAAATAATGTTTTACCAAGAATATTCACCAATTAAACAGAGCAGTCATCAGACTCTTAAAAATCACACAATTTCAAATTGCATTGCTTTGCTGCAATGATATTAAATAAATAGATTATGTCTGTGAATCCAATACAGCAATATCTTCCTGGAAATATTCCGAGTAAATATTCCAATAGGATTTTTCATGCAACACATGCAGTGCACTTAGACCAACATGCTACAAGAAGCTAAATGAGAGCAAAATATGTGAAAAAAAACCTTCAACTCAAATCAACACATTTTAAACACTGGTGTAGCATTTTTCAGACAATTGAGAAGGAGATTAAACACTTCAGAAAAAAATATACATATAACTTCATATCACTTTAGCACAAGACATTATCAGAAAACACGATATAATACTTTCAGTAAAAAAAAAAAAAAAACATAGGCAACATATGGAATCAGAACATATTCTATCCAATTGTAGCAACAAGATAATTCATGAACCGCAACAATCAAAACCGTTACAAGTGAGAAACACAAGGACGCATCAAATATAGAAATAACTCTCACAGAAAATTACACTACATAGTACATAGGTTCTTAAACCTTCAAAAGATAATTTCGCAGGCAAAATAAGAAAGCTCTACTACAATAAAACTGATCTCTTTCAGTGTGAGAATTTCGATTTTGGGCTTGCAGTAATAACTGCAAAAATAATAATTCATTATCAAGCAATTAGTCTCTCAAATTGAAAAAGAAAACCATCTCATCCAAAAGCAATCAATAAAATGAAAATTCTGTAATTTGATGAGATCAAGCTTCTTCTCTTCAAACAAATTACTCTCCGATTAGTTCATTAGAGTGTGTGCTTCTGGGGCAAACTGATACAAGCACTCAAAATAAAGTTTATATGCAATCACATTAATAGGGCATACAAAATACATCTTCCAATTAAAAAGTGAAAATTTTGTCACTTCTAGATCCCATCTCAGATTCAGCTTGGTAAGATTTATTTCAAAACTCACTCGTTAATATCAGCAACATTGCGGATGCAAATAGATGAACCCATTTGCCTCACTGCAGTCATACCGCAGCACGTCGTCAAACCTCCGAGTCTCCATGTCGCAGATGACGCCGTCGCCTCTGGTTCCCGCATGTATCACGCCTCAAACCTCTTGAATTGCCTCGCCTGGAGCTGCAGAAGTAGGAAATCCAGGTCACCTAACACAAACTCAGTGCTTAGAAACATAATTGACAAGGAACCAGGTGCGACGCCACTGCACATCCTCGACGAAACTCTCGGGCTTCTAAAATACGACGTCCTCGAGGTTTCATGGCTACTGGCAGACGAAGGGCGAATTCAGGGCTTACACACCCACGCCAAGCATGAATGCGGAAGTCCCCAACCTCATTGTTATCACCTCAACCGAGATTGGCTGATAACAATAAAGTTTGAATTCGCCTCCCTTCATGCCAAAACAACGTGCAGGGCACGTTCCTATATCTCATATTGATAATAATCACACGTCAAAATCGATCGTTAAAATTACAGACATAATACTGTCCGGCTCATGAAATAAAATGTCCCCACAGGTAAGCATTACGACTTAAATTCGTGAATACAAAGAAAATTAGAATAAATATTTTCATTCCAACCAGTTATGCACACTAGTGAACAAATTAATCTTTAAATGTGTATTTCAATGTCAAAACAATAACAAGTTCGTGTTGGTTAACACACCACTCAGTGTCTGTTCTCAACAAAATAAAGTATTTTTTTGTTCCAGTGTCAATATAAACATAATATTACTCTAGTGTATTTTGCAGACAAAATTAAAGTAAATTAATCTGACTGCGAACAACTTTACACGAAGTTTCTGCAGTGCTTCGCACTGCAGAATGCCCGGTTAATTTTACACTAGAATGTTAACGTATTCCCAAAAGATAAATTATAGTGTAATGACCTCACCAAAAAACTCATGTGAAGTTCGGTGTCAAAAAAACACGTGGTGACATAAAATCAAACAGCTGGGATTATTGTTACACTATGGACAACTTTACAGAAAAAAATCGTTAACAAATACACAAAGCAAAGTAATTCACTTGCACTTCAAAAAACATAACTCATTTACCAAACGTTCTGTAAATACTTAGAATCCAGTCAATAATTCTTAAATTTCACTTTAAATAATAAGTTTAACATATACCATTTCCTTTTCTGAAACAGAAATCAGAACATTCACAAACACTTCCATGATTAAACAGTTCATAGCGGTTCAAACCAAACGGTCGAAAGCAGTGTGCTGATTGGTCGACTCCGACCGTCCAGTGCGACGCCTCCTCCGAACGAAGCAATCACGTCAGTTACAACATGGCTGCTTTTCGTGTTCGTTCGCGTCGTCTTGCGCTGCAAAGCAGCCAGCACTTTTCACTGCCCGAGACGTGCTTCGCATGGAATCATCACCAGGCAACTCTTTCCGTGACGCAAATGTGAAAATTCCACACGTGGAATACAGTAAGAAACAGTTTTAAATCACTTTAAACAATTAGCAATGTTTTTGCGGCAAAAACCTCGGTTTCGCTGTAGCCTTTGTTTACACTTTGCCCTTTCAATTCACATAACAGTTCACTTTCCATTTGCTCTTATCAAGTGTTCATTAACGACTAGATGCAAAACAGTCACTTTAAATCAACATCAATTCTTCTTTGTTTGATGTGTAAAGTCTTTCAGATCTCATATATAACGTAGTCGACTTCACTATTAGATTTTCATTTTATATTACCACTGGAGAGATAGTCTAAGCACGTGAACTACTTTAATTGGTACGTTGCTGGGCTAACGTCCAAGATAAAATTTCATTTTAAGAAGAACCTAGCAAGCAATCAAGGAAAAGGAACTTGTATAAGGAAAAAGTCTATTCCCATAGTCCTTACAACGTTCGGAATTCCCAAGCAGCGTAAAATGTAAACAATACATTCTTATACACATAGGGGTTGCATCAGACAATTGTAAAACCTTCAAATTAACAGAAAACACTAATATTGCCAATAATTGTAACGCAGACAAAGAGAAGACATACGAACAACATGGTACTTCAACAATAATAAATGCATTGGAAAGATTTGCAGGGCAAAACATGTTCGTCACTACGGGCATATATCGAGAAGATAAATTAGCGATGATACGTGTTATCGTATCTCTGGATAAAATAATAGTCCAAACCCTCAATATCAGTACCACGTGGGATTTAAATAAACAAACAGGTGAGTATCAGATCGCCAACACTTAGACTTTAAACATGGTTAGGAGAGCTTATGTAGAGTTACTTTTTAAATTGTGATAGGGGTGTTTTTGTGTGATATGTTCCCCGTAATTATTTCGAGTTAGGCGCAGTGGTTAGGGCTGTATGTAAATATCACGTAATCATAACTTCAGTGACATTAGCAAAAATTAATCAATCTTGCAGTACTTCTTAGTTCTTCTGTAGCCTCTGCCGTCTCAATGACACGCGCACGTGTTATTCCATTTTTCCGACGTAGACTTCAGTGTCAGCAGCGTGTAACAACCACATAAGCATCATGACCTTCAGCACAGCTGATGGGCTTCGTGTAGCGACGTAATATTTTAGGAGCATTTTCATAGCGTTCTCGTATTTCTTCAGGTCAAGCCGAACATACGTGACAAACGGCGTGACATAATAACACTGACAAAATACAATATACTCTTTAATACAAGTACATAAACAATACACTTCAATACTCTTCAAATAATAAATTTGCCGTTTTCACTCAAGGCTCTAGCATCAAATTAGCTCCGGGCATTAATAATGCGTTGCAAGCAATGTAGAGATTTTTGCTCTCGGCAGTACATCTGCCCCGTCAAACTATGACGTTACCTTCAAACTTTGTTTAATATGACCACACCTGTGTTGTCATGTTACTTTATTTCAGCTGAATTCTTACAAAGTGTCAAGTAGGGTCTTAACTGTGCTATGTTGCTTCGACCTACAGGATTTCTTTCCAGATCGACTAACTCGTAGCAGTTGTCACGAATAACTTGAGTAACTCTGAATGGCCCTTCAAAAATTAAAAATAACTTTTTTGTTACACCTGCTCAGTAACTGCTGGTGGGGTTTGTTCTTCATAATACCTAATCGTTTACCGAGAATTTATTCTTCTTACTGACTCTGCAGTACTTACTTCGTCGTTCAGCGGACAAAACCAACCTTCTCCTAACCAGATCTATTAATTATTGTTTTACCTTCCTAGGGCCTTCCTCGGTAGTGGCAACGTCAAGCTTAGGTAGATATCGCAGCTCTTCTACGACACATCCCAAGTTTTGTCCGGCCAGGACTTCGTGGGGAGGCACACCTGGAGTAACATTTACAGACTACCAGGTTACCTTCACGAATCACATACAGCCTGTTTGTTATCGTGTCGGGCGATGGCCAAGGAGGTATGTCATCTACCTCCTCCTTACTTCTCGGGAGCTCTTTTTAAGGCCCTTTTAACAGGTATTAACTACTAATAAATATATTTTATTGCCGCCCCAGACGTAAGCTCTTAGGAGTGGTAAAATGTATACACTGTGTTTATTAGTCACATTTCATTGTTTATATCAAAAAGGGACAGGAAAATAAGAATCTGATGAAAAGAAAAATTCAGCAGAGCCTTAAAAAGTGCTCACTTTACCGTGAATCACCTATAGACGTGTTGACGTGCGGGACGTGTTTCCCAGGTCTTCTTCACACTCGTCAGTTACACATCCGGGCGTCCTTCGCTGCCCCGTCAAACCTTTCTTCTCTCACGATGATGCGGTTCGTTCTTCCTTCTCTCCTCTTCATTCTACTTCTCTTCCTTCTACTTCTCTTTCTTGTGGACACGGTCAGTTTGCCTCGTCCCACGTGTCCAATTCTTCTAAAGTGACGTATCTTGGGCAGGTGCGTCCCTTGGCCTCGCACTGTCCTTCGTCGAAATACACGAAATACTGCAGAACTGTTAGTGCCAGCGTTTTGTAATGTGACTGTAGGTACTTCTATTAGTTGTTCTGGCGTGTCACACACAGTACAAATTTCAGTTTCAGTTCTGATCAATTCCTGTTGCACAGGACAATCATGCAATTATTTAAACACAAGGAAGATTTCACAACTCGACACTCCATTAGTAATTTCAGGTGTTTCAGTGTGAGTGGCAGGCCTTACTGATACAACAGCTGTTACTTTCATCAGGTTCACATGTGACGTCTTCAAATATTCATTCTCCACTCGTCGAAATACTGCAATATTTTCAAAGTACTGTTCGGTTGTAGGGCTTAATTTACAGATTACAAAATTACATTCCGACATATGGTTTGCGATAGGTGCAAGCAGTACTTCACTTACAATTTGAGCTTCTGGGTATTTCACAGTTCCATAGGTAGCAAACGTTCATCCTAAAGACATCGTGTCCATATCTGCTATCACTGCCTCGCGATTACTCGCTATTTCTAATTTATATGCCTTCAATTTAGCTAGGACTTTATGAAACTTCCATGACAGATATGCCTTAAATTCTTCGGAACTGGGATGGATATTATTTATATCTTCCTCCTGTTCTTCGATTCTTTCCCACAGTTCTCGAAACCATTCCTCGCTTATCTCTGATTCTTCCTCTCTTCTTTTCATCTCATCATCGTAGAGTCTAGGCCTCGCTCGATTGATGAATGCCAAAGCCTCGAGAGCTCTACTTCTTTTAGCTTCGCCTTCCGCTAACCTGTGACCATTAGACGGAATCGTCGCGTGGATTATGGCGCTCAGTTCGGTCTTGTGCTCGTCAATCCTTGTCAAAATAATACCAAACAAATAGTCGTCCAAGTCCGTCAGACTAATATTAGGCCTAACCTCTTCTTCAGGCCTTACCATGGGTGACTGTTCTTGGATGCAGGTAAAGTTCCTGGACTTGATACATCCTCTTTTGCTTTAGGCATTTCTGTCTTAATTTCAGACGTACTTTTTTCCTCCTTTTCACTTCCTTCCATGAGTTAAGCAACATATTTCCCCAAAATTCTTCTTACATCCTCTTGATACTTCGCCCAACTTTCCTCGCGATCTTTACCAGATTTTGTACGTTTTTATACACAATTTTTAATCGTATATGCATTTAGCTCCTGCGACTCACGAAATACTAAAGGATGAATTCCAGTATGTTTATATGAGACTTTGGTTTAACTTACTATCGTTCCTTCATGCACTACAGTAGTAATGTCTTTGAGTCGCGCACTCAGAACTTTATCCAATTCCTGAGAAAACCATCGCTGTGTGGAAAACTTACTAGGATCAAACTTTGCGTTCGGGTTTTTGTCCCTTTCTTCGCACAATCTTTCTCTCATTTCCAGCATCTTAAGTGTGATTAGCTGTGCGTATCCATCATGACTTCCTGTTATGAGGTTTAGGCAATCCCTTGTACCTTCCATACTGGTTTTATGCTTGGGTCTTAACGAACTTGTTAAAAAGTAAGGTTTCCCTGTCTCCTTTGCACATCTCTCATTAACTTCTCTGTTTTACTTCGGCCACCACACTAAGGGCGCCACTGTACAACTCCTGATATTTACACATTTTCAATGTGCAAATAAGCCCCACGTTGGGCGCTACTCTGAAAATAATGCGATTACTTTTCTTACAGTAGTATTCGAACATGTAGTGTCAACAGGACAGAAATTACGTGTGCGTGGATAAAGCAGGTGTATGGGCGTGTTGTAGGAACGACTATTAATAGAATAGAGATTGTATGTGCCACGGAGCCACAAGACAAGGAATAAAATTTTCACACAATAAAAGAAAAGAAACAACTTTAAAGCATAGCAAATAAACACTTGGACAAAGTTAACACTGGCGAAAAAACTAACTACAATAAATTACAAGGACAAGGACTCTCTTCATTATACAATGCTTTGATTTATTACTACTCTTTTCATTAATTATCAACATGCATGGAAAACACTTGGATAAATAAGAGAAAATCATTTTATTCTTCGAGCACTGGAGTGTGAAATATTTTAATCTTAAGACTGATCCAATTCAAACTTATTTTAGCTTAAGGTGAGGCTTGGTAGAATTACTGAAATTTTATTTCCATACGCTTTCCCAGTACTCAACTACTGCCACACTACACAGCATTCCGATTACATGATCAGGTAAATAAGTCTGTCACTGTAATAATGCAGAGGTTAATGTTCTTTAACACAAATGATTTGCTCCTGGCTAATTCAGTAGGTAGTCACAAACTCTTTTAATCTCGTAGCTACTGGTTATGATGATTCATTTGTAAAAATTAAGTTTATTTTTATACATATTTTAGAAATCATTATTCAATATAGCGACAGTTATTAATGATAACAGTTCAACACAAAATCAAATTTGGATGGCAGAAAATTTACGGATCCAGAAGTAGAGTAGTACAGAAGCTAATGCTGAAGAGTTCGTCTTACATTTTAATCAGTTGGCGTCGGCGTCGTCTGGCGAAGCATTCAAATAACTATCTAGATCCACCCGAGCCTCTTCTAAGTTTCCTTCAAAACTTTGACCAACTAACCAACTCTCCTCAGGTAGCTAGCTTACCGACTAAACTTAAGCTGACGGAAATATTGAAATTCTTGTCGGCTTGCTCCCTATAATTACGGTTGTCCATATCTCATGGTGTCTGGAAGGAGAGTCATTACTATAAACAGGGATTACACCACGCATCATGCGGGCGGAAAACGTGTCGTATTGCTAATTCAAATGTATTCCATGCAACTAGCAATGCATGCTATCTTCCTTATTACCAAGGAGAAACGGTGTAGCGACAAAATAACTCTCTTTCCTACCCAGTGCCTGTTAATCTAGGTCAGTGTTGCCAGCTAGAAGAATATCTTTAAACTGCATGTAAACAAACGGTGTTTGGGAATAAATATAAAATAATCAAGAAATTAGTTATATTAAAGTTAGTAATTGTGAATGTTTACCATGTCAGTATAAACATTTTAAGCTGTAGATAAAACTATACAAGAATCAAAACAAACATGATAATTAGTATTAACACTTCCCTCAAAATAAACATTGAACAAGTAAATAAGCAACAACCTTGTATATATCTGTAGGGACCATTACCTCACAATTACTTGTGGCGTGTAGAGTTTCAGTGCCAGGGAAGTACTCATTTGCAAATGGTTGTGTGGGTAAAAGATCATCCAAACTTTGAAACACAATAAGCAATTCAAATGATCGACCGCGCGTGTGTATGTGAGACACCATTTGAAGATTCCAATCTGCATGAACTCGTTCTGAAATGTCAAATACATCGATATACCCACACGTGCCAGTATACCAGTTTAACTTCCCGCGAAAAGAGAGAAACTCGCCTGATCACAAGCAATACGGATGACGGACGAGTCTGTGAAAGTATAAATAGTCTAACTACATAGTAAATAAAATAAATATGTGATACTAAAAAGTTAAATCTAAAATGACTATAAAAAATCTTTTAAATTCAAGGTGTTATTTATAAATGAACCGAAAAGATAAAAATAATTATAGGAGTTGTTACAGAATTTGTAGAACACGTAAGACGTGGTCGAATAGCCGAAATAAAATTTTACTACAAATTAAAATTTTTTGTATTTATATTAATTATATATAATCTAGGCGCAATATAGAAATTATATCTCATTTGCGTTTGCGTAGTAAACACATATCTTGCGTAAGGCTCTTAACTATTCGCAATATTGAACGTATACCTCATTTGCGAGAGTGTAGTAAGCACATATTTTCCATAAGGTTCTTAACTATTTGCGCCAATCTTTTATATAATAAATATAAATGCATACAATAATATTAATTGGTAGTAAAGTTTATTACGGCTGTTCTACCATGTCTTACACGTTCTGCAAATTCTGTAACTAATCCTATAATAATTTTTATCTTTTAAGTTAATCTATAAATAAAACTTTGATTTTAAAATGTTTTTTACTGTTAATTTATTTTGTACGTTGGTTTCGGCAATGCTGATTGATGAAGTATGTATATTTAGAGACCTGAAAAATTCACTAGTACAATGTCCTGCAGACTAGACTCTCCAGTCTTATGTACAAAATTGGCCGATATCAACTGGTCATTGGTTGTCTGCTGCCACAGGGGAAGGCGACGATTGGGTCAGTCTTCTCAGGGAGGTGTCAAAACACCGTTTGGACCAATGGCCGGAATTTCATTAACACACGTGTTTTGGATTCTAGCTTGTTCCGAAATGTACCCGTAAATATTTCAGGACTCTATGTATAGTTATGAGGTATAAATAATATATACTATTTAAGTCATAAGTGCAAGATACATAAGAGACACGGATACTTAATGTAAATACACGTTGATTTAAAATCATCCACCTCCCAAGTAAAACACAAACGATATTTATATTGAAAAATTTTCATGTATAGAAAGCGTAAAAAATTCGTATATGACTAAAAAAATTTAGATTATCTTTACCTTTCTCTGGTTTTAACAGTATGTCATAAAGGAACATGCAAATATGGAACAACCACATGCCTGCTCTGCTAATTTCATGCACTTTCGTAGTTTCATTTTCCGATTAATTTAACACAAGGTACCGCGTAGGCCGCTCCCACTTCGATATTCCGAGCTAGACAGCTAATGAGACGGAAAATTTTCCAAATGAGGACGGTGTGCTTGAAAATGTGCGCATGGCGTAAGCGCCAGTAGTAGAACGAAATATAACTGTTACGTGGTTTTAATTCAATTGCGCAGAATGCAAACCCAGGTAATTTAGGATTAACATCTGCATATGGTTTAAACATATTTATATTAATTCATGAGGGTAAAGGATGTTCTCTTTACAACACAATATGAGGGGTTATCATCATTTCAGGTTTATTATTATTGTTTGGAAAGGAAATAGCTGAAAAAGGGCTCTTTGTTGCGCCTTACTTTACGACCATATTTTCAGCAAGAGACAATAAAATTTTATGATGGAATGTTTCCTGAAAAACTGGTTAAAACTAAGGCTCAAGCTGTGGGAAAAGTAACCTCAAGGATCGGCGTACCTACAGAATTTATTATCATGTTACAGCGATAGTCGCTGGGGACATTTGTTTCGTTTTTAAAATGTATAGTGTTCTTATTGTTTCAATGATAATAAGCAACTTAATATTTAACTATTAAATATTGCAAATGATTTTATTAAACATTTTAGGAAAATCGTTTTGACACAATGCATTAAAAAACGCCTTTATCTATTGTTTTATATTATAGTGAAGTCTTTTAGAATTTTTGTGCATTAAACGCGTTAAACAGTAGCCCGGCTCAAACATTCAAAAACCCATTAACCGGCCTTGCTTAATACGACTCTCTGCGACCAACGAATTGCGCCGTTAATCTAAACGTCACGCATCGAGAGCTTTAAACAATTTCACAGTGCGTACATATGAACAGTCAGAAATTCACAGGCGCTCGTACATTAAATTTAAAAGCTCGGGAGGGGGAAAAAAACATTTTTTTGACCCTGCGTGACACGTAGATTGATGGCTCAATTTCGCCCAGCTGCGGGTGTTCGGTAAACTATCAACCAACCGAATTAAACGACGGACCACATTCTATATTCCGCGTTGGCCTGAATTTTTACTCATTCCTCTCTGTTTGATGTAGAAGGAAGCGGGGGGAGGGGGGCATAGGTAGCATTGGGGGGGGGGGGGAATTGCTTGCTCGACACGGGCTGCGTAATTGAGAATTGTTGCGTTCGGCGCGGGAGGTTTTTCAACGTCGTGTCTGCGCGCTACCGGGATCCGCTCCCGTCGCGCTGGATTTATCGCCTCGCACTTGTTAATTGCGAGCCTTTGGTCGGGTTTAATGGCTTGTGTGCTTTCGGGGTCGCTGCAGCGCGGGTACTTATTAGCGCGCGCGCCGCTCTAGCACGTGGCCCACAGAATACCTATTGGCTGTTCGCCGTTAAAATGAACACTTTCGAAAGCCCTGCTTAAGATATACTTGCTCGTCTATTCTTCCACCTTATGTAAAACATGGCCATGGGCCTCGACACTTTATTTATGCGTCGGTTTATCGAAACAGTGAAATTATTCGAAAAGTAAATATTTTACAAATATGCTAAAACAGAAAGCGAAGGAAATAATTTCAGTTATCACAAATGGTTGCCTAACACTTTTTATTCGACAAAAGGTATGATATGTATGGAACTACTTTCACTCCATCGCTACCAACTTTAATGGACGCATGTCACTCAGTGCGCTCGATAAAATATATGCAGGTAGGAGCGGTGACTTTTTTTCTAAGGTTGATTTCAACAGTGCTCATTTTATAGTGAACAGCCTTTAATAATACAGAGGTGAAATGGTGGCGTGCGTCACAAACTCCAGACTCTCCTGGAGACTAACGCGCAAGCGCACAACCAATCTCCGTGTCCCAACATCGAACTACTTTCTGCCAATACGACTAGTAAAAAAGGCGTGGATTGGATTTTAGGTCACAAAACTGATATGTAAACAAATGATTTGAACAGTAGCCCGACTATAGGCTGTTCACGGTAAACTGAGCACTTTTAAAAACCCCTGCTTAAGATATACTTGTAAGCACGTTATGTATCCTTCAGCCATATTTAAAATTATCATTGCCATGGGCCTGATCACTATATTCATGGGTCGATCAAGTGACACTGTGAAACGAAATAAATATTAAATATATACTTAACAAATCTGCTCATGTATACACTTCGATGCAATAAAAAGAACACACAAATCGAAAGAAATAATTTAAGTTACTAGAAATTGTTACCTAACACTTTTATTCAAACTTTAGGATACGGAACTACTTTCACTCCACAATTACTAACTTTACTGCGCCCGTTAATGTATATGCAGGTAGAGGCTGTGTCATTTGTCTATTTTTAATTTCAAAAGTGCTCACTTAATCGCGTACTGCCTTTCGTAGGAAATATTCTATAACATGCAATATCCATTCATATTCAAAGCTTTTTCCCCCAGCTTTGTGTGGGCAATCAGAGACCAAGTTTGCTCACATTTCTTTTCTGTACACTGAACTACTCTGTGACGATGCTTTAATACGAAACAGCGCGGGAGACCGCGTCATCGCCGACGTTGGCTTTGGCTGAAGGCCACCGTGGTTACTTACAACTTATCTGAAGACTTGCTAAACTTCTACTTCCAGGATGCTCCTCCACCTTGTGCAAACAAAGCTTAACCGAGTCTAGAAAATTATACCAAAAGGAAAGCACTCCGAATTCGTGCGCACTCACTTTCGTAAATTACATATATTTCATGAGAACTATTTCTTACTATAGACTGTTCATCGTAAAGTGAGCACTTTTTAAGGCCACCCCAACAGGCTTTAACCACTTATAAATATATCTTATTGCAGCATCGGGCATTACTTTTTGAGGGTAGCGAAATGTATACACTGTGTTTATTCATCACAAACCAATGTTTATATTAAAAATCAGCAGCAAGATGGGAATAGGATTATAGGAAAAATTTAAAAGAGCCTTAAAAAGTGCTCACTTTACCGTGAACAGCCTATGCCTACACACAGCCTACACACATATTTTCACCCTATTTTTTTTCGATTTAATTACTATAGATAAAGTATAAGGGAAAAGTTAATATATAGAAAAAAAAAAAAGGTACTTTCATGTTATCGCGAGTATAACACGCATGTGAATCATGCCATATTTGGAAACCAACCAATCGCGTCATGCATGGGCTGATTATTCAACGTTTTGATTTAAAAATTGTGAAGATACCACGAATAAGATAGCAATAACTTCCAAGTACAGATGAACACGCAGCTCGTAATGTGGCTCCTAGAGCATCTAACTGTTTCCTGTTTCACCGAAATAAACCAGTCGATTTTCAAACTCGACACAAGGGAATTCGAAAATAGTTGCACTAAATTATTTAAAGAAGTGGTTCGCGAAAGTCATTTTATAAACAAAATTGTAGTATATCAATAGATAAAAAAAATTGCTGGAATTCCTTAGTGTTCAAGGATTTTTCGATTGCAAACGCGTTTTATCTTCGTTTATCTGTTACGCGTTTTAAGATAGACCTACAGCAAGTTATTGTTTTATTTAGTGTGTATTATTTTATCCTATACGAGGAAATTAGGTTTTTCATTTTCTTGAATCATCTTTCAAACTGGGACTTTAATATTTATTAATAAAAATGTTTGGAGTACTAAATTATTATACTTGCCTGAAACTTTAAGCAAACTTTTATCGTTGTTTAAAATGTTCTATTATCCAAAGTATTTAAGGATATGTGATATACATAATGGATTTATTTAAATCTCGATACAAATGACTATAAAAATTTAGTATTACCAATTAAATGTTGTTCCAATTACGTAACTTATTTTAAAATGTTCAGAGATAGAAGTAAATGAAGTAGTATTCGTATTTTTCATGAGATATAAACATATTACATTATTAATCACGTAACATAATAGTTTCAGCTGTAACATGACTCACAAAAATTAAATATAATGGAGCTTTAAATAGTTGTAAAGATGAGCTATGTGCGCTGTCGTACTGGTTTAAAATGCAGCAGTTGGGGAGAAAATTGTACAAAAATGTGAAGAAAAACCGACTGTTAGGACCTATATACCTTAAGGTGGTCGTTTGCTCTATCTGCCAAATGGTCTGTAGCGCTCCAGTGAGACGTTTTTATATATGTTTATGCACAGTATTTAAGAAAGATTGCTATTATTATTACAAGATAAGTCTCTAAAGTGTTATTTAAAATATACACTTTACAGTTAATATATTACATTGAGGTGCTTTCATATTTTCGACAGAGAATATGATACGAAATGGGTACATTTGAAGATCACAGATATTTTACGCACGAAAACAATACTAACCCTTACAGCATCTTGTCCAGAGTGTGCCTGTGTCACCCTTATCGCTGCTGCACTTCTAAGACATCCAGTACGCAGGATAACGTATGCCCTACGATGATCGTCAAGCAGCTTGGGGCATGGACGATAACTGAATATGTTAACTGAAGTCAGTCAAAAGATGAAATCATATTAGGAGTGGCAAAGGGGACCGTGTGGGAAAATGAATATCTGCATAGAGTTTCTCTTTGCGTGAAGGGTAAAATGGGATTATAAATGTTTTTCTGCGAGTAAAGCGAATTAGATGAGAGAAAGCGTTCGCTACAAAATTAATATTTTTCGTTCTGTATCTAGCCTCTTGGTTGATAAAATTTTGTATATGTCAAGAAATTATTTGCGATTTGTTACGAATAACTTATTTTGTAATAAAAAAAGAAATTAATTGTTGTTGCGTCCTCATAACTTAAACATCACAAGAAATTTGCTGGATTTGATTTACAATTGACCTTTCCTTTAAGCGTGGCCATCAAAGAACAAGCTGTAGTTCTAACCAGACAATAGTTGCTGATACAAAGAGGCATTGAGTGGAGCAATGGCAGAATGAATACGGGCGAGGAACTTAAATAACACAGAACAAACCCGTGCAACAATGACCATATTGTTGGCCACAGTAGTACCCTCGAAATCCCACCAGCTCAACCACCAAGCCATCATTTATAATTATCTCTGTATACGACCTCATCAAGCTAGCTTTACATTAAGCCAGCTATTCTCCGACGAAGTACTTCGTTTTTAAGTGTGGACGAGAACTTTTATAAACAACGGAACTTGCTTTTTTTTTTTATTTTTAGTGCGCGCAATTTCGCTGGTCCTCCGTTATCATCGGGAAGGTTGGCTCGGCGCCGCAGAAGACCTCTCTAGACCTAATCTGCCCCTCCTCCGCCCCCAGTGTATCCTGCAGCATTATCTTCCGTGGAGTTGTGTAACCCCCCTGCAATTTCCAGCCTGAGCGGGAAATTGCGAGTCTACGTGCCTCGTGGCCTGCTGGCGTCGTTAGCTCAGTTTGTTCCGGCTCATCCGGGATCGACGCTTCGTTAGAGCCTGTTTTTTTTTGTTATCAACGATGATCCGGCATCTCGGTGAAGGTCGGGAATGAAAATAAAAAAAAAACCTTGCAAATACACGTGGTCTGTAAGTGCCTCGCTCAATCGTGCCGGACGATACCGCTGGTCGACGGGTTTCCTCGTTGATCTCCCGTTTCTCCCGCCCCTTCATTACAGCGCTGCTCCATACCCACCTCAATCACCCTCATCGGCTCTCAAGACCTCGCTGTTAAGAGCCGACTAAATCTCTTCAACCACTTCACTCACTCTTGAGCAAGTTGCAAGAACTGGCAATAATTACAGCTCACGCGCTTATGAAATTGTTTGAAAATTTGCTGCGTCATTGTATACGCGTTTCGAGAAAACACGATCAGTAAGGTTTTTTCCCTATGCGCATTGTACCTCTCCTATATACACTGCCTGTAATTAAAATTGCGACACCAAGAATGACGTGAGATTTATTGAACAGAAAACACACCTTACACATGTGACATGATTACTCTTCGGATCGGTATTAAATACAGTAGGAGTGGAAATCGGTATTGGTTGGCTCCCACGCGGGCAGAAATAACTGCTGCTACATGACGCGGCATTGAGAGGAAGAGACTTTGGATGTCCGTCTGGAATATCTCTGCCCATGATAAGTCAACGCGTGCCCAAAGTTTATCCCTTGTGGCCGCGGCTCTTCTGTGGAAGGCCAGTCGTCATCCAGCCATGGACCACGAGTTTCCGATGGACGAGAGATCCGGGGAACGCGCAGGCCAAGAAAACAGTGTGACGTGGTGGTCATCCACGAACAGCCGGGCGATGTGTGCCACACGCGGTCGCGCACTGTCCTGTTGGTGCAGCGCCCCAGGCTGGCCTTGAAGACAGGGGACAATAACAGTCTCCTGAGCGAGGGCGTTTGATGTGGCCGCACGGTCCGTAATTACCATGTGCATCAGATACCTAACCTCGAGCTCGTTGGTCTGACGAAGATTTTGGCTTCCTGTACGTCGCTCAGCCCATTCTCTTCTCGATCCTCCGATCCCATATACGCTTCACTGTTGTTACATTTCTTCCAATGCGAGGACCAATTTCGCGGTGTGATAATCTACAATCACGATAAGCCACGATTTTCCTACGATTAAAAGCGGAAGCCGATTCGTATGTTTGTCGTGTTCTCTGACATGGCACACTTACTCCGTATGTGCACACTAATGGTAAAGAAACTAAGAGTCATTAGCGCTCACTGGATCCCCGCCTCAACTTATATAGTACCGCTTATCAGTGTCGCACATGTTACACCACCCGGCTGAACAATTAGTCACGTCATTGCCCTACCCTCCTCTAGGCCTTTCTCCAATATGGAATTTTACAGGTGTTGCAATTTTAAAGACTAAAAGTGTATGTCTCGGAAAGAGTCAAATGCGTTGTTGAGGCCACAACATTGTAGGCCTACAACAATATCGACATATTTTCAACTCATGGTGTGGTCAATTTTCGATGCTTTGCAAAGGTGAAAAACTTCCATTAATTTTTTGGAACATTATTAAAATATTTTCTACATCGCAGTTTTCAGCATGATACATATTCGAGTTATATATTAAGTGGTTCTCATTCCACAATAAACCGAAGGCCATGGCATTTTCACTGGCTTTCATCTGCCTAAACCACAGACTTAAAACTTATTCAGTAAAAGCATACAATCAGTAGTGATATATTTTACAGATCCGGTTTATTGAAATGTTTTCCAGGCGCCGGGAAATATTTCGCGAGTTCCATACGAAGTGACCCAGTTGACGCGCACCTGTTATCTCTGTGCGAATAACATCTCGCCTGGGGACACCTATAGCTACAGCGCTTCCCTATAGCGGTAGATTTGTCATCTTATAAAATACACACTGCACTATACTATCCAGCGTGTTTTACTTTAAAGAGTTAAGCCAATAACCGTTCGCATGGAAAACCGGACTGAGCAAGGTTGAGCTGGCGCAGTACATGCCCAGTTAGTGCCCCATCTGACCAAATTTGCTGCAGTGCCCTTACTCTTCGTATTTTGTAGATCAACTCTCGGAAACAACTATAGTCGGGCCGGAGTACTATTCTTACCTGTAGTGTCTGCCCAGGATAACGCCACGGGAGCTATGTCACCACACATTGCGTCGACCAGTTCACTAACATTCCCTTAATAGCTTGTTTACATTTCCATTACGAGGTACTGCAAGTTACAATGCCAAACTTTCTGTAATAGGACAGCCCACACCTTCCGACTTTTCTACAAGCACCGAATTAAGTTTGTCTGTGTTAATGAAAATGGATGATAAGATAGAATTTTCTGTAGACTACAGGTGCGTGATCTCGCCTTTGAGATAACGTATGCCTATCATATACATGTGTTCTTAAGTGAAATATGCCGTTAGTTATATTTAACTACTTATGTAAGATCACCGGATATTCGCAAGTAGGAATCGTACCCCCTATGATGTCGCTTGTTGACAGGTTTTCTCGGGATCTTCCGTTTCCCCTACCCTTTCATTCTGGCGCCGCTCCATACTCACCTCAATCACCCTCATCGGCCCTCAAGACCTCTTTAAGAGCCGCCCAAATCTCTTCACTCACTCATACACTAATGTAAGATTTCTTCAGCATTCAGCAGAAAAAAAATCTCTATGCTAATGTGTGAATTTAAGATTTATCCGAGTTTAGGTACACTATAAAATACCTACGAAATTTCAAATTCTTTCGACTTCATAAGAGCAAAATTCATTCCGGGAAAACGAAACCTAAGACGCGGAAAAAGTGGTGTTGAAAAAAATTAATGTGCAGTAGGAAAGGTTCAATGTTAGTGAATTCTGATGCACAGTAAATCGGCTCACGTCTATGATCCAACGGCGGTATTTATGACATCTGCTCAGAATCCAGCTCGCGTAGACCGTGGATATTTTCAGAAATCTATTCTCGCGCGGGTAGAGCGGCGTGATTCTCCGCGACGTAGGTCGCTCTCTTTACATTCATGCCAGGCATTCTTCAACGCGGTCGCCGGCGACAAAGTTATTCCTTATAGGAGGGCATTCCCCGCCGGTTCTGCATAATTCATGCCCGGATTCACTCCGCTTGGGAATCTCACACGGATGAGCATTCTTCATTGGCCTCTAGTTTCTGAGGTACGGCCCAACATTTTCTGAAGATATACTCTTAAAATAAATAACTTATATGATTATGATACATTTTCGAAACAAAATGATAAACTTTACAAATATTAATATTGCAGGACGCAAAGCGCAATTTGCATTTTTATATTACAATGTATAATTTGAATTATATATTTTTTATCCTTTGACATAGCGGACATTTTCAGAGTGCAGTTTTTGAAAAAAAAATAGTCTAAATAATTATATTTGAAGTTTAGATGGGCCTCTGTAACAAATACACCGACCGAGCTAGTTGGTACACAGTAGTAAAGTTTCGGACTCACATTTGGGAGGTTATGGCTTCGATCCCCTGTCCGGCCATCCTGATTTCGGTTTTCCATGGTTGTCTGGAATCACTGCAGGTCAATACTGGAATTATTCATTTAGTACAGGCCACGGCAGATTACTTAAGCGTTCTTGCTTCTCTGAGATGCTTGCTTCGACTCTAGTGAACTCGCCGTCGACGAGACGTCGAGACCTACCTACCTACCTACCTGCATACGTGCCACAAACATCGCATATAATCGCCGAAGAATTATAATATTCGTTCTGTGTTGAAAGACCCATGGTCGCAAGCTGCAGGGCCAAAAATACTGTATATACCTTGAATGTTTTTACAGGCAGTGAGACATTTGACATGCCTACCAGAGTCGTTACAGTAGAAGATCGTCATTCCTGAACTCATTAAAAACGTAAAATATATTTAGAAAGTCCGGAGACGTATTTACTTCAGTACCTAAGAGAATCTGGAAGGTTGTCTGAAACACTCTTTGACTCTATTCTTCAATTACAATAGGCATGTAATGATTATCACTTAATTCATTTCTCATGGATTTCATGTCCACTTCAGTTTTGTAGGACAAGAGCCATTACTTGCAGCTGAACCTCGTGTTATAGAGCAGTCTATGGCCAACACTAATTTCCTGTTTACAATTTCAAGCTGCCTCTTAGCTATGAATTTGGCCAGCGGATGAAATTACAGATAAATCCTATACCACACGGTGCTGCGTTTCATTCGATTTCGTAACAAGATAGTGTATTAGTCTGATGCGCATGTATCGTCAACCAATACTGCTACTAACAGCAGAGTGGTAATTTTAGCTCTCGTGTTTTCCTACCCAGCTTTCATAAAATTTTCGCATATATGCGAATAATATCACAATTTTAGTATATTTTGAGTGCAACTTGTGTCCACCACGCGAAAGAAAAATACAATTCACGCCTATAATGATTGGACTTTGATAATGTATGTTTGCGTTAGTTTTTTTTTTTCATTTATTTATTTATTTATTTATTTCAAATCGCTGGTATAAATGAGGAAGTGTATAGAAACTCGTTACGACAGCGTTGGAATCCAGCTTGAGAAAATAAACATTCCTTTTTTATCATCGCTAATTCTCTACGTAACCCTTACACCAACGAGAAGCAATAAAGACTGTGTTATTCCCTGTTGAAAAGGTGGCACATCAGCTGAAAAGAACGCTGCTTCTGTGTAGACAATATCACTTAAACTTACTATTGCATAAACAATGATATTGCTATTTTAACTCTTAGTGAGATAATCTTTACTTTTATCACAAGCTTTTAAATCACCGAGGGTATGACTATCGAAGTCAAACTCGATAAGTACTCATCGTTTTTTCCCGATAAGAAAATATATTTTTCTGCAAGGTGAATCCGGTGACTCCGTTTTATTCCCCGTCTGCTTTTTAATATCTAATACTCCCTTAAAATCCAATCTAGTAAAATAGTTAACCATCTAGCATCGCTCCAACATACAAGTCCTGGTGCACCGTCGGTTCAGGATGGTCACATTTCAATAACTGATTTAATAAAACCAGGCACTAATTTTACCTCGAAATTAGTGTTAAATGCAAAACATGGAAGAGCGTTGTTGGTGCGTAATTTATTGCTTAACAACTTTAGGTGTGAATTTTCTATCAGGAATTTATTCACATAGCAGAGGATTATTATTTTGATATTTGCAATCAACACAATAAGCTAATTTTCCTTTACCGTCCATATAAGTTGGCTGGGAAAATGTGCTTGGTTTTATAGAAGTATCCTGTTTCAGAGAATTTGTGACGTCCAAGTAAAAGAAACCTAAATACTTCTCTACCATTAATTTCAAAATGCCCCAAACAAGTTCCCTAGAGAATGCGAAGAGAAAAATATACGTGGGACTGGAATTAAGGAAAACATTTACCAACACAATTGTAGGTGAAATGTGCTTCAGGCAGCATACACGTGTAAAGCGGAAATTTGTTGTGTCATTCTAAGTCTTGTGATCTAAATTTGTTACATATGAAATAGAATTACAATCTTATAATTCTCCAATACGTAAACACCCAGTTATTTCAGAGGCAAATCATTGGTCGTCACAAAGCACGGCGTACTAACAGTAAGGTGGCCGACAAGTCGACATACAGACCTTGTGCTAAATCGTAACGGGGCGATTATCGTACGTAGTATCGAGAAATAAGTACCGCGATGCAAATGCTGTATCTGAAGCCAAAACTCGCAGGAACGCGGTGGAGTACTTCGGAAGGTTTGGGACAATTATTTAAATAAAAAATTACCGACCTGGCTATATAGCCAGGTCGGTAGCATACGCTTTGAGAGTTGAGCCGTATACTTTTAAATTATGTACGTATTGCAAATAATCACTTAAATACTGGAATGATAATGCACCATGTTATGTACATAATCGCAGAATATTTTTATGGTCTGATAGGACTAACTGATACGTTTATTGTCCAAACACACTTATGTGAAGTTAAATACGTCAACTGAAGTACTAGCATACGATGGACGTGTTCCATCGCCTGGCTACGTTAAACTAAATTATTGCGAAATATCTGAAAATCTGTAGGTAGACTGGTTCTGTGCGGTGGAAGTCTTAGATGACTGTTCTGCAATATAAGATTAATTCTTCTGGTCATCACACTTACAGAGGTTACGGATGTTCAAATACCGGTTTAGACGTATATGTGAGTGCAGTTTTTTGATGAGATTAATTTAAGATATCCGACGAATATCCTTGCTGTATAAAATCGGATATTTCATGGTATCGATCAAATTAATATAATTTCATGTTTTATGTTTTTTAAGCTTTGAATTGATGGGTTCATCAATTTTCTTCGAGTATATTATGTTGTCAAAAGAGGGCTATTCGGTTAGACATAAGTGTAGGTGTGTGTGCAGGTAAATGAGTGTGTGAGCTTATGCTTGCTATGTTAATTCCCAAAGCAGAAAGAACTATGCTTATTGTTTTAAATATAAATTACTAAACAATTTTGCACGTTGAATAGATAATCACAATGTTCGGTACTTTTAAATATCTAAGTCTGAAGAATGGTTATGATTTTAGAAAAAATCATCGAGTTTGCACACATAGAGTATAAAAATATTAAATGTGTAACGGCTAGAAGGAGCGTATACTATGCTGCTATGGATTTTTGACATACGATAGTCTTTCCTTATTTAGCGGCGAACGCTGAAGGTGCGCTGTTTAGCTGTAGCGTGTAAAAAAAAAAGGCAGCTTTTCTCACACCCACCACGCAACTAAACCGACACTGCAAAATTCGTAACAAATTTTAAACTTCGTCTGTCCTCGCTATACTGCCTGTGCTGTTTCTGGCTGACGCTAAACTATACGAAACTCTGATGAGTTGTTGCAGTGTCGTAGCTTATCTTCGCCCGTTAAACTTTACCACTTGTGAACAAACACCCCACTTTCTTCCAGAACTATAAAGAATTGTCCTACTGAGATGAGATGCTCTCTTTGTCACCAGTTCAGTGCTGTATGAATAACTTCACTATACATTTGTTGCTATAATAAGAAAATAATCAACAGTCCGCCATAAATAAAAACATTTTAATACAATTTGTGGCGCCTAAAATTAATGCCAAAATTTGAATTATTTTATTTATCAAATTTAAATCTCGAAAAAGAAGGGCTTGAAAATTTACAAAATCCATTAAGAATCAAAACAATTCTCTAAAATGTCTCCTCCACAAATATTATATAAAAGTACAGAAAAACTTTTGAATGAATCCATTTGGTTAGTCGTTATTTCTTATCTTCCTATGAAGCAAGCACCATTTCATAGCCTAAAAAAACCGAGTTGTTCTGATCCTATTGAAAGCCTTCATTCACTACCTGCAGAGGAGACTAAAACATCATTTGCTCATGGATAAACTCCAAACTGTGCTATGTCTGAACTTAGTACCAAAACGTTGTCAGTTGGGCGTGTTTCAAAGCTATTCTTTCTTACCCAAAAATAATTAAAGTAAAGGTCTACAGATACGTTATAAACTGACTGCTCGAATACTCACCCGGCATATTTCGGGAGATTATTCCTTGTGGAAAATGAAGTAGACGTATACTATAGCTCGATTATTTAAGAAAGATATGTGACCTTAAAAATTTAGTTTGGAAATGAAATATTTTGTAAACTATCCGTGCAATTAAACTACGATTGTCTAGGTAATTTTTTGTCTTACCAATGCCAACCTATGAAAAAATAGGTAGGACGTTCTGCCTTTATAAAATTAATACGGTTGGCCACCTTCTCATTGCATAAATATTTTTGCCTTCAAGTTTTGCCGAATTTTATTGTGCAGTACGTCCTACTTAACGATAAATGTCATGTTGTTGCATCTAGGACACATCGTTTCCTTTTAAAAAGCACACAAATTATTCCGCGATGACGATACTATGCCAGGAAAGTAGGCAGTACTTCTATATGAGTGGGTAAACACAGATTAAGTAAACGATTTTGGGCCTACTAATATGTGGGAGTAAAGGACAATTGAAACCAATGAATTAATTATCTTACAAATGTAACAAAAATATTCAGTTTGGACTCATTACATTTCATAACAATTTGCATTTAGAAAAAAATTATATATATCGTTGACATAATTGTGTACAGTGATAATTTGGAATCCCATCTCTTCCATCTGCGTCATGCGTTTCTTAATATGAGGAAGTAGGGTTAACTGTCAATCCCGAGAAGGTGACTTTGGGGTCGAGTAAGGCCGGATAATTTAGTTATTTACTCTGTGAACGTCAACTGATGATTGACCCGATCGTGTGGCTCCAATCTTTAATTTCTCTTGCCCAAGAACTCTGAAGGAAGTTCAAAAAATATTAGGTCTTCTGGGCTACTACTCCAGCTTTATTGAACACTTTTATGACTTTGCTGCACTAACTTGGGATCTGAAGAAGGATTCGGCATTTACTGTTTTGAAAAAGAAGTTGTCTTCCCCTCCGGTACTACATCCACCGGAATTTTCCCGTCCATTTGTAGTGCAGGTTGATGCATCGTCGCTGGTTTTAGGCACTGTTCTGAGTGAGCGGACCGATTTGGGTTTGGCTGCTATTGCTTTAGCCAGTCCTAGCCTCACCTTCCCGGAGCGCAAGTTGGGTATATTTGAGAAGGAAACCTTGGCATGCTTATTTGGGTTAGGAAAGGTCGCATCATATATAGCGCATGAAGAGTGTGATTTATATGTGGATAATCAAGCGCTTAGTTGGGTTTTGAACCATCCTCAACAACTGGGTATGTTAGGTCGATGGGTCTTGGCGTTCGTTGCGTTTCCGCTTGAAGGTCCATCATGTTCGCGGCTCTGACAATCAAGTAGCAGACATTCTCTCTAGGATGTACGATCCAGCGGACTTCGAGACGTATAACGGTTCTCTGAGCCTTATACAGATCTTCCCTGAATTTTTTGTTTAATTGCGTAAGGCTCAGGCGAGCGAGCTCTTTTACAACCAGTTTATAACGGATATAAGTGCTTTGAGCGGTTCTTCCCTATGTGGAGGAAAGTGATATTTTGTATTTCACCCCGAAAAAATGGACGTGCACGTAAGATTTTGTTTTCAGAATTTTTTTAAGGCCCATGGTTCTCTCCTACTTTCATGATTCGGTGTTTGGTGGGCACTTGTGTGTCAGTATGACTATTAATAAGATCACGGTTTAATTTGCCTGGCCTACTTTAAAGGGCGACGTTTTGGGTTTTGTGCGATCATACGCATTATGTGAGAAGTGCAAACTTGCTCAGCAAACCAACTTTGGTCAGGCGGTGACGCAGGTACCACAGGATCCTTGGAATGTTGTACTCTTAGATATTCTTGGACAGTTGGTAAAATTTAAAAAGGGCATTGTGTGTATTTCGATTTTATCAGACACGTTCACTAAATTAGTTACTCTGTTACCATTCCATAACACGAAGACTTCTCCTATAGTTAAGGCACTTACCGATCAGGTTTGGAAAGTTTATAGTGCTCTAGTCGAAATTGTCACCGATAATGCTAAATACTTTACCAATTGTGTTTTCAAAAAAAAAAAATTTTTCGTTGGGCGATTAAACATTTTACCTCTAACCGTTATTATCCGAGGGGAAATCAGGTAGAAAGGTTTAACAAAAATGTACAGGCCTTTTTAATCATATTTTACTAACAGGACCATACCAAGTGGGATCAGGGCTTAGATTATTAATGTAGGTTTTAATAGTGCACTTCACGACTCTACGGGAGTCCCATATTCTCTCCCTTTCCTTCGTCGTAATCTTGGTCATCCCTCACTGAACATCTGGAACACCCCGCTCTTTCCCTCTCCCCATGGTGATGCTGACAGTGATCGTCTGCTGGAGGATGTTCATCGTAAGATCGGGGCTGAAAAGCTGCAGGTCGTTGCTAAAATGGACCAGGGTATACAACCGGTTAATTTTAAAGTTACGAACCTGGTCCTTTGTAAGAATTTTACTCTGGCAGATGTGGGAAAGGATTTGACGGGGAAGTTTATTCCCAAATTTATTGGCCCTTTTAAGGTCCATAAGTATTTAGGACCTAATACTGTAAGTCTGGTTTCGCCCATGTTAAATCGCTCATTCTGCAATGCTCGTGTTACGCAGTTAAAGGCTTATGTGCCACACAATTGATTAATTATTGTACATGGTGTACATGCAATTGCGGTTCAGCTGTTATTTTGAATTAATTTGTAAGTGCACGTTTGTATTCTTATCGTGTTCCCTTGTTGTTTATGTTAACTTTTTTGTATGTTTTTTAAATTCCACTGTAATTATTTCGTTTCCGCCCTCAGACCTAGCCGAACTGAGTGCACCCTGAGTCACCCACTTTCACTGCTTCAGAGGTGTTCGCCTCTGCGAACTGAGAAGGTTTAACTCCTGCTGGTTTAATCTACCGCAACCGCCCTGGCACCTGCGTGTTGCTGTTCCTCTTCCCGGGAATAGGCTGGCTCTCTTAGTGCTGAGGTGCCTTCTTGGCTCTAGGTTGCCCGCCATCTTCGAAGGACGCAAGATGTTGGAGTTGATAACTTTCTCGTATTGAAGATGTGGCAAATTGACTTTGACTGTGTTTTTTTTTTCCATGTCTATCGTTATTCTACACTTCTGTTTCTACTCGATTATGAATTCGAGTTTCTACGTTGTTTCTTGTGTGAACTATGTTTATATTGTATAGACGTGGGATTTTGACTTTGAAAGACTAGTTCTCAGGACACAGGTTTTGTGGTAGGGGTTGCGATGCTAGCTCCATTGCGTTATGTTCATTTACCGCCATCTATCTCAGCGCGGTGATGTACTCTTTATTTGAGTCTTCTCTCCTTTTTTCTCCCTGTTCTCCGGCTCCTTGTTCCCCTTTCCCCCTCGTGCGTCGTAATTTTTTTTTATTGGCCATGGTAGTTTATTTAAAGCCTAGAACGGTCCCGCTCTGCCTACACCCTAGAACTACGCTAACACAGCCCCTATGATTAGTCCATTTGTCAGGGTGCAAATTCTTCTTACAAACACCCTGCGAGTTATGGTAGCTAAGGCTCTCGGTCTCACGACACACGTGCCATTCCGGTGTCATATGAGGGTCGGTGGAGGCGCTCTGCCTACTTTACGCCTTTCTGACGTCTGCTATGTTACGCCGCTACGTTACGCCTGCTGGATCTCCGTTTGCAACGATTGCTTAGCTGCACTTCACTTCGCCCCTCACAGGTCAACGCCGTTATCATGTTTCTTCAGCTGCAATTCTTCCCGTCACGCTACAGAGCGGTGGGGCACTTAAAACGGTGAGTCGTGGAAAACGTTGAAGTTTGCGGGAGGGTTTTTTTTTATGTTTTGGTGATTTATGTGGCATAGTTGTGTTGTACCTTGGGTATGCAGAAGTACTAGTCCATTTAAAAATTTTTGTTTTGCCTGCCCTTCCGAATTACGTTTCGGCTTATATATGGCATAGCGTTGCAGTGTCCTCTTTTAATGTGTTGTGTTCTGTATGTGTTCCCCGACCAGGTTTGATAAATGTTTTGTGTTGCACTGTGTCTATGAGACCTAATCGTTAGGGTGAAATTATTTTTTAAGTGTTGTACGTTATTGCAATTTTTTATCCGTTGTAGCTGTGACGCGTCCCGTACGACTTCCTCCCACCGTATTTGTTTTAGTAGTTTTTATTATAGTCCATTCACGGTTACTTCGACCTTTCCTGAAGTCCTGTTAATGTTCTACTTCCAGGATATTCCACCGCCTCGTGCAAACTAAGCTTAACAAGTCTGGAGAATTACACCAGAAGGACAACGCACCACATTCGTGCACACTCAGTTGTAATTATATTTTGTATAAGAACCGTTTCTCACTAGACGTTGCCTACATACCTATTTTCTCCCTGTTTTTATTCAAATTATTTATAAATAAAGCATTATAATTTATGGATAAGATATTAATAAAATTCCAATTTAACAATAAAAAATAAGTTTTTTGTACACAAGTATAAAACACTTGTGATTCAGGGCGTATTTAGGAAATAACTAAACACGTCCTACATGGGAGGATCTTTCAGAGGTTTGATTCAAAAACGCCAATGAAACTGTGAATGGACTAAAGTTATAATTTTGAAGGAAAAGGAAGCTTTGATGGGCAATTATTTGCTACCATCCTTTCTGTCAGTTTTTAAGTTTAAATGGGTACTAGAAATGTAATAAGTCAAGAAAGAAAATGAATGTTTAAATATTGTTGTTTGGTACAATAATGCTTGAATTACTGTAATTTGATTGTTTGTTGTCATGGAGCTGAGAGGCATTTTATATAATGTTAATTGTTTCCTTAGGTGCTCTGAGATTAATGGTGTATTTTAATGAATTGTATCAATAATTGATTATTCATTGTAATCTATATTTATCTACTGCTGTGATTTTTGCTAGTCTTTTCATTGGTTTAGCCACTCAGCATTATTTAATATTTTGTCAAAATGTCTGCATGTAGTTATTTGTGAATTGTCTCACTCTAATATTGGTTTTATACAATTTTCTTTCTAGCAAAGGGTTAAGATTAAATATTTTGAGTTAAAAACCTTAGGATGGAAATACACAACTGAGTTACAGAATTTCTGAAACCGGAATAGACTGACTTCAGTTGGTTTATCCAGTATGTTTAAAAATATATGTAAATAATTACTTGATCGTTATTATAGTTATATGTGTGGCAAACACAACAACGGCCTAACGTTATGACGTGTTAAAATATGCCATATTCCGTGATCAATCCCGTTTTAAAATAGTTTGTCTGAAAATTAAGTTATGGCGAAATACACATAAATATATGACGCTTGGCAGAGACCGCTCCAACTTAAGAGCGTATAAGACTCGTGTGGTCATTTCTTGATTGAACCAAACGCAGTTTTTTTTGGACATACCATGAACACCTTTAACGGGTAATAAACAGGAAGACGTGTCATGAGCGTATCACGTGCATCAAAGTCGAATTAAAAAAAAAAGGTCTCTTATAGGCTGTTCACAGTAAAATGAGCATTTTTAAACTCAACGTTTTAAAAAATGTAACTGCCCGCAGCTGCATATATTTTAACGTGACCACCGACGAAAACACTAGTGGCAAAGTTGGCAATAAATCACTAAAAGTACAGTTCCGCGTACTGACGCCGAATAAAATGTGTAATGTTTATATTTCTAGACACTGAGTTTATTTCGTGTTTTATTTTAAGCACATAAGAGTAAAGAGTGGCGTTTTAGTAGCATATCTACGGTCTTAAAACTTTCAGTTACACTCGGTTGGCGTACGAATAAAAGGGAGGGTCCACAGTAATGCCAATTTTACATTTGGTGGAAGAATACAAGATAAGAGGAGAGTTAGGTCTAAAGCAGGGCCTTCAAAAACGCTCACTTTATCGTGAACAACATGTACCACGGTAGCATCCAATGAGTTAACAGTCGTGGTCGGAGATTGTAAAGAATGAAAAGTCTAGGTGGCATCCAAAATAATTCACCAAATGCATATAGCTCTAACGATAATATATATATATATTTTTTGCTGGCTGATTGTTCGTGGACGCAGTCAGTGTGTCATTTCCCGGCCTAATTACAATGCTTGGCTCTGCTTTCACGATTGAGCGTGTTTCAAACGGAAATGGCGAGTTCTAGACAACTGCAACAAGAGAGTCTTTTTAGTTAATTTGGACTTACTGATAACTCAGATGGCATTAAGTTGTAAGATCTACAGTTAAAAACGTTTGGTGCGATAAGAAGGCCACCTTTATAATTTTTAAGAAGAAAAAAAACTTTCCTTGTATGTTGAAAACCTTCGTTATATAAAACGTTATCCACAGAATTGTATAGGCTGTTCACGATAAAGTGAGCACTTTTTAGGTCATCCCAACAGGCATTAACCACTAGTAAATATATCATATTGCAGCCTCAGGCATTAAATTTTGAGGGTGGTGAAATAAATACGCTGTGTTTATTGGTCACATTACAATGCTTATATTAAAAAGCAGCAGGAAGATGGAAATGGGACGAAAGGAAACGTTTAGAAGGGCGTTAAAAAGTGCTTACTTTAGCCTATAGTCTAATTTTAAGTAGTCCTAGATATTTAAAAAATATATTTTCGTATCCTCTGTTCGTGTGTTAAATTAGGGTAGGCCATATGTAGCGTGTACATTTAAAACCTAAATTTTCATTAAGAATCACCTGCCGAAATATTTCGGGGGAGAATCCGAACAATGTACGTATTTAATTTACTACTCTGTATGCGTTCAGGGGTATTTCATTCAGTAGTATTAGTTTATCAGTTGTTTAAAGTGAGGTAATTGTAATTTTTTTTTGCGTGTGGGTATTGGAACATTTCTTGTATGAACTTTTATAGGCTAGAGATCTTCCTAATTCGCGTTGTCATTTAGCGGCAGACTATGCTCCAAGTTACTGTGCATTTGACCGACCTCTGCCATAGGCCGGCAGTATGTCTGGTACGTCTCGCGGGAATCTTGTACCAATGACTTAACTCGGCGGCGGACTGGCCAATCATCTTTAACCAAGTCAAACACGTAGGTGACTCCACTAAAAGGTTATCGGCGAATAAAATTTACTGACTGTGCTCACTTATGTATAAGGCATTGGTGTTTATCCTGTCGCCGAAAGATAACGCGAATTTGGCAGGTCTCTATTGTAGGCTTAAAATTTTAAACAGTCATTTAAATGATTTGACAATTACGTTTAAGTCTTGTTCTAACGTATTGAACATATAGACGTATAAATGGCTACTTAAAATATCTAAAATATTTATTTTCAAGAATTGGGTTTTTAATAAATATAAACTCGTTTGGATTGTGTGCCCACGGTCTCCCCAACTTCTGACTTTTCATTAGCTTCTGAATCCGCTACTGGAGGTCTGCAAAAGAACCGTATTTATATTTTTACACCCGAAGAATTTAATAGCTGTTTTCTCTTTTGGTCTTTAAGACGTGTGTTTATAAATAAAATGTACCTTAAATGTGAGAATTCACAAACAATTTAGACACGAAAACTCCGGTATAGGAGTATTAAAGTAGTACAAAGATGCATAGCACACGCTCACCTTTATAGTTGCGCCGTTAAATGACAGTCACTGTTAAAAGTCTCACAAACGTGAGTTTCTGACGGAAAGTTTGCACACGAGGTCAGTAGGTACCTCACGCGTGGAAGCCATTCAGCATGTGATGCTCGTGTCTGGGTCACCCTTAGTGTTCCCACACTTCGAAGTCGCAGACACGCAAAATATCTCCTGATAGACGGCATCGAGTCATTAGGAAAGGTTTCCATAATGAGGAGGTCATGCCGCCTTTGGTAATTTTTCTCACTAAAGTAGAAGCGTGACAAAGGAACCTTAACAACGTATTATTTTGATGTCATTTAATGTTTGTAGATCAAACATTCCTACTCCTAATATGGGTACACAAAGGGGATATTTTTTTTTACCTATTTTACTTATCAGAAGGGCTCGAAACCCATTCGACGTATCCAAGGTTCTGGTCGCTCTATTTAATTATTATATCTTCTAATCGAATAATGATAGCAACTCTGCTTTCAGACTCTATAACAAAAAGGAAGACGTCGACCTATGAAGGGTAAAATAAACTCACCACAGGGATGAGAACAAAAAAGGTAACAAAGGGGGTAAAAGTGGGTGAGGGGACAAGTGATATTTCTGCCCCTGAGGTTAAATTCGTACCTGAGTAATATGTATATAAATTAATCGGGAAACAAACATCCACTGCAGGCATATTCGGATCATTAATTACATTTCCGGAGGGGATTAAAAAGGTATGAAATAACAAGCGATCATATTACTGTCATTAAAATTAAAATCCCTGTCCAGATCAACAATATAATTTAGCTTGTAAATGACCCAAATAAAATGTAAATAGAATATTGTAAATAGCAAGTGATACATGTAGGAAAATGATTTAAATAACTTTGCGTAGAATAAAACCAGAAAAATTACGATATCTATAGTCTACCAAATAATGATGATTCATTTTCATTATCGAATCTAAACTCCGACATGAACAATAATAAGTTAGTGGGATTCAGGCATTTGTGGTAAAGTTTTTTATTAAATTAAATAAAGTGGTTATAAATCGGACAGAAACATAACTGAAGACATAAGAAAGAAGACAATAACTTAAAATATTGAACAGTATAAGCAGCTTAAAAAGATAAAATTATTTACTGGAGGAGTATATAAAATGAATGAATATTAACGATACAATAAGTGTTAATATGCGAACTATGAGGAATAAAGTACTACGCACACATAGAAGGTATGTTCGAGAACATTGAAATTTAAATAGCCTGAAAATCGCACCTATGAGGTAAAAAAGTGGATGCAACACGTGTGAATTATTTAAGTAGCCTTATTCGTTATAAGAAAACAATTTTTTAAAATCACATTTTCGCTATTGGTGAGACGTCAATAATTTTAAGGAATTCCACAAATGACTTGAAATTCATGAAACACTTATCACGGTCCTAGGTGTAACAAAATAGCGAAATTTTAAACTATTTCGTGCGGAAATCTGCAAGTGTTAACTCTAAACGTTGAGCAATGACGTGTGTCTCCGTTTGTCAAGCTAACCGCAAAGGCTGTGAAAATGAGCTTAATTATTGACAGTGTTCTGTAGCGTTGGATAACTTTTTTCACAATATTTTTTTTTAGAGTTTACTACTTTGATGAGCTTAAGTTTATTCCATTCGTACTATAAACGAGTTTATGTACACCTAACGATTCTAACAAACAAATTTTTGGAAGGGTTTATTTTCTAGCATAAATAATTGCACTTTAAAAGAATACTGGCTATTCAGTAACAAATTATTGACCATAACCTTGGCATCAGTGTCTGTACAATAATACAACCTATTTAAAATAAGTAAATTTGAAACAGGTTAAATGTGGAGGAGGCGCCCCAGTAGGAGAGATGCGCTGTTCTGTCTAATTCGCAGAGTACTCACCAAGAGCGGAGTTTGAATAGAAACGTGTTTACCGCCCAGTCGGAACTGAATGACCCAGGTGAAATCACGTAAAAGCTTAGTGTTTGTTTTATTATTATTATTCTCTTACCAAAAACGGAAGAAAAATGTTACGTGTAATGTGTAGTAATATTGAACGTATCTTGGACGTATGTTTCACTCATATGAAATTAAAATCCTGGCTTTTTTCAAAGTGCGGTAAAACTACGTTCTTCGCTGTGACTGTAACCTCTGCCGCAATCATATTGCTTTAGCACATATTTTGTGATCATGTGGGGGGTATCTCTCCCACCCCAAAAAGTAGAGATGCCTAGCAGACTGTGGGAGAGACGCCCAGGATCATTAACGCTAACAAATCTTATGATTGACACCATTAGAAAACACTAATGACTTGCTGTATTACTATCCAGTAATTTTTAAATTACAGCAGTCATATTGAAAATCATAAATGGTTTCTCGTAATTACATAACTACATAATCACACAAATGTTGTATCATAGTTGTGCTGTGTTGTAATTTGGAGAAGGCGATATTCATGTGTGGAAAATTGTTCCAGTTATTCACTACATTTGTATTTATAATATAGTGACATATCTGGTCCCTTGGCCTGTAGATATTCCTATTTATATTCATAACATAAAGTCAAGAAATGTAAGACTCACTGATGTAGGTTTTAAGAGTGAGCTCTCATCCCAACGGGATTCTATTACTGGTAGATATTATAGCAAATATATTTCGAAAGGTAACATCTTTTATACATCATTAAATAGTTTCCTAGTGCATAAGTGAAAGAAAGAAACGTATTTGAATATTACCTATTGTTTAGCAATATAAATAGTAACATATGGTTACAATTTGCCAAAATTATATTGCAACAGCTGGTTCCCATGCAACAGGAATAAAGGAATTGACTTCAAATGTAGTACCACATCACTTTTTCAACATTTATGATGTTAAAAATTTTGACGTTCTTCTATAGAATTCTCATTTTATTCCTTTTCTTCGAAACTACTACCAAGGACCAGTGATTCGCACGCAACTTCAGTCACAGCAGGAAAACGAATGCAGAGTACAAGGTCCGATACATCATCTTTGTTGTTAAATCAGTGATTTGAATTTAGGATTTCTGACCAATCACAGCCTGAAAACGTTTATCTGGTACAAAAAACACCAACGCAGCATTTTATGGAGACAAGAGCAGTCCCCTTTTTTTAGACATAAATGCGGAATCAATCCGCAGATCATACAGGTTAATTACAAATAGTTCATCGGGTTTTAGAAATCTATAATTCACAAAGTACTTGTCAGAAAATTATGAACTATACATGAAAACAACCAGAAACTCTCCAAAAATTTTCCCACGAATTTCTACAAATGTCCAATATGAGCTCCTTTAGTCACACGACACACATCCAGTCGATAGTCTAGTTCACCCCACACGCGTTGCAGCATGTCCCTGTCGATGGCCATGTCAGCTGTGGTAATGCGTTTTCGGAGCTCATGTAGTGTTTTGGCAATGGTGGCACGTAAACAGTGTCTTTCACGTACCCACAAAGAAAGATATCACACGGTGTAAGGTCGGAAGACTGGGGCGGCCATCTGAACAGCGCCAAGTCATCCCGACCACGGCGTCCAATCCAGAGGCGTGGGGAGTTCATTATTGAGGTGGCGACGCACTTCTGTGTGCCAATGAGATGAGAGCCCATCCTGCTGGAACACGAAGTTGGCGGAATGCTCTCTGATTTGGGGAAATAACCACAACTCCAACATGTCGAGATAGTACAGACCCGTCACAGTGTTTTCAAGGGGAAAAAAGGGCCCGTACAGCTTCGTCTGTGAGATTGCGCAGAACCCATTAAGTTTTGGCGAATCCCGTACGTGTTGCACAGAAACATGGCGATTTCCAGTGCCCCATATCTGAATATTGTGACCGTTCACCTTTCCACTCAAGTGAAACGTCGCTTCGTCACTGAACACCAGGCGTGTGGCAAATTCATCTTCCTGCATAGCTTCCTGCATGTGGTCACAAAATTCAGCTGCGATAGCGCAATCTTCTGGATGCAAGTGTTGCAACAACTCCAAGCGGTACGGTTTAAGTTGTAACCGTCGTCGCAAAATCTTCCACACAGTCGGCTGAGGAATCACAAGCTCCCGACTTGCTCGGTTAGTTGATTGTCGTGGGCTACGCACATAACTTGCCCTCACTCTCTCCACTGTTTCGTTAGAAACACGTGGCCTGGCGCCCTGTGCTCTTACATTTACACAAGCATCCTGTGTCCTGGAAATGACAATACCACAGCAGAATGCTCTTGTTACTTGGTGGTTCTGTGTGGTAATTGCCCTCGGAACACACGCTGCACGGTAGCAACCGATAAACATCTTGCATATTCCAGAACACACCAGAACACATGGCTGTTGTAGCCATTTTGTGAACTGAACTAGTGCTGTCACCTGGTGTGATACAAAGGAAGTTTAGACTCGAATAAAAAAATCTTGTGAGGTTTTTTTTTGTTTGGTGGTTAGCGCGAACCTTTAACATAAATAGTTTATGAATCACAGATTTTTAAAACCCGAATAATAATTTGTAATAACCCGGTATTTCCAACAAAGGAAAGAAGAAAGAAATTTCAAACAAAGAAAGCTACAAATAATAAGACAAGGAAACCTTTTAAGAACTGGAAAGCATGCGAAGAAGTAAAGGACATTTGGCAATCAGTGTGACTGAATTGGATGAAGAAAGAGACGAAATTCGTGTTGTGTCACGAGCTATCATCTAACAAGAGAGAAAGTAGACTGCATTCAGTGTGATTGCATGAAACTTGAGCTACGTATGGATTCTCCAAGTGCGACATTTGCGGTTGGACACAAAACTCCGTAACATTCAATCGTAGTCCAGTACATACATCTAAGATATTTGGTTTTGGCCTATGGCTAAGCTCTTGTGTAATTAGTGACACCTACAATATCGTTTTTTTTTACATCTAGGATATTTTAAATTAAACCTTTCTGTGTAGCATCTCTCCCGCATGAGGCATCACTCCTACATATGGTTGGATGGATAGCTACAATATGAATGTGTAATATTGTATAAGTAATAATATTTTAACAAGTGTAACATGACACTGAATATTATTTCTATAGTCTTAAAAATAAAAAATAAAAAATTCGTGTGGGCGGTGGACCCAGGGCGAGGCAAGACTCACCGAGTGACGGGCTTTCCAACCAGGACCCCTCGGTGCCCGTATATAAGGGCGGGGGAAACGGAAGTTCCCCAAGAAAGCCCGCCCCGGAAGGTGGCATTGTCCAACACGATTCCCACATGCGAAAATCCGGGAGCGAAGCCGCCGGGGATTGAACCCGGGTGGCCTTGGTGGGAGGCGAGCGCGCTAACCACTGCACCACAGCTGCCCCTGTCTTAAGAGTAATTTGAATGTACTCAAAATAGAAACGGTCTTGTTTAGTGTATGTGTGCATTTTTAAGGATTTATTTTTGCGTGGGTCATCTCTCCCACATTTATCCCAACAATATATTCCGCGCAATGAAACCAAAAGTTTTTTCCGTACAGGAAACTAACCTCAAAACTATAGGATGACTGATAGAGTTTTGAAATGGAATAGTTAGACTATGTGATAAAAATTCTTTAAATTAGTTACATGAATTTTTACGTTGGTTGGTACGTAAGATATTTTTTATTGCTTGTGTTTGGAACTATAAGTAAGTACTTTCTATGACTGTGTTATGTGTAGCCCGGAAATATATACTCGCTTTATAGTAAAAACTGTTGTATTTAGATGTGTGTCAGGTTGCTTGATGCACGTTAATTGTGTATGTAATAGAAGTTCTACTTAAGGGTACCTAACGAATAATGTTTAATGAAACTGCTCAAAATTATGGATTTTAAAATATAGAAGTCAATAAATATAATACAATATTAAAACACAGAAATCCATTCATTTTTGCAAACGTTTACCTTATATAGGCTGTCCACGGTAAAATGAGCACTTGTGAAAGCCCTGCTTAAGGACTACTTGTATGCACGTTGTGTTTTATTCCGTCTTTTGTAAAATTAATTCATGCGTCGATCAAGTGAAACTGTGAAATTATTAAGGAAATAAATATTTTATAAATCTGCTTATTTTTACAATTCGGTGCATTAAAAAATCAGACAGCAAAAAAAAAGTATTATAAATTATCACAAACGGTTACCTAACACTTTTTATTCGACGTTAAGATACGGAACTACTTTCCCAGCCAACGTTACCAGCTGTACTGGGCACATGTCACTCAGGGCGCCCGTTAAAATTATACGCAGGTAGGGGCAGTAACTATTTTATAAGGTTGATTTCAAAAGTGCTCACTTCGTCGTGAACAGCCTTTAATAATTTTTTTTAATTATTGCTTACATAAACAGATCAATATCATAGGCTGAGCAACAGATTTCTATGCCATCGCACAGTGTATATCATACGCTGAACTCATCCGTGTTCATTATTCTTAAAATAAAAGAGATAATAAGTAAAGAAATACGAATCAACATCCAAACATACAGTGACAAAAAAAAAATAGAAATACTTTAAAAGACTAATTTATCTTGATGTGAGCGATTTTCATGCCACTTAGTTTTGACACGCCCTCTACCTCCTGTGGGCTGGAGACTTTGGAAACACTCCCTAAGAAACCCCATCAGCATTAAGGCAGAAAGGTGATCATGTTATATTTGCCTGCATCATGTCGTGTCACAAAGGTGCCCTGACATGTTTTCTCAAACCTATCAAACTTAATTATTTGCTGGTTGCGACTGGAAATATTAAATGTGAAATAAAAAAAAAAAATGTATAATTACAAAACTTGAAATATTTTTCTTGAGTCATTTTTATATAACTACCTTCATACCAAATGTTGAATACAGTTTTTCATATTCTTTTACGAAAATCGACATTTAAATATATATAAACATTTAACCAAAAATCTATCAAAACTGATACAAACATTTTTATTATAGTACCTACGATCTCACAGAATTACATTACTTTGGAATAGTTTCAAAGTATTTTCCCCAAAATTTACATGCTTTAAGTTATTTTTCATTTCTACAAATCTTCAATTTAAAAACATTCTGGCCCAAGCCAATCACTTAAAAATATTTTCTACCTTTCTTCTGTATTTACTACTATTTTTAAAAGACCCCAAATATAAAAAAATACTTATCTCCATGGTAGATACCTCCAGAATCTGAGACCAAGCCCACCAGCTCCAAGTATGAACGCTTATAGGAAAACACTTTCTTCACCCTCACCACTACTGCATATTTAATAGATTTGGCGACGGGGTGGTAAAAAATTTAATTCGTCATATTTAATTTCAACCAATAGGACAAGTATATTTTGAAATAGAGGGCTGTCAGAACTTCACGGCGAGTTTATTTTTTGTCGTGAGCAATTTGTCTCTTCAAGCTGCAAATCTTGGCAGCCCCGCTGAGGTCACCGAGGCGTAGACAACAGTAGTGAGGCACGCCAGTCTTTCGTCTAGCCGGGCGGGAAACACGGGCCCCTCCCGGTAGTTGGATTTCAGACGCTGAGGCGGCCACTATGCTGTTCGAATTGCTGCTCCTTCGAAGGCCCAATTGACGTCGGGCGCTGAATCCGCTACGTAATTTTCACCGTTGGGAAGTTAGCACCGTCGCGTTAAGTTTACTAGCGCCACCTAAACCTTTGGTGAGATGCACTGCTCGGGTCTCCTCCTTTTCCCACCTTGTTTTACTTCTCTACCTTCCCCATTTTACCCTGCGTTAGTCATAAATTTTGAATGACCGTGGTAGTTTATTAAAGGCTTGGCACACTTCAGCTCTACCTGCTTTTTCCTGTGCCTGCTAACTAAAGCCCCTGTCACAGTGTCAAATTTTCGCCGTCAACTATTTTGACGATAAAATTTGAAGACAAAATACGACCATCAAATTTTCCCTTCGAGCAATTTTTTTATCAAATAGTCTTGACTGAGTTTGACAATGTGTCACAGTGTCAAAATTTTTTTTCTGGGAGAATCTGTTTCAATTATTATTTAGAAATTATTTTCATATTGAGATATTGCTTTTGCTTTTCCGTGCGGTTCATTACAGGAAGAACTGTAAGCAATTTTGTAATTTATTGTCGCTTCTTTACTAAATTAAGGTTTTATTTATCAGAACGTGTTCCTGCGCAAAGAAATTTAATACCTCTTGAGTTCGTAATATTATGTGCAATATTCACTTAAAACAGCATTCATGCCCAGATAGCTTCTACATAAATTAATTATCTTCAAAACCTTCTTCGTTTCCAGCAATTGTTGATTATTTTTTATTTTCTTGGCTCCACTTTTATCGTGCACTATTCTGCTTGACTGAGACAGTCAAACATTAAATATATTATAGAACCTGTCCAATTTTCAAATTGAAGGCACCCAACTTTTTTAGACAAATATGGCGGCGTTTATGACGTTTCAATGACGTCATAACTGTCCAACTATATTTGACCAAACTTATTGGAAGCATTCTTCCTCGCGAGTGAGTGAAGATATTTAGGCGTATCTTAATAGCGAGGTCTTGAGAGCCGATGAGGGTGATTGAAGATAGTATGCAGCAGCGCCGGAATGAAAGGGTGGGGGAAATGGCAGAAAAACCCACCAACCAACGGCATCGTCCTGCACGAGTCCCACATGCGAAAAACCAGGTGACCCGGCCGGGGATTGAGCCGGGATCGTCTTGGTGGGAGGCGGGCGAGATAACCTCTAGGCCACCGTGGCCCCTCGTCCAGCTGAGGTCAACACCGCGACGATGTTATTGAGCTGACTGTTGTACTAGTCAGGCTGAGAGCGATGGTGCACATAAATCAGTGAGTCGTGGAAAACGTAAAGGTTTGCGTTAGGGTTTTTAAAATTGTTATGCGATTTGCGTGGCATGGTTGTGTAGTACCTTGGGTGTGCAGTAGTCCCGTTCCATTTCGGAATTTTGGTTTTGGCTGCCCTGCCAAATTCTGTTCGGCTTAAAATGTTGGCGCGTTGCTGTGTGTCCTTATTTAACGTGTCATGGTCGTCCTTCCTCCACTTCCCAATGTTGATCAAAATATTTGTTGTTCTTACTTTTTCCACGACTGCATCGTTTAAAACTGCATCGTTTTTTTTTTTAATTCTATGTCGTTTTGCCCAACACGACCACGTACCACGTAGGAAAATTTTAGAGTCAAGAAAGAATTTACCATTTTAAAGCTTTTTTTTTGTAAAGTGAAATTTTGGATAAATGTAATTTTACTTCATGTTGGAATGGAGCCAAGATATATTTTATATATTGTGTTTTTCCTTTGGTACTCCAAGCGAGATGCGTGTTTTATTAGAGTCACGCCTTTCCTTATTAAATTGTTACTTATTGTGATCAATTCTCAATAAACGGTTGTACATTTTACCTGGTGTTTTTATGATTGCTAGTCATTCAGGAAACTTGTGTGTGTGTGTTTTTTTGTTTGTTTAAGTAAAACGTGTTCAAACCTTGTTCAATGTTTTTTTTGGTTATTTGTAAAACGTCACACCGTGGACGCGGCAGCATACATCGTGGTCTTCCAGAGCTGTTCCAAACTATTCGACGGAGGTAGGACGGTAAAACGTCCGCAGCTGAATTTAATACGGGCAGGCGAAAATACG
Source organism: Dryococelus australis (assembly GCA_029891345.1). Classification (NCBI taxonomy): domain Eukaryota; kingdom Metazoa; phylum Arthropoda; class Insecta; order Phasmatodea; family Phasmatidae; genus Dryococelus; species Dryococelus australis. The sequence continues at coordinate 62,681,092 of CM056998.1, read as the reverse complement.
TAACGCAACGTAATTTTTTTTTTTTAAATGGGGAATTTGAGCTCTTGAACAGGAGACGAAAACGTTTCGTCTGTTTCATTAACCATCGTTATCAAAAGGTCAACACATCAAAAGCAAATGTAACTATTGTGCCAATACTGTTAGCTGCAAAGTGTTTGTAAAGTAGTTAATTCTATTAATCCTGACGGTAAGAAATTTCTATGTAACGTTATTCATTTTAGCTGAAAATGATCAAATTTCCACTTACGGTATGGAATTGCTTCAGAACAGTTACCTTTCAGAGAAATCTCCCCGGCAAAAAAAAATATGGCAGGGAAAAAAAAAGTATTCTGCTTTTTGTGAAAAGAGTTCCGAGTTCCATGCGTACATCTAACAGAGTCCAACTCTTGACTTCAAAGAGCGAAGTGCTGTCGTTTTAATGGATGTGGCGGTATTAATATTTCACTCTTTTGGAAAATACCAATTTTGATGGGAGCGGAAGAGTTACTGCACGAAAACCGAGTCACTAGCAGACGCAAAAGAAATCGACGAATATTCATGTCGGTCATTAAGCTATTCATTCATTTGAGCTCTAGACTAATTTGATACTGACAGCAGCAATAATGACATTGCTCCCGAGCGACAAAATTGGTCACTATCTGTTACGAATTTTAGGATGCGTGAATTGATTATGTTTATACTATCCAACAAGTGGTCAGCATATTTCCCCGTTTCAAAAAGGCCCCCTTGTCGGGTATGAAATCGTCGTTAAGTAATGTTACAGGAAATCGTATTCAAAACCACAATGTGAATCGTTTATTTTAATGCGTAGAGTGTAGAGTTTTAAAACATCGATATTTAAAGCAAAATACTTTTTAAAATATTTATGATATTAATGAAAATGTATAATTATTAGTAGAAAAAAGAAAAAAATGTATTCAGTTAGCATTTTACCAAGCATTAGTATTTACTTTTGACAGGAAACTGCTGTTAATTGCTGTACACGCTTTAAAACTTATTTCACGAACTAGCAGTGTTACAATATTATTGTTTTGGTTTTGTAATTATTTACATTAAAACTCACTCTCTTAATACAATACTGTGGCGAAATTACTTTCTTCGTCATTATTCATAGACAGTAAAGAAACACAAATTCAAGCCGTGTGAAAAGACAAAACAATTTCCATCGTTTTTGCACAGGTTTCTCACTTCCTTCGCCTAAAATACTCAACATTTTATTAGTAATGTCCAGTAAAGAAATCGTTATATGCAAATGTTTTCACAATCAAGCAATATTTTCCAGCTAAATTAATTAATTTTACACCCATATTACAAATTAGATACCATATTACAAATTAGATAATGAATAAACACAAAAGAACATAAAACTATATAAAAATGACAGGTTCAGAATAAGTTCGTGCATCCAAGAAGAAATCACTGATACTCTCAACCTCTGTTCCTTACAAATGTATTTTTAATAATCGTTACTTTCGAAATTTTAACACATAGACGTGGTTACAGTGACTAGTTCCAGCTATGAAGTAATAATTTCGGGAACTTCAGACTGGCAATAGCCTCGAAATCTTCTGACAGTCTTTATTTAAAATACCCCCATTTGCATAAAGAACTAAATGCCAAAAGAAGAAGCAGTTTGATTAAAACCAAAATTTTAAGAGTAGGTTAGTTCAGACAAAAAGAAGTTGTTACACCATCATAACATCTGGCCAATATTCCACCCATCTGCGGCACAGAAGAAAGGCACTTTATTGTACGTTGGCAGACTACATTTGCCATGATATGAGTCTATAATCGGGCATGAAATATGAAAGTCGTAATGCTAGCCTGTGACACATTAGTCCATATTTGTTGAGACGTGTGCTAGAATTCTCGAAAACCTCTACATGGAGAAAACTACAGTCCTATCTAATCTCACAAACAAACACCACATCAAGTAGACAGGCAATACACGGAAAAGTTGCTGAAGACCATTAACAGTTAATTATTGAGTATATTTTCAATCAATTTCCAAAAAAACTTTATTTCCCTTACCTAAATATAATGGATGCATCTGCGATCTGCGCAGAAATAGAAGCCTCCGAATGTGCAGGCGTAAATAAATAGATAATCCTAGTAATAAAAGTCCTGAAAGCCAATCGTGTAATATTTAGGTGAAGTTGATGTTAGACGCAACAATTCTGGAAGTGCTATGATGCAAATACGTACGTGCACAACATATTGCCTATAACAAGGGAACCTCACCGTAGTGTTGCTCACTAGGTCAATGAAGGGTCGCTGCAAAAGTAGATTACGCATTCTAAAATATTTCTGGTAAACTGCCTACATTGAATTGGAAGTTTCTAACCCATATACCGTTTGGAAATGATTCCGCACGTCTGGCGACAAATGTGGAACGTTAAACGTTAATCCTATATAAAGTTTGGAAGTTTCCTACGCATTTAACTGTTTCCTGAGCAAATATAGGAACGCTAGCATACACGTGTGGGAAATAACTTTACCATTCGCGCTCTCTCACTCTACGTATACACCCATATATGGTGAAATTGAGAATAATTTCTTGGAGTGCAATAGTGTGTATGCCGCCCCCGATAAGCCTACCTGGATAAAAGCGGGAGCGTTGGTAATATTCCTGGATAAACGTATTCAGCGACAGCGACTGTGCAATGTAGTAAATTGGTAAATACTGCCATCTGGTCGTCTACTTATAGGCATCCTGTGGTACACTTCTCGTCACAAGAAATGAGCGATCTCATGTAGCTGAAAATATTTCTAAATCCCACTTCGGGTATGACAGGCAGGCTGCCCCCTCCTAATCACAGGCGCGTGCCGCGGAGTGGGCGTGGATAACCGCTGCAGGAAACATGGCTTTGGAGGAAAAAGCATACAAAACACGAATAATAGTTCTGTGAGCTCAGTTTTGTCCGAATATATTCCAACACAGTATATGTAATACAGTTAAATTAAATTATTTGCGAAACCTTCGGGATTATGAACTAGCCTGTATCAGATCTGAGGAACAAATAGTAAATTATAAATTTGAACAGACCACATTGGACCACTGGAAAAAATTACTTCCAAATCATTCATAATTGTAAATATGAAAGGAGGTGTTAGGTTATAATTTCCCCTTGCCAACACACACGAGAGCTTTGAAAACATAAAGTGATTATCACTAAAAACATTAAATAATACATCATATGGGATCATGTTTTCATATGTATGATAATTAGAGACCATGAAATGTCTCGAAATGAATGGCCTGTAGTCTAGACTTCACAGTCCAATGAATACGCGATCAACTGCTGTATATTCTCTGTTTGTTTCTCCAGTAAGTGGCCAATATTACTCTAAAACATACAGCACGTGATCCCAAACGTCTTTCCTTGCCAGCTTCGAATTTACTTCGCAAATTTCTGAGTGAGCCTTGTTAACTGTAATCCAATGCAAAGGTAGATTAGGTCTATAAGTGTGTAAAGTTTAGCTTGTCCTCAAAATAATCCGCGCAGTTTTCCTGTTCCTTGTTTGTTCCGTTCATAAAGTAAAGACCTATTTACATGCACAGATATGTCTTAACCAAATTTGGATTACAGTAAATAGTTATTAATTATTAAAATGTTATAACACGGATTTACTACAGTATTATCTGCGGGAGTGATTATAGTCTCTTGAAAGATCTATGGTTATTTAAAAATACTCAAAATATTCACCTTTTAAAACATAATAACATATAGAATACATGCAACTAGTTACTAGATATATTTCGAAGGAAGCTATTCGCATTAATGTGAACTCTTCTTTATGACTGTCGCATCTTATATATGGAAGTATGCGCCCAAATGTCAATAAAGATTACGTATTAAGACATAACTCAGTTTTTATTTTCATTTATACACGCACTAAAGTATAAATAAAATTGCTTGCATGTTTCATGTGTGTGTTATAGCACCATTACGAAAAGTGTTAAGAACTCACTTTGGCGCGAACAGCCTATAGTACCGTTACATCTAAGCTCGACAATTCAACTCGACGTGTTTTGTCATGATGTGGTTTCTCACCGAACTGCCTCCATTGGCGATTCGTTCTAGCAATGGTAAGCAACCCAATTTGAAATACTTGGTGGCTGGAAGACACCACACCGACCACAGTCACCTAACTGATTGGTGGATACATGTGTAAGTGTGCTTTCTAGCAATTGGCCTCTCAGTGTTTCGCGCCATGTTATGCAAATGCTACACATTGTGGAGTACACAACTACCATTTGTTTGATAATATTTCACATTGAGATCACAAACATGATTCTTCAACATTATATATATATATATATATATATATATATATATATATATATATATATATACAAATCGTTGTCAGTCTCACAATTACAAAGTAAGCAAAAGATATACCAATTTGATACTTGCGTCATCTTGGACTATCTTACACAGAAAACATTCACGCATATAAATATTTTATAAATGAATGTTACTTTTAAGAACTACCTTCCTTGCGGGATAAGGTATTGCACTTTCTAAGTTTGAGTCCAAATTGATTGACCAAAACCCGAAAATTTAACTGTTGGAAGGCCGTATTCAGTGCCTGTACGAAATAGGTACACAGATAGAGATAGAGCATTGCATTTTCTTTAAAACACATCTACCAACATCTGACTTTGAAGTCCCCTCACTTTTACCTCATTCAAACCAAAATCGTAGAGGTTATAGTGACATAAAGGGTTGGGAGAGTGGAGGTACGTTTTAAATATTAGTAATATGACATTAAGTCTAATGAAAAGTTACTGAGCCAGAGTTCCAAAATGTCGTAGACGAAGGTCCGTTCTGACCAACGCAAGTTCCATTTCGCAGTGGTTTTTTAACAATATTTAATGATTTATCACCAATTTGTTCTTATTTCTAACCCTTTCTTCTCGTTTATTAGGTTTGGTAGTGCAAGTCAGAAAATTAATAAATTCACAATAACTATTTTATTTGTAATGTTGTGAGTAGTATATAAAAAATGTTTTGACTGAAAGGTATGAGGGATAGGGGCGGAGGAACCACCCGTCGCCATGTTGGAATTTCCCTTTTTTCCCTCAAAATTTACATTTTTTCCTCAAAATTGACTAAATGCCCCTAAAATTTAGATTTTCCGTAAAAACGTCCCTTTTTCCCCTAAAAAATTCCCATTTTCCCAGGCAGATCAGTGACCCTAGGTAGAGCAGTGAGACGGATCAGAGACCCAGGGTCAAGGATCAACGACCCCGGTGACTTGGATCAGAGACTCCAGGGTCAGGAGAGCAGGACCAGGACATTTGCCCTTAACCTTTGACATTTCACCCAAAAATTCCAAAAAGTAAAAAAATTCGACAAAATTCCAAAAAAAAATTAAAAATCCCAAAAAGTATATAATTATTTGTACTATAAATATTTTTAAAATATTTAATAGCGTATTTTAGAAATTGTTTAAAAAGTATTATCAACAATTTATTAAAAAGTTATTTATATAACTTTCAAAAAATGTTTTAAGAAATGTATTATTACAAATGTATTCAAAAATCATTTTAAAAATATACAAAATATTGTTATTAAAAATTAATTAAATAATTATTAAAAATAGTTTAAAAATATATTTACAAATGAACTTTCCAGAGGTCACCCCTCACCCAAGCACATCCACCATCTTGGTAGGTGCAAGGGACAACCATCTTGGCAGGTGGCCACCATGGTTGGTAGGTGACGGCCATCTTGGTAGGCAGCCACTATCTTGGTAGGCGACCACGTTATAGGTAGGCGACCACCATCGTGGTAGATATCACCTGTCAGCCATGTTGGATGAAGGTAACCATGACCTCAAACCCATGACCTTGAAAACCAAAACTCGAGAAAAAATACATAAAAGTCAACAAGCATATTACAACTAACTACTACCACCATAGTAAATGCAGGTGACCTGACTGTGACCTCGTGATCTTAAATTACCTTGAAAACCAAAACTAGAGAAAATACATAAAGTCAGCAAGCACATTACAATACTACCTACTACCATCATATTAGATGCAGTCTACCTTGGCCTTAACATCAAGACCTTGAATGACCTCGAAAACAAAAACTCGAAATAAAATACATTAAAGTCATCAAGCATATTACATCACAGACTACTGCCATAATATTAGGTACAGACTACCTTAACCTTGATCCCATAACCATGAATGACCTTGAAAACCAAAACTCGATAAGAAACATAAAAGTCTACAAGCACACTACAATATTAACAACTACCATGATAATATATGCTGACTATGTTGACCTTAACCCCATGGTCTTGAATGACCTTGACAACAAACACTCTTAATAAAATACATAAAAGTAAGCAAGCATAATACATTACACACTACGGACAACATATTGGATGCAGGTAACCTCAACCTTGGCCCCATTACATCGAATGACCTTTAAAACAATATTTCGAAAAGAAATACATTAAAATCGACAAGCATATTACATTACTAACTTCTACGGCCATATTAGATGTAGGTGAAATTGACCTTGACCTCATGACTTTGAATGACCTTGAAAACAAAACCTGAGAAAAAGACATAAAAGTCAACAAAAATATTACATTACTAACAACTACCAACTATTAGATGCAGGAGACCTGCACCGTAGCCCCATTACCTTGAATGACCTTAAAAACAAAAACTAGAGGAAAAATACATGCTTTAGGATTCTTACATGTATAGTTGTATGCCCTTTTCAATCCACTGAAGTTATGGCAGCCAAATTTATGTCTTTAGCTGCAACTTGTGACCTCGAATAAGGCGATTTGGCCATTGCCCTAATGTCTTCTGGTAGGCACACATGCCTGCAATTTTTTATATGGTGAATTTATAGCTGCCATGTTCATATGTATCACTCGTGATATCGAACAAGGCGATATATATGGACTACCATACCACAAGCCTTCATTTTTCTTTGAATAAACCTGTTACTGATGCCAGAATTGTTGGCAACCCTATCAGCTACTTTGTTGATCGGTATGTCTTTAACACTCATAGCTATTTAGCCTCGCGGTCATAACACTTACTGATACTTTTTTACTACTTCCCTTTCTCTTTTATAAATAGCCATTTTTATATATTCCTAAATATTCACTGACATCTATTGAAAACTAAATCTGCAGTTATATATGCATTGGATGGGGTAATGTTTCTAGGTCGGATGCTACAAAGCCAGAGCCGCGTACGTAGTTGTTCCGCCTCTCCCCAACATACCACCACACCCACGTTCAAACAAATGCCACTACGTCTGGCGCATACAGTAGCTTGCGTCTTGAACGCTGACCCGGACCTGATCGTGAGAGCCTATACATGTTTGCTCCATATACAAATATACATGCAACTGAGCGTGCAGTGTCGTCTCATTTCGAAATATTTTCCGCGTCTAAATATTAGAGATAACTTACCTGTATTATGTTCAGTTCATGACATTGTAAAGTCAAGTTTTCGGCTATTCTTTTAAGCTGGTTTCTTCAGCTACATTGTTTTTATTCCTTTTAATAAAATATTCTTTGAAGTGAGCGCTTTTAGGCAAACATGACCGTTTAAAATGTAGCGTTAATATTAATATACGTAAAAACACTTGGCTTTAGCATGTTAGTACAAATTTGTTGTTACGACGTCAATGCGTATGTTAGTCATAACATCCATAATCCGATAGTGAACGTTCAGCATTCCTGGGGTCGTGGTGGTTTAGTGGTTAGACAACTCTCTTCCCACCATGGAGAACCAGGTTCAATTTCCAACGATGTCACCTCGGGATTTTCGCATGTGGGAATCGTGCAGGACGCTGCCGCTGGTCGGTGAGTTTTCTCACTGATCTCCCATTTCCGCCACTCTTGCATTCCCGCACTGCTCCATACACATCTCGCTTTGCCCTCAAGGACTCTCAAGACCTCGGTGTTAAGAGCCGCCCAAATCTCTTCACTCTCTCATTAAGAATTCCACATACGAGGACGTATTTTGTCCAGAAGGGCGAGACGCTGAGGATGACCCAGGCGCGCGCATCACATGCATCATCGTCTCTATGCGCAAGGTACTGAACAAGTGTGCAGTCTTTCCTTCAAAACGTAACTCTGAGACAACTTTAAAATTAGGCCTATTTCATAAAATGTTTGCTACATTTTCTTATTACTAAACAATAAAGTGAAAATATATTTAGCTTCCAGTTTCTTGTCGTGCATTTACATCGCAATCCTATATTCTTAAACTAAGCTTTTACTCATCCACTAAAACGGTAATGCTGAATATCTGTGTACATTTGGACACCTTCGTTTGGCGTGATCGGTGTGAATGTGAACTGAACCGGGCTTCTAGGGTGAAATCATCCAACGGAAACCTTGGAGTGAGTGAAGAGATTTGGGCGGCTCTTAACAGCGAGGTCTTGAGAGCCGATAAGGGTGATTGAGGTGAGTATAGAGCGGCGCCGGAATGAAGGGGTGGGGTAAACGGGAGATCCCCAAGAAAACCCGCCGACGAACGACATCGTCTGGCATGATTCCCACTTGCCGAAATCCGGTGACCCGGCCAGGTATTAAACCCGGTTCGCGTTGGTGGGCGGCAGGGAAACCTTTGAAAATGCTTTTAGTAACGAGTATAGATAATCGTGCAGTTAGTATTTTCTACCCGTTACAGCGCCCGTCCGAGTCCATCGAATTACTGAAGGACGAGGGAGCTCAACAGGGCCACGATGTCTCGCCACGACTGCCTGTTAGTTTTGTCTCGGCACTAGGCGCGCCTTGATAAACAAAGTCTACTTGGCTTATTTATTCAAACAAATTACCGCTTACGAAATACAAATTGACTTCATTTTTTGTTCGGGAAAAATATCTTTAGAATGCAAGGTAAGGGTGCAAACATGTTCAGATTGTTTTTAATAATGTATTATTCGTAGTTACACTTATCGATCCGATGAACAAAAACGTAATTTGAATAAATGTAATACACTACAAATACATGATATTATTTCGTATATAATTTTTCATATCATATGTTTTCTCTTTCGCATGTTTGTTATTTGTTTTTATTTGCTCACCAAACATTTAATTTTAGGGCTGGAAGTATTAACACTGACAAGGGAACTGGAGCCTCTGTATTACAGACGACAAGATTAACTGAAGCTGAGTATTTGCGAGTTTCATAAGAAAAAAGTTTCCCACAAAGACTCGTGGTTCTGAACATCATAATTCAGTCAGCAAGTTGAAACATGATGGGGAAATGTGGAAGGCACGTACAGAACCCGTATTTCATGTCATACCTAAGTGGCATGTGCAAGTAATATATGATATTCGTTAGCCACAAAATTAACATTGACTGAGAACAGAGATGAAAAATGTATGTAATTCTTTAAACGATCAATGTAGATGTGAAATACTGTATGTAGGTGAAACATAACTGTAAGTTAACACCAGTGACATGAGAGGGACATAAACAGCGCTTAACAATTAAGGTCTTCAGAGCTGATAGTGGCGAAGAGAGGTACAGATGGAGAAGCGACAGAAAACTGAGTTATTGGGAGTTCCCCGACACTACCCACTGGCCAACAGCAACGCCCGCCACGTTTCCTACACATGAAAATCCGGATGTGACCCCGGTTTGTCGTGTTGCAAGGCGAGTAGTCCGACTGTTACAACACCACAGCACCTACAAGCGATTAAAAACTGTAAAACTACACATCCTTTTTTTTTGGCGAGCTGGTATTCCCAGAGGAATAACTTTTCCTATCTTATTGTAAAAGCGACAAGAGAAACGTGAGCCTCCATATTAAAGTTAATTAACGTGTATTTTAGTGCTTCGTTAATTCAACAAGAAAGGCAAATAATCTTGATTCCTTGAATACCTCTATGTTAAATGTTCAACCTCCGCTCTCCAGTTTCCTACAGGGCTATGCTTTGTAGAAGTTATCGTATAAAGCGAAGAAAATATGCACATTTTGGACGAGTAAGTGAAATAGCGTATACATTTTTGTAATCTGTCACTTGAAATTGTTAACGCTGTCAGAAAATATGCGAAATGCCCTCAAGCCTCATTGTTTTACAATATATTTAATTGCAAACTGGATGCCAATCAAAATATTTAATCTAGTTTTTAACAAACAGCTGTCATATTTTCTGCATGGGAAATTATATAGAGCATAAGTGAAGAGAATAAAGTGTTCTACAAAAAATGTTTTGATTCACTGAGTCGATATTTTAATGATTGAGAATATGCACACAATTAAACCCTAAGAGCCAGTACATTTGCGCATATGAGTACCCAATTTATCAATGATAAAAATAAAATTAAGCTGAATTTGCTTTAATAATGCCTCTACTATTTTATGTTAAACCACATTTAACGTACCAATATCGGTCCAGAAACTATTTCTTCCAGATATTTTGTAATATATAACATGTTTTGTTTAAAGCATTGATAAAGTCTCATTTCATTCGATGGTTTATTTACAACATGCTGTGTTATTTGTATCAAATTTCCAAATTTCCTATAACATTCACTAGTTCACTTGAAATATTTCAAAAGTGTATGAACTCCCCCCACCACCCATTTTTTTTTTTCGTTCCTTGGTTACGCGGTTCTGTGGTTAGAGAAAAGTAATCAAAACGTTAATGTCGTCGCCATGTTAAAAGTAAGAGACCAACCCGCGTAAAACATGTGTTTAATTGGTCAGCGTTTGCCAAATTAGGTAGTAACAGGTTTATTGTTTCCGACATGTGACACTATATATTTTCTTCTTGTAGTGGTACCTTGCAATATTGCAGACTAAAGAGACAATGCACCAGCATGTTTAATACTTGTAGATGATACGTTTTACACACCAAGTTTGGTTGAAATTGGTCAAGCAGTATGCTACATGCTGTGTACCAAATGAACCTAAAATATTTATGTAGTCACCATGTGAAAATTAAGTTTCTTACGCACTTAAATCGCATATGTTATCATGGCATATATAATATTAGATACAGTATAACCGAAGATTCCTTGAAATTGGCCACATAGTTTCATTGATACAGAATAGTTATCAAAATGTCTATATTGCCACCAATTAAAACCAAATGCCTGAACCAATTAATTCATATCAGCATACTTCTTGTTTGTCAACTTTGATAGGAATGTGTAGATTGTTTTACGTGTTACGATGCAATAACTTTATTTTTTCATGTGTGCGCTATATTACAAAATGATGAATGAAAATGATTATTTATTGGCATATTTACAGGAATACCTTTAATCGATACTTTCTTCATATCAAATGTAGTCGAATTATATATATATATATATAAAATTCAAAAACAAATATTTGTATGGCGTCGTTGTGAAAATAGAGTAAGTGCCACATTAATCTTTGCTGTATATGGTACTATGGCCTCCTATAGGCCTAAAAGGTACTAGTTGTCTGTAAAATGTGGCAGGAATCTATTGCGTAATATCCGAGATATGATTTTTAAATGATTTTAAAATTTTAGAATGATATGTAGAACGGAATACACTGCACAGGAAAGAATTGCATGAATATGGCTGTGTATTCCAATATTAATTTAAATACCTGTTTTAAAATTGGTTGCTAATAAATATTAACTACCTTTTAATACAACAGAGAAATTACTCATCAGAATAAAATACTATAAGAAGCCATTTTTAATGTATTACTTACTTGAGGCTTGAGGGAATTTCTCATATTTTCTGACAGCGTTGGGTTGATTACACGAACAACTAAACTGCGCCTTTTTAACCGGTGCAACAGTGTAACATACTTAGCATATAAAACCACAATCAACGTAACGTCCTCCTACCAGTTCAGAACATAATTACAGTGGTACTGTAAAAAGTTTTGAAATTTAGTTACGAACCTTTAAACGCATGAAGTGAAGTTATGAATATTTGCTATGATTTTATTATTATTTATGTGATGAAATTATCAGTTGTAAAACGATATTAACATCACGAAATAAATACAATTTTAAGTAGTGGTCACTGAAAGTATCTTCATAGAATTTATCGAATTCACTACGTAGTGACAAATTGTGAATTTCCTTGGCTATTGCCTTGACGTTTTGTCTTTTTACTTTTGAGACGAATAACTTTACACAATGCTGCGAATACGGTCCAGGAAAACTATTCTTTAGCAGCTACAGTATCACCATTTATATACTGTCCACGATTAACGTAGTACAATGTTGAAAGCCCTTCCCACCTTATTGTATCTTTCACCTCATGCAACATTGGTGTTACTATAGGTCAAGTGATTGTTGTGTGGTGCTGGTTGCCTAAGAGCCAAAGCGATACATCTTGTCAGAAGCCGAAAATTGCCGTCGCTCATTTATTCTGATGGGAAGTGTACATGTCTGCACATTCAGTTGCGCACTCTTGGCATTGTTGCGTCTGACTTGCATCTTCACCTATGCAGTACACGATTGCCTTTCCGGACATTTCGTAACAAGGATGTCCGGGTTATTTAAACATACAGATGCTATGATTTCCGTTTCTGCACAGTGTCCGGATACACGCTGTGTTTTAAGGGGCGCACCGACTTGAGATGAGCCCTGTAATGTTAGTGACGACGAATGGAATGTAGTTCTACGTCAAAACGTTAAATTAAAAAAAAAATTGCTAGATTAAAATATGTCAGTACTCAAAATTATTATATCTCCTGTCTTTGGTGTTATATGAAAGTAGTTCTAAAAATGAGTGCATTTACGTAATAATTACTTTCCTAATAATTTATCAGCTTAACTTGGTCGATGCATGTATTAGTGAGCAAGCCCATCGCAATGTTGGTTTCACATGTGGTGGAAGAATACACAACGTGTGTACAAGCGTATCGTAAGGAGAGCTTTCAAACATGTTCAGTTAAATGTGGACAACCTATATTATGACATAAAAATTCCTGTGAAACAAAAGCTGTGCGTGTCCCAGCGTTTATTTTTTGCTGTCAACTGTTTCTTGGGCATTCAGCCAGCAAACGTAACACAAGGGGTCACAGAATGCCTTCGACGTGTCGCCATGGATTCTATGAACCGCGTTTCATTGCCAGTGGTTAACGACTATGGAATGCGTCCACTCCCCATATACCATCAAGCAGAAAGTAGAAGACGTATGCCAATATAAAGTGATGTAGGGATTGTATCACTCAACTTTGGCCCTAAAAACACTGACATGGCGGCCACCTTTTCCAAGACACAGCGTGGCGCGTCGTTGAAGACATTGTATCACCAGTCCACAACATTCCATGGGCATTTCTGCTGACATTACTAAGCGAAGACACTGGGGAATTACTAGCAGAACGCAAAATCTTAGGCGTCACATATTTGATATTGGTGATGATGGCGTGGATGGGGCTTACTTCGAAAGCCTACCTATAGGGCAGGGCCTTGGCATTTTTCAATTGTAAGCGAACCATATGTTTGGGCCCTGCCTCCTTATTCCACTCCTTCACCAACCTAAAAGTATTATTTAAGTTTTATGCAGTTTCGATTGCATACTTTACGTAATGTTGGTACGGTCCAGTACGTAATGGAACACAGTAAAGAATTTACACTCTTACAATGTAAAACTTGTTTATTATAACTAGAACCACCTGAAAACAATTATATGATACTTGTTAGTCAGATACGCCCCTTCCTTTTTCACAACAGAGCAGCGAGTTCTGCTAAATTTTGTAACTGAATCTAATTATAGTGGGTTTCAACAGTGTGTTTTAATAAATTATTATTTAGTAATTACAAAATTATAATTTAAGTATACTTTAAAAAACATTTGCCCAGTTCATTGTTTTCCTACGTATCTTTATATGTTCGCCTTATGTACTGCAACTGTTTCGTGGCAACTTCGACGCTCCCCGTTTTTAGTTAGCGTCTTGTCGGCTGCTTACTTCCGTTGCATCAGACACCGGTCTTGCGTCTGAACGCGCCGTCTTTCATATAAGTTTAACCAGGCCAGCAGGGAAGCTGCTTTCAGCAATCAGGACGTGACTACCCAAACCGGGCGTCAGTGGTCACAACAAGCATTCCCTCCGCTGGTCCAAGAACTGGGGCACGGTAGCGCGATGGTGCGTGGATACAGGCCAGCGTTAACAGCTCGAGGCACGTCTTTCTCTACATGACACCAGGTACAGTTGATTCACGGTATCTTCTGCCTTTCCTGAAGCTCTGCTTAAGTTCTACTTCCAGGATGTTGCTCCGCGTCGTGCAAACTAAGCTTAACTAAGTCTGGAATATTACACCAGAGGGACAACGTGAAGTGAAGAGATTTGAACGGCTCTTAACATCGGGATCTTGAGAGCCGATGAGGATGATTGAGGTGAGTATGGAACAGTACCGGGATGAAAGGGTGGGGGAAACGGGTGATCCCCGAGAAAACCCGCCGACCAATGCCCTCGTACGGCATGATTCCCACATGCGAATATCCGGAGTGAACCCGGACCGACCTGGTGGGAGGCGATCAGGCTAACCGCTCCGCCACCGTGACCCCCGAGGATGTGGATGAGTTGAAATTATAGGCCGTGGAGGTGGACAATTTAATGTACACTTGCAAGCAATTTTGCCGGGAAGGAATTACGTGGGAAAATGAGCAATGTAGTAGGTACAAAGAGGGCAGACGATTTTCTTGCTATGATTGCGGGAGAAGAGAACATGTCGCTAAGCAACGTAAAGCATCTCGAACAGGAGCAGAAACATATATTTATTGTAAATATTGTGAGTATTGTAAGTATTTGAAATTGAACAACTGCATCCGCGAAAACAGGGTGGCAACCCTGTTGTCGCATAAAAGTATGTGTCGCCGAAGCTTAATTGATAGATTCTGTTATAGTACGTAAAAATTAACAGAAAAAGGTGTTTTGCAGTATTACTTAGAATCCTGCCGTTGCGAGGAATCGTGCACATGCATAAGGTCGCAACCATAGCGTTCCTGCACCTGGCAGGCAAGCAATACGCAAAAACCCGCATCGTATTGTACCTTAAAGGAGTTGTTTGATGTGCATACCATCAGCTTCAACGCATAGGTTACAGCATCATTATCCCGGATTTCATTTTTCCATTTGATATATTTTCAGCATTATTTACATTAAAGGCTGTCCACGATAAAGTGAGCACTTCAGAAAAGAACTTTTAAAAAAATCACTGCTCCTATCTGCGCACTGAGTGACATGCGCCCGGTAAAGTTGGTAACGATGGAAGGGAAAATATTTCCATATCTTAACGTCGAATAAAATTGTTGGGTAACCATTTGTGATAACTTAAATTATTTCTATCGCTTTCGGTTCTTTTAATGCGTCGAAGTGTAAAAATTATAAAACTTTTTTAACATGTTTACTTTTCTTACAATTATACAGTTTCACTGGATCGACGAATGGATAAAGGGATGAGGCCCTTGCCAGTGTTAATTTTACATAAGGCGGAAGAACACACAACGTGCATACAAGTAGATCTAAAGCAGGGCTTTCAAAAGTGCTCATTAGACAGTGAACAGCCTATAAACATGAGTATTAGCTCCACCTCCAAGGGTGCGTATCACCTTTACGAAACATCGTCCACCGTATGCCATATATAGGCCTATGTATTCGACTTGGAATATGCATGCGAAATTTGTCGGTTTTTTCACATTCAATCTGTTTATTTCAGGTTAATATAACAGTAGACAAAACGCTCCCTACTTAGCCTTTTCTACTGTTTTAAACCTATGTCATATAATAATTTGAACATTCACGGAATTGGTTTCTCTTGTTATGATTAATGCTGTACCAGTTAATCCAT
Source organism: Dryococelus australis (assembly GCA_029891345.1). Lineage (NCBI taxonomy): Eukaryota > Metazoa > Arthropoda > Insecta > Phasmatodea > Phasmatidae > Dryococelus > Dryococelus australis. The sequence continues at coordinate 62,665,294 of CM056998.1, read as the reverse complement.
ATAAAGTTCGCTCTTACCGTAATATTGTATGTTTTCGAATTATGCTTAAACAATACCAACTAGTATAAACATAAATAAATGTTTTGTAAAATCATAACAATATACTACGTGTCTGATATTGCTTTTTGTAAAGGTGCCGTGTTGTAATGACTCTAGCACAAATCTTCGGATGATGGACAAGGACGCCGCAGTGTTTGTACCTGCCTGTCTGGCTATCAGACGACCCTACCCTTTGTTCGTGTGTCAGCGTTGTCAGGAATTATTTCGTCACTTACTGAACCTCGCGCGTCTATAGGGCCCAGCGCAATCTGATTATGAACCGGATGGACCAGATGACGCCTGCCTCTCTCTCTACCTCATTGTCAGGCCTATCTCAAGTCTGCCAGTGGTTTGTGCTGTTGTCTCGCACGTCTTCTTGACGTGACTAGCCTTCCTATCGTTTCATTAATCACACGTGTCATAAAGCGTGCTCTGTTCTGACGGCTGCTCGTGTACACCACACAAAGAGAGCAACCAGAGCGGCTTCGTATCACGTATGCTTACACATAAGCGCACGAAATTTTAAGTATGTGTATATCCATCGGTGAGACAAGTAGTCAGTTTTCACGGTTACCAAATTATTTTTTCAAGATGAATAATTTTGAAATTCTATAATTTTTCTTCCATACATACATTGCTTTAAAGACGTCCCCTCTTCAGTTGAAGGCTGTTATTTGTTAACTGAGCACCTTTGGAATGCCATAATTTATAATTTCTTTGCATTAGGTATTCTTCCGCAGTAAATTAAATTGTCATCGCTATAGGCCAGGCAACTTTATTTATATATCGATCAAGTGAAACTGTAGAATTATTAGAAAAAAAAATTTCACAAATTTACTTATTTTGACTCAAAAATGCATTTAAAAATACAGAAAACAAAAGGAATAATTTCAGTATTCACAGATGTTAACCAAATAGTTCTAATTCAATGTTGAGACACTGACCTACTTTCCGTCCGTTGTCACCAACATATGCCAGTCAGTGTGCCCGTTAAAAAATATGCAGGAAGAGGCATTGACATTTTTCAAATGCTGGTTTCAAAGTGCTCACTTTATCGTGAACAACTAATAACTATATTAATTTTGTTTATATACATGTTACTTTTTGCTGTGACACAGAAGTTAAAATAACTACCGTTTGGGAGTTGCGTCCCCGAAAGTGATAGCGTCCACAAAATTCGACAGACTGCTGGAGCAGTTGAGACGTAGTAGCGACGTCTCAGAAACGAGACATCAAGTGGGATCCCAGAACAGAGATGCGGTTAAAAAAAACGTTGGCGAGGTGATCGCGTGTACCTAGAGGAGAACTGCTCGCCATCGACAAGTTCTGTCACGTTTACCCACTTTCAAAGTTTCGCAATCCTTTCCTGCCGGGAATCGAACCCAGTTCGCCGCGTAATAGCGTGACCAACAAAGCGCCATGAGAGGAAATCGCCAAAAGCGAGCAGAGTTAATGCAAAGGTATTCGTGGTCGGAATCCATACCAGTGGCCACTCGATACTTGCAAACGCAGATCTGTAGAAGCAAAAAGAAAATGAAAATGAGTTAGAGATATTTTTCGTTACTAAGGAGGTATCTATCTGGTAATAGGCCTAATGTGTACGCGAAAATATCGTTTCGCTAACCAGAACTACTTTTAAAAATTTCAGGCCACGTGTTCTCATGCAAATTTTAATTATAGTAAAACAAGTAATATTGTTTACCTAGGTAATCACCTTCATGCTCAGTCTACATCATAAGACAGTGGCAAAAATATTTGATAGTTGTAATACACTTGCATGTTTCAATCATCCCCAAAACAATAATTTCTTTTGCCATAAGGGAAGAATTATTTTCTTCTTGTGTACGAAAAAAAAAATTGGAATATTATTGATATTAGCTACCGGTTATTGAGTTAGCTGCTTAGTTACACAAGACAAGCTGGAACATCTTTACGCCGGCCATTATGGTATTCCAACCAGTTAAGTAATATCACAACTCAAGGTGATACTTGAATAAATTAGTATGTGGTGTATAGGCACGAGATTTGCTCTGAGCGTATTTAGTGGCAGTCGGACGATTGTCATGGCGGAGAAAAACCTTACTTTCGGTACACGAATTTTCGGGGTTGTATTCTTGCTTAAGACGTACGTGCAAGTCAGTGTGTCATTTTGGGAGGGTGGGTTTCAATTTATTTATTGTAGGCCTATAGCAGTCCTCTGATCATCCTTCCACGATAACTGTTGCACATCTACCTGTATGTCCAATAATATATATACAATGTGTTTTTAGAAACTACACGTAAAAATTCCAACCACTGCACATATAGTGTAATAGAAACATTAATCCTAGTAGAAAATGTTCGGAAATGTCATTTCAGAATTCTTAAATTTAAGTTGATATTATGCTGGTGCGTAAAGCATTGTAATGCCTAACATCAATAAAAAATTAAAAATACAAGATGACTTTCCGTTACATTTTGATACTAGGATTGAATGTTTCTGTTAGCCCATAGACACAGTGGTTTTAATTTTGACATATATTTTTTAAAAACGTGCATTTGTTTACTTTTATTTTGTGGCACAACTGCCACTACCAGGTTGTACAGCAAAATCTGCATGGTTTTCCGTCGCTTTAATAACCACGTGACTGAATGTTACGCTAATCAGCATGATACCAAAAAAATGATTCGTTATCGGAACTTACAGATGTGCGATTATTTTGAGCATAGCTTTCCCGATGGTCGGCTATAATCGATTCGTCTCCAGCTAAGCTGGAACCTCGGCGGGGATTTCCATCCGATCTCGTGTAGTAATTGAAATTGTTGGTGGACGTGGAAATTCTTTCCCGGTAGAAGACGGCAAATTAAATTTCAACGCCTTTCATCTGGATCTGTGTTCCACGACACGGAATATCTGCGAGACGTTGACTCGTGACTCTGATCCTCTTAAGTGACTCGTACGCTTCACGCTACCCTTTATCGAATCCACGAGTAATTAGTTTGGCCCGTGAACAATCCTCAGCGATTTCTCACTCGAAGGATTACACTGAAGCTGAGCAACGTATAAGCCGTAGCAACCTCGGTGACTTCAATTTGCGAAAGCGAGTCGTCAAAGGCTCACCTCATAAGTTGGCATGTTGTATTCTTGTACAGCTGTGGAGCACGCAGCATTTTCAACTCTGATTATTTTCATAGCATAAAGATACACTTAAATGAATGCCTTGGTTAACGACAGTTCTTACAAATTTATCTTCAATAATTCTTAAACCTAGAATGAAACTTTACAGAAATTTACTACAATTACTTTCATAGGCTGTTGACTGTAAAATGAGCACTTTTGAAAGCCCTGCTTATGATCTGCGTGTGTGCAGAGTTGTGTATTCTTCCGTCTTATGCATAATTAGTATTGGCAGCGGCCTCATAGCTGTATTCATGCGTAGGTCGAGTGAAACAGTGGAATTATTTAAAAAGTAAATGTTGTACGAATCTCCTCGTTTTTACAGTTCGATGCATTAAATAAAAACAGAAAGCGAAATAAAAAATGTATCACATTTTGTATTCGACGTTAAGATATGGAACTACTTTCCAGCCAACATTGCCAACTTTAGTGTGCGTATAACACTTACTGTTCCCGTTAAAATATATACAGGCAGGAACAGTGACTTTTTTCTAATGTTGATATCAAAATTGCTCACTTTATCGTGAACAGTCTTTATTAGAAATAATTCCATAGCGAAATAAGAGACTAAAGGGGACACGGTTACTTAAATACGTGCATTAAAAAAAAATTGTATTCTCATCAACAAGCCACAGCAGTGTTCGAAGGCTTTCCAGTAAAGAACGAGTTAGGGAAGCTTTTCACGCCACTTCTTGAAGTGGGCAGGCGGTCTCATTTGAAATTTCGGGCCCGCTGGACGTCAGCCCGAGGGAATGCTTGAAAGCGCTGCCCTCCTAGGTGAGTGGAAAGCTCTAGGGGATTCCCGCACGCTTTGCTACCTTCCGACGCGGACCGCCAAAAAAAAAAGGTGAGAAGAAAAAGTGCGCAAATGGTGCCGGCAGGTTTGAGGGAGAGAGGAAGGTGAGGGGGTGGCAGTGATAAGGACATTGTCTGGGGCAGCTGCTAGTGCGGTCCCGCGGCTCGGGCTGGCATGCGCGCAGCGGTTCTGCGCACTTCTCCCACCTCCCCCTTCTCAACCTCTAACCAACCCCTTCGTACGTTCATCAAACCAGCCCCGGCGTCAGTACGCGCTCGGCGCCTGAACGTAGTGGTTTGGTTACCCCCAGCGCTCCGGGTGTGTCGCGGCGCGTCATTTCCCGTCAATCCGGTCTCGCGGATATCCGGACGTTATCCGCGTCGACGAGAAACAAAAATCGCTGGTCGTTCACGCGTTTGTAGTGATGAACACTGTGAAAGGTTGCTCCACGATTCCACCACGACTCATCGCAGTGCGGACGTAAACAGTGCGAACTCTCTGAACCAAGCTGGTTACAGTAATCACACTGATCTTTCTATTTAGCTGAGTGTCAGTTCTAACACAAATACCCTACCAGGGAAACTTCACGTTATATAAGATATTATTATAACTTCTGTTGGGGACAAAAATATGTCGTGATCAAATTCATTGACGAGCAACTTTAGTATGCTGGTGACAGGGAAACTAGGCATATACTGAGAACCCTACTTTTTCACTCGACATTTGGTGTCAGGTGGAAAATATATTCCAGTTTAATTCCGCATCAGCCTTGTTATTTGGTGGAAAGTACGCTACTCATAATTTGTCACAAGTTAAATTCTTGACTACATACGTGACTTCAAAGAACTTCAAATGCGTAAGTAAACGTGAACTAAGTTCAACTAGTAGGGACTTAAATACCTGCACAAATGGATGACGAATTTTAAATATTTATTTTTTTGTATTTGTTTTGGTATTTGCTGTTTTAAAATAAATTCGAGAAATGTGGGAAAAATTTCTTCATTTATGCTACAGGTTTCAAAACAAAAAAAAAAATTCTCGGTAAGCTGTATGTCCTAGCGAACTCATGAACTAAGCAAAATATTTTAGAAATTATGGTTGTAATTTTTTTTTACGAATTTGCATATTATGAAATTCAATTCCAAGCTTACAACACATAAAATGTATAACACTCGTGCATGAGAATTTTTTCAACTACGAAATTCGCTTCTTGAACGTTTCCAAGCAAAATTTCTGGAGTTAAATGCGCATTCGCGATAAATGTTGAATTATTTGAAAATTTTTATTCTCTGACGTGTAGTAAATACCTCAAGGTGATTAAAATTCAGATAAGATTATGAAATCACTTTTTGTGTCTGAAGTTTAGTTGCGTCGTATATAAATTTTTTAAAAAGTAAACATTTTTTAACTAATGAAAATCCACGAAGTCACCAAAATGAACACAAACCGTGATGGTAAAATGAGCAAGCGCTTTTTTCTCTCCAGCCATATTTTGACCTTATCTTTTATGTCATTACCTTTTTTAAGGGGCGTCGGATAGATGAAAACCTGCTGTTACCGCTTTAACGACATAGTCTATATTACTGTGGCTAAGGGTAAGCTGCAGATATCACGTAGGTGTCCCCTTTGTGCATTTTATTGCGTAAGAAGTGTCTAAATGTACGAAATAACCCCCAAGGCACGGCGTGTACTAGAGGAGCGTAGTGATATCAGCCATTTGATGTAGGACATGATCAAGTTGCATAAGTCTTACTTAAGGCAGTAAAACTTTATTTGAAAATAATAACTTGTTTGTAAGTAACAAAGTGATTAAACGTATTTTTGTAGCTCAGAGCTAGTTCATTTTATAGTGGGTTAGAGTGGTTTAGTACGAAATTAAAAAGTGAAATATTATATTTTCGTAACAGAAGGTGGAACGTTTGGTTTGTTGGCTAAACTCTAAGCGCGGGCATGAGTTTCCTGGCTTAATTCAAAGAGTCTCCTGTTATAAAGAAAACGGTTCAGCCAATAATTTCTTACTTGGGGAAAGTTGAGGAAAATACTCTGTAACGGAAAACAAACAGTTTATTATATCATTTGAAAGAGAAGGGCTACGAACGTGATTCGCTGTAGTCCTAATTACTTCATGGAGAGAGAGAGAGAGTGTGTGTGTGTGTGTGTGTGTGTGTGTGAGAGAGAGAGAGAGAGAGAGAGAGAGAGAGAGAGGAGAGAGAGAGAGAGAGAGATCGGCATGCCAACCTCCCGCCACGTCACGTGCGAGTTCAATTACCGGCGGACACCAGTTTTGGATTTTTCGCGTACGGGAATGTGGCGGACGTTTCCGGCGGCCAATGGGTTTTCTCGGGGTGCTCGCAATTTCTCCACTTTTACATTCAATCGTATCTCCACTGGCACACACTCCCTTGCATAAATCGCCTAGCCTCGTTAGGGACGGCAGTTGTTTCCCTCGGTTAGCACAACCGATTACACTAGGACTCGGCATTTTGCTATCGTATCCATGCTGATTCCCTGCCTCATATGCGAACATAATGTGCAGTCGTTTCTCATTTACTAGAGCGTTTAGACGGTTGATTCACTTCTCAAAAGCTTTCCTCACAAACCCTGTCCCTCGTGTAAAGTCTCATTACTCGTAGAAATAAGTATTTCCAGGACTTTAAAGGTGGCAAGTATAGGCATGGCGTTATAGAGATCCAACGAAATTCTTGCATGTTTTATAACTCTCTTCCGTTGTTACTGGTAATCCGTTCAAGTGTTGCATTAAATTGCGTGTAGTTACGTCTGCTTTCAAAAGTGTACAATTCGCCTTGAACCTGCTACAACTAGATGATAGTTAGAAGCATCGCTCGTATTTTCAAACCACTAGTCCGTTCTGTTGGCCATCTACACGGAAGTATTCCTGAAACGAAATCTTGGTATTTAAAAAAATATGTAAATTGATAACGATGATCTGAGCTGGAGCCAGGATTTTTTTATGAACAGAAGATTGTTTATATTCAGCATTCCTGTAGGTCGCTGGACGTAGGCGTCTGGATCTCACACTTAGATGAGTGCATCTGACAGAACAGGTGAGCATGCACAAAGTAGAAATGTGTGCCGAATATAAAAAGCGTGACGGTTACTTAGATATCGCTGATTGTCTGCGTTTTGCTCTAGAAAATGGCTCCATTTTCAATACATTCCGATAGTACGAAGTAACTACCATGGACTCACAACAATGGCGGAATTCTGTATTAAAAAAACTGCCATAGCTGTTATTACCCGTCTATGTTAGTAACTTACATGTCTATGTGCCTAAACGATAACAACATGCATGCAGTTTTGGCTAACGAATTGTAGGATAAAATATCGTTTGAAATTCTGTAAGCTTTTCAAAGTCAAATGTTGGTGAGGTAGGTAGGGCTTAAATTCTTGTTAATGGCGGGGTCGTCAAATAAAGAACAAGTTCTTTGGAGAAGAAGGATCGGGCAAGGAATTGACTGTGGCGTGTGTTAAGGAGTGATTTGGGAAAACTATGGAAAACCGAAATAACGATGGCCTCAAAGGGAAACAATCCCGGGTCCTCCCGAATGAAAGTTCATTGGATAACCACTCTATACCCCACCGTTCGGTAAATGTGGCAATTCATTAAGAAAATAAATAGTGGTTTTGTGTCATCAGAGTTCTGTACGCTATTACATGGCTCTAGCTAGGCTAAAAATTCCAGTGTTACATTAGGGCCACGATATAAATCTTACAACACTGTTGGAAAACCAATTGTACAAGTTTAACTACGGAATGAAATAGAGAAGTGCTAAGTTTTATGACCTGTGTTTGGAAACACCTGATTTTCGGGGAAAAGATTTATACGTCGGCTATAGTTCGATATCTTACGTGCACGCAACTGCTATTGGCTGCGTGTATTTGTGAGAAGATATCTTAGTATTTTATTCATTTGCCTTATTTTGTAAGGCGCATTTAAGGCAATAGTGGCTTTTATTCCACAGAAGTACGCTATAATATTAAACAAGGGGAAATCAATTCACTCACAAAAAGAAAAATCTACAATCAAAATACTACAGAAATGGTTGAAATTTTAAACTGAGATACACAAATTCACACACATAAGACACCCACTTTTGTTGGTGGAGGGGGGGGGGGTGAGATACGGTTAGGTTATTAGTATAGAATAATCACTGGTGAGCTAGTTCAAACAAATGTTTGCGAACGGAACTTTTAAAAGTCGTTACTGCTTACACATGCGTAAGGCGCTTTTCCAAGTATTTCCAGAGACGGTAGTTTTTAACGGTGAATGATCCTTGAGTAGAAATTATTTATTTACAGTGGAATGTCAAGTTTACCTGCTATACGAGAACGAGTTCCGTAATTGTAAAACGAAGACAAGAATTGTGGTGTCGCGAAGCAAGTCAGAGAGGGAGGTCGGTTCGCAGCTCTTAAAATAGAAACAGTAAGGCGTGTAGGTGTACGTCTGAGATATAAATTGGACCAATAATGTTGTTTTTCGTAACAGTGGGTATTTTAATGAGAAATAGGTTAACTGTGGCACTTGATGTCCGTCATTCCCATTCAGGAACCTAAGATAGGCAACAGTTAAAATCATCCAATCGCGAAAGTGAACTTAACTTGACGTGTTTTCAAATACAGTTTGACCGGTACTTTTTTCACGAAAATATCAGGTATCCCAACCTGCAAGCCATAACAGTTGAAGGACTGTACTATATTGGCTCAGCTGGCCTATTGAGTTTTGCAATCATGGTAACGATGAGTTGGCAGTCCGTCCACTGACGCACTGTAAAAAATTTTCTGGTAAATTTCCTCGACTATAATGGAAGTTTTTAACCTATTACACCGTATGGAAATAATACCACACAACAAGCTGCAGATATAGGAATGTTTATCTTCACTACTATACAAAGCTGGAAACTTCCCTACTTGACTGTTTCCTGAGCAAATGTAGGAACGCTACAATGAATGTACAGGGGTGAAAATTACCATTCCCGCTTTCTCACTAAGCGTATATGGTAAATTTGCGAATAATTTGTAACATTGAAGGAAATCTAGGCAATGAAACTGTCATTAAAACCGTGTTGTGTGTCCGGAGCCAGTAGGAAGGATGATTTTGCGAAGTTCGGCCAGTGTCTTCTGGAGTATGGAATTAGTAAAACCCACCAACCACTTAAAAAATTAGAAGGCACGTGCCTCGAATCGAACGTGATCCCCCGTGCGAGAGGCAAAAACGCTACCCCTTTATTTACTTTTATTATTTTAGAATTCGGCGATATTCCCCATGTTAGGGCGACTAAAGATCGAGTAAATGGTACACCAATCACGATAAGATGATAAGAAGGGACATAACCAATGATTTTTCGGATGTAAGCGGATTTTCCTTCTTTACCGTTTTGGTGTTTGGTCAGAATGTCAGCTTACGATCACGCTGGTTAATGAACTTTAATACCAATATTTTGAAGTAAGTGGACACGTAGTGGACAACAAACTAGACGTTATTATATAGTTTTTTCACGTTAATAAATTGATTATGTTACAAATTTACTGCCTATTTTAAGTGTCTGTACTATCGTTCTATAGCTTTGTAAAGGTTTGCTTCTTTACTACATTTATTTAATGGTATTTTGAGTAAAACTGCTTTTTCGTGTAACATATTTCGATATAAATACAGAGTATTTGACCACCATAGACTGTTACACCGATATTCGTTGATAACGCGTGAAATAATAACATGTGAAAAAGTGAATCTGAAAAAAAAATATCGGCAATGTCATTTCTTTCCACGAGTAAAGCTTTCGGCACCAGCTCACCTTTCCGGCGTTGTTCGTGCAGTAAACGAGGTGAGTTTCAGGTTGGATGTTCCAGGTATACGCTGTTTCTATTCGGCGTGATCGGCTTACGTGTGAATTAAGAAGCACAACGCAGACTCGCACAAACTGACTCCCATGCGTTACACGGAACTCGGACACGAATTCCTTACTCCATAAGCCGACACGCTATCAAAAGTGCCACGGAGAGCTACATAAAACACAGATGCGGTTGGTTATTATCTCGTTGGAATTATACTCAGATGCGAGTGACAGCTTCACCTTCCTAAGTCTACTTTCTCTCTGGCAAAGAGTTTTAATACAAATGTATTAAAGCCGCTGGCTGCCTCGATCGCACTGCGAAGACTGTGACTGTAAGAGCCATGGCTCAATCGCTGTCCCTTGCCTGATCGCCTCTACGTGGATACAATGAACAGGTCTGCAGTCTTAAGTCATACAGCCATACAACCATGAAATATTAAGCGACGTCGCTATCAACTTATGGCACCACTATATGTTGGGTGGGTGTAAACGACACGTCAAAACACCCATGAGACGCCGAGTGCCATCATGCGCGCATTTTAATGTATTACAGTGAATCCATTATCCGCAGAGCCGTGTTTAAATTCTACGAGACATCAGATACTGAACAATAGCGCCTGTACGTAGGCCAGCATCTAAACATGTATGACAGCTGTGTACGGTTGTGTTATGTTTTAAACACATTTTATACAGATTTTTCATGGTAACGTGAAAATTTTTGAAATAAAGCATTAGAACACGTCACTACTACATATATATATATATATATATATATATATATATATATATATATATATATATATATATATATATTGTATTACGCACTGTAATACAGGGTCCTCGTTAGGTTGGCAGCAAGTAAAAAAAATAGTTTTGAACACTTGACCGTGTATTTCGAGTTAGATGTTTAAATTGATTGCCACTTCATACAAACTAGAGAACAAATCTTCTTATTACTAACACGTCTAAATTTATTAATAATCTTAGGCGGGGTTTACTATAGCCCATCGCTTCCATCTGTCATCCGCCCGTCCGTCATATATTCGTCCATCTCCCAGCCGAGCGATTTATAACAAAACTAGGTACGTCTGTCGTAAGTTCATTGCTGCAAACTAATACAAAAAAATGTTAACAAATAGAAAAAAATTCTCCATAGAAATTACAATTTTTTTGGCCGAGTTGTGTTGCTAAGTGCCCAAAACGCGTATACATGTACGTAAGGGAAATTAATCGATATAAAAAAAATTTAATAGCATAAAAAGCATGATTTTGTTACTTTTACTATTGTTTAATTTTTTTACAGTTACTTATACATACATATTACAACAAAACACAGCCAAAACAAAACATTGTGCACACTGCACATCCTTGGACAGAACTCGCGATGAACGAGTAACAAGATGAGCACGTTTAGAATGCTGTAATTTCATCCGTTCGTCCGTCAAAAGTTAAAGTTTGCCAAGGGGTTTTCCGGATGGATGGATAGAATTAATGGCCACCTTTGATTCGCTGTTGGTCACATGATTTACGGACGGGTTACGGACAGACTCGACGGGTTGCTGGGAATCCTGCCTTACGGTTCCGCCTTACTGGCGCATAAAAAAAAGTGATCAGACTAATGGCGGTGATAATTTTACGCATTCAGAAAAATGCGGAATGAGATTTAAAAGTATTTCAAAAACAGGGATTCCGAATGTGCTCAATTTTGAGTTAATGGCCTATATCAGTGCGTCGTATTTGACCAACACAAGCGCAGGCAGAACCGAGGGACTCGCGCAGTGGTGAATCAGTTCGACGTAACACGTAATTTGTTTGTTTTGTTGCATCTGTAACATCTTTTTTCAATACACAGCTGTACAAAGATATTGGACAAGTCAAATTACATTATGTAATGATTATACACTGGATATAGTAAACACACACGCACACACATATTATGCCTCCTGTACCTCAACACCAGGAGCACAACCTCAACGCAACCCTTCTTTTCTGTCTCTTTCAAGAAAAGATCAGGAAGGGGATGGGTTCTCAAAAAATCATACCTCACAATACATCATCGGGATTGGATGCTTTTGTTATACTGTAGTGCGTTCAACATTGTCCGGAAATTGGGAAAATCCTCTTACCACTATCAAAACCAGAACACTCATAAATAAAAAATCGGTTTCAGCTTATTTACTAAACTCTTCAAAATAAAAAGCTCAAAATTACAATCTCTTCTCACAGAAGAACTCTCAGGCACATTATGTTTGAATACACTATCACAGAAAACTAGAAGATAGCTCTTTGAAAATGTCACCCAACAACATCATTTTAATTCCAAGTACATTACAAAACATTACATAGGAAAAACTTCATTATAAAATATCAAAACTGGGTATTCACCAAAAAACATTTCAAAATATATATTTTAAACACCTCGGCGTTATTATATTTCTTCACCAATACTCCAACCAAAGTTTTAATACAGCAACTTAAAGATATTCGATTCTTCTCCGAAACAAAATGCGGTTAAAATCCCCAAACAGAACCTTTACTCGTGTACTAATCATTAAAACTATTCACTTGGTTTAAACTACCGTTACAATACAGTTGCACTAGGTTCCAACACTTTTATCCTCCAATGTCACCTTCAAATGATATTTTAAAACCTATTAAAATGTCCATACACGTTGTTACACTCAACTCTATCCAACACACTATTGACACTTCCTCTAGGACCTGCCTAGTACCATTAAAACCACATTTAAAAAAGATACTTTACATTTTTGACTCCCCACAAATTTTTCAATCACACGTCATTTTAAATTCTACAAAACCAATAGTTAGAACTCTGGTGCCTATTTTTAAAGCTTTTGAGATGTCCGCCAGAGGGATGGTCCCCAAGAACGGGCATTTTCGCAATCTTTACAAAACTTCCCTAACAATCTCCACACTCGGTCATTCAAAAACATCACGCAACAGTGCACCATCCAGATCCAAACAGACTTGAAGATATTCTCCCCACCTACTTCAACAAAAGTTGCGGTATTGCCCTGGACCTTTCCAGCCTCTCAACACAAGCACAGCTGAGGGAGCCTAGGGTTATGGTCCCCTCCTGAACACTAGGTACTGGCAGTGCCTCCACGACGTCATTCACCAACAAACACACCAAATGGTGGAGGAGCAGGTAAGGGATATTGCCCCTACCGTTTCCAATGCAGTGGCGGTGCTTTCTCTCCTCCACCCATACAACTTCAAACCACACACCATCACATCACACACATCATCACACCAAACACACCACACCATACACAACCATTTCCAATATTAACATGAAATACAGATCGGAAACAACGCAAATCCCTACAAACCTAGTCCATGTCGTCTTCTTTCTCCAATACCACTAACTTGACCTCTTCGAAAAAAATACACCGTCCGTTCGGTCCGAAAATATCAAGGGAACCCTCTGCTTGCACCACTCCCCATAATCTAGCACAATCTAATTCTTCTGGGTTTTAGTCTAAGTCGAAACTAAACAAAGTTTCCCACTACTCTCTTGATGGAAACACCCCTCAACTCACTCGGCTTCGGTAAAACTCTACTTAATTGCTTTTTTTTCCAAAAAGTCCCACAGTTCCCTTAAGCACGGCCATGGAATTACACACCAGCCAAAATACGCACCCCCAGAAGGATAACGTTCACTCTTTTCCTAACACTGAGGGGAAAAAATATTCAATATCGGTGAAAACAGCTCAAATCATCTAAGTTCCATCTAGCTCGCATTCATAGGCAAAGTTCAAACCACCTCTCAAAATCGTCTAAGTCTTTCCCAAAGACTAGCGGAAATGAAGTTCAACAGCAGCGGAAATTCACCAAGTTCCTCTCGATACGCATTTACATGTTAATTACAAATCACTCCTAAAAATTACAGTCTCTTTCTGAGCATAGGGGAGAAAAATAATTAAAGTCCCACTATGACTGAAAACTTGGCTAAGTCCCCATCGCCTCTCATTCTCAGACTAAGTCCAAACACTTCACTTCTTTTCTAAGTCCTAATGTTAACACCTTCGCTGATAGAGAAATTTTATAAGTCCCAACTAGCAGCATTATATTTATCCTTCATGAAGTGCAGTCTCAACTCCCTCTTCGTCTGACCATCCCCGCAACCGTATTTATACCAGCCAGATACCTTCCACTGGCCATACTCCTTCCCAGAGACCATACCTCCAGCTCCACCTATACAATATTATGGCAGTGCCTACTTTTCTTAATACATTTACCACTCGTGCAAAACGCCCGGTCAGTCATAGGCAACCAGCTATTTTCTTTTAACTTTTTCCCAGGCAGCAACCCGCCGTACACCTCCGTTTGGCAAGTCGACGTGACGTCGGCCGCTAAGGCGTTGGCAGCTGCAAAAAAGAGATTTTACACACAATCAGACTGTCCTCACTTGACAAATGTCATATGTCAGACTGCACTTTTACACGTCACATTATTGTTCATAATGTGACTAATCTCCTTCCAACATGCTGTAGGACATCATAGTTTTACTGAAACAGAAGAAAAAGGGAAAGAGAAAAACCGGAACAAGAAATTCGTACAATGATATGCTATACAGTAATTTCTTGATTTTTGTAGCTTAGATATTCGTCTACGCTATAAAATGCATATTCGATATAAAATTCTTTCAGCTGTTTTTTAAGAGGTTTAGGTTAGAGAAGCAAATTTCTTGAAGGTGGTGTAGTTATTTATTGAAAAGTAAGCTACCAAGGCCCTTTCTGGACTAGGACTGGGAACTCGCTGTCACAACATGAAAAGTTTCGCAAACGATGATAGTGCTAATATTCACATGGCACACATGTACGAACAATCATCCACTGGCGTCACCCGCTTAAATCACGTATACAGTAGTTGATCTACATAGAGGTTGTATTTTTTACCATCTCACGCCTCGTAGCTTTGAATATTGAATCTTTATGTTCGTAAAAATGACTTTCTGAGGTCACACAAAAGTACCCTGGTGTTTCTACAAGTTGTTTATATAAGCATTGTGCGTTTGCACTGAAAAAATTCCATTTTATCTGCTTCCTTCCCTTTAAAAAGTTGACTTCGAAGTAGCCTTGGAAGACTGATAATTATGATATTCGCAAAACGGCTTTTAATTTCTGTTCTTCGGCAGACCAGTTTAATACATTAAGCAGAACGTTGAATGGATGTTCTATGACGAAACTATATAAAGAGTTATTCGCTCCTCTTCACGCCACATGTAGGCGGGTGTATAAATTTTGATCGACTAGACTCCTTCGAGCATTGAAATAGTCCCAAACTGATCTGCTAAAGTCTAACTGGTAGCTACAATTTCAGTACGGAGTATGCGCAGTTCCGCTTCTGCATAACTGATCGTTCTGTCCCGAGAAAAATGTTTGTTTTAGCCAATATAAATTTTGTTTGTGTATGGCGATACAGATATGCAAAATAGTTACTTCTTACAATAGTTTTGTTAGCTAAACAAAATCTTTAACAAAAATAAAGCCTTTCTTATAGCTGACTATCATTTAAAAGGCCATGTCTGAAATCAGCCGTAGAAATAATCCCTCTTACTATTAGCATATTATTTCACAAACACTCTTTTTTGCATGTTCTCAGTAAAAGTGGAAATGATGTGTGATAAAGAATTAAAATGGTAATGTTTGATTTTCCGGACATCGTATTTACTTGATTTAGCACGCGTTTGTTAGAATATGTGAGCGTTGGTATTGGCATATTAATTATATATTTGTTGAATAAAAATGTCACATTTGCACTTAACTAACGTATGAGTAAAATAATCGGTTTCTTCGCATAGAAATTTAAGAATGGCGGACAGGTACACCGTGGCCGAAAAGTAGGACATAAGCGGGAATTTAGAAAAAATTGCTTAGGTAGCAACGAACGTCTTTAATGCCGTTAACGTAACCCTTTTGTTGACTTGAAGGAAAAACCTCAAAACAAAATATTTGGTTTAATCACATCTACTACTTATATGTTCGGCCATGGAAAAGCGAATGTTTTCTTTGCCAGAATGAAACTTCCTCTCATTGTTTCGCACAGTGTTGTCGGTTGATCAGCTACCTGTATGAAGGCCATTTTATCGAATTTAAGATGGCACGGTACGTATTTTGTTGCACCTATATAATAATTTTACGTTACTAACAAGTAGAAGAAACCTTATGAATTTTAGATACAGATATTGATGAAAAATATGTTACCTACACCAAGGTAGGAATTATGTATTTTTGTTAACCACGTTTTTTTCTACCGCACTGGAGACTGCAATCTTGAATATTGAAACGTGTTTAGACGAGTTTATTGTTCTTTCTCAATTTTCAAAAGTTATTTTAAAATCACATAAAGAGCGATAAAATGTAGTAAAGTTTAAAAAAGTACATAAAAGTATCAGAAACTCTTAGGTAACTTTGTATAATCCAGAAGCATGGAATGTTGAATACTGAATCTGCTCTCCTCTACTTCCTGACATCTAGGAATGTAGTTATGGAAATTCAACTTTCGTATACATTTATGCTGTATGAAACATGAAATATCAAGAGCGGAAAATACTTAACAATAGAGCACAGAACTCTCTAGTGTCCAGGGGACCACGGTGAGCGAGTAGCACTCTCGCCCCCCACCACGGCGAACCGGGTTCAATCCCCGGCCGCCCCGGCCGGGTCAGCGGATTTTCGCAAGTGGGAATTGTGCCGGACTATGCCGTTGGTCGGCGGGTTTTCTCGGAAATCTCCCGCTTCCCCCGCCGTATTCACTTCAGTCACTCTCATCCGTAAGTACTCGCTCATTGCTGGATCATCAGCCGGTCAGCGATCAGACCAGCCAGGCACACAAAGCTATTTCCATAGCAGTAGGCAGTCGAACTACGATGATCACGGTAGTGTCAAGAGCAATGCACTCCCACATTTCGTGAGCTCGCCTGTTCTGTCACCACGACCATATTGTCAAGAGTGCACGAGGACGCCACATAAGTCAGTCGAAGTCTACAGGCCACGGGAAGCCAACACTGGAAATCAAGACCCGCTCGTACTGGATGGCATTGTATTGGAATTGTATCGGAAAGGGCTTATTTACGTCCCCCGGTGTTATGCCTGAAGGCTTATCAAGGGGCGGCTTACAAACTAACTTAACACCTTACTTAAACTAACCCCTATGCTTTACCTGGGAGTCGAACCCAAACCCTCCCGCAAAGCAGAGCACCAGCCGACTGTGTCACGGGAGGTCAACTGTTTTGTCCAATTTGATATTAGTGATGCAGCCCTTTAGTATAATATCATAAGCCGGAATTAAATCTGCAAATTTATATCGCATAAACATACAAAGAAAAGATTAACTTCCAAAACAATTGCTCAAAAAGCATTAAAAGTGATCTATCATATGTACATATTTTTATGTTTTACATAACGGCGTCCAATAGCACTGGGCAATTTTTTAACTGCGAGAGGGGAGGGTAGGGGTTAGAGGCGTGTGACACTGGAGTTAAAAAACTACAGACTGCGTTTTGAAAAGACTACTGGAAATAATTGGTGAGGAAAGAAATAGGATATTCGGAATATTTTCCTTCTGTCTGTAAAATTCTTTAATCTAATTATCGAAGTGTTATTGTTTAGAGAAGTTTTTTTCAACAATCTATAAACAGGAAACAATAATTTTTTGCTGCCGCTGTGCGTCATGAAACTAAATTGTAATTAAGATGGATATAGATGCTCAACTTACTGAGGAACAAAGTATTTTTGGGGAGGGGTGGGAAGGCGGATCTTAAATGAACTCCGGTACTCTGCAAGCGTAAAAAAAAATACCTGTAGATTTAAAATTGCATCTTTAACGTAATGTAGTCTTATGTATAAGGCGGTCAAGTAGAGAATTGTGGCTAGTAAGTTCCAGAAGTCTAATGTGTGACGTCATCTGATGGATTGCACCTCATCGGCTCTGTTGACGTATGGTCCTTTGCTAAAATACCTACAGTACCAGTTTTAATTTCGTGAAAATCGACGCAGTTTTCGCATTCTATGTCCGGCTCGCAGTAAAATGAGCTCAATTTTGAAACAGACATTTGAAGAAAAAGCAGCTATCTTAACAATATCAACAATACACTATACACTTGCATGCAACCTTTTAGTTAATTTGGCAGCGTATGAGAAAAGAGTTTATAACAGTGAAGTTAAACATTTATGGACACCGAAGGTAGTGTTTCATGTTTTATACCATTAATGTCAGAATTCGCATATTATCTAAAGGTTTACATTACTTACAATTTGACTGATAAATCCATCAGGACCACGTCGTTGTTAATTTTGCAAATGGCAGAGGGATACAAAATTAAAAGTAGATACTAAGCAGGGTTTTTCAAAACTGCTCAACTAAAAGTGGACAGTCTATACGTACCCTATCGACAAAATTGTAGTAAACATTATTAATAATTCTTGTAGTTTTTAACATATGTATATAGTAATGAATTTATAACACGCCTCAGTCTCTAAATATGGTAATGCTTAGCGTCGTTGCTTTGCGAATTTTGGAACTTCCCTGTTTGGGGCCGCGGCGGCGTAGTGGAAAAGTTACTCGCCTCCCACTTCCGCAAACCGGATTCAATTCCCAGCCGGTTCGCCCACGGATTTTCGCACGTGGAAATCGTGCCGGGCGACGCCGCTGGTCGGCGAGTTTTCTCGGGGTTCTCTCGTTTCCCCCGCCCTTGCTTTCCGTCGCTGCTCCATACTGACCTCGCATCACCTTCGTCGGCTCTCAGGACCTCGATGTTAACGGGCCTGGCTACCAAGACGGTAGCCGCGAACTATAGGCCGTCCACGGTAAAGTGAGCACTTTTTGAAGCCGTTTCATCAGATATAATAACCAATAAATACATTTCATTGTGGCCTCGGACTTTTGGTTTACAGTATGGTGAATGCATACACTATGTTTATTACTCACATGGCAGGGTTTACGTTAACAAGTGGCGGAGGGATATAAATTGGTTGGAAAAAAAGTAACTAGGGCTTCAAAAGTGCTCATTTTACCGTGAACGGCCTTTACTAAGAGGGAATCAATGTTAGACGATATTCCTCCTCATTGCGTCAACGAAAAGTATTCTACGTGAAATTTCTTAAGGAATGTTGCTACGTTAAGACATCTTGCTGACTGTTTTATTTTATTTTTTAATAAACGTATTATTGAAATTTGCATGAAAAAAAAATGTAATGAATACATATTAGTTTTTGAAAATAATTTATTATGACCATATTCTCTGAGAAAGTCGCGTCCACAGGTTTTACGTTTGAAATAGTTATCTTTAAAATTGACGCAATGAGAGGAAATTTCGTTTAACATTAATTCCCCATTTGATGGACACGGCTGCCATCCAAATCCATCGACGCCGCCTCCCCCCCCCCCTTCCTCTTGCGTATTTTTGTCTATCTCCTGGGCAACTAGAAACGTTAGGATGTATGTATGGTAAAAGAATCCACCATTCGCACTTTCTAGCTATAGGCTGTTCACGGTAAAATGAGCACTTTTAAAACACTTGCTTAATATATACTTGTATACACGTTGTGTATTCCTCCGCTTTACGTGGCATTAACACCTGATCAATTTATTCATCACACGCTCGCCTCCCATCAAGGCTAACAGGGTCCAATCCCCGGCCGGGTCATCCCGGATTTTCGCAAGTGGGAATCGTGCCGGACGATGCTGTTGGTCAACGGGTTTTCTCGGGGACATCCCGTTTCCCCCGCCCTTTAATTCCTGTGCCTCTCCATATTCACTTCAATCACCCTCACTGGCTCTCAATACCTCGCTGTTAAGAGCCGCCCAAATCTCTTCACTTCACTTTATTCATCACTATTTATTCGACGTTAAGATATGGAACTACTTTCCATCCTTCGTTGCCAACTTTACTGGGCGAATGTCCCTCAGTGCGCCCATTAAAATGCAGTGCCATTTTCCTATGGCTAATTTCTAAAGTGCTCGCTTTATCGTGAACAGCTTTTATATACGCATACACATGGTGTAATAAATATGCCAATAATTTGTTAGTGTGTGCTTATTTGTTTTGTGTCTCAGGACTGCCGGTTTGGGGAAATATAACTTCAAAGACAATGTTTTCATTGTAAAGGTAAACTTGAAGTCCAAGTGTGTACCGGAAGTGACATAGAGTGTGTGGCGGTGAGTGTTGAGTGGTGTGGAGCGGACGTGATGGGACGGCTGCGGGCCGCCTGAGAGGACGTGAGAGTTCGCGTGTGCGCGTGCGTGTGTGGGTGGGTGGTACCCCCTGGAGGGGGCCGGCGTGCCCCCCTCCCCTCCCCCCTCGTCCATGAAGACGGAGCGCTGAGAGGCGCCATGCTGCGCTTGTTCGCTGCGCTACTGCTGCTAGGGCGCTGCGACGCCGCCGTCAGGACGCCGACCAAGGAGATGCTCGCCGACGTCGACAAACCCAGTACGTATCACCTTCCTGCTTACATTTATGTTCTATTCCTTGATTTCGTGTCTTTCATTTTGAGACTGGTCCATCATAATAGTGAGATCCTTTTATGTATATATATATTTTTTTTCCTGCAACTTTCGTTTCATATTTGTTGCGCCGTGAAGTTTTGGATGTCTTTGCCTTGTTACAGCTCTGCTGTCCTCGAGTTTTCTGTGGCGCTAATGTCTAACCGGATCATTGTTTCTTGTTATGTATATGTGCTTATTTATAATGTCGCATTCTACTGTGCGTTTGTTACTCATACATCTATTGCGTTATTCGTTTATTAGTAATTTTTTCGTAGCCTCTCTGGGCATTTCAAGTCCTAATCAAACTCCGATTCAAGACCTCCTTTCCCTACCGCGTGTCTTCAGCGGTATTCTAGGACGATATTTTCGTTCACTTTCCCCCTTATCGCTAGTCAGGCGTAGTGGAGTTTGCGATATTCTGACAGGTAGACGAGCGCTACTGCTACACAAACTTATCTAAAGGTCTCGTGACTGAGAACTGTAAACGCCATCACTGTGGCACACTGAGATGCCTCGCCGACAGCGCGCTGGTAGAAATGTATAGTCTCTTTGACAACGCATACAGTATCCATGCCACCGGCAAACTAACAAGAGATTTAACATATTTCCTCTATCTTCACGCCACTTCCTCGTTTCCGGCGAAGTGTCTGTCGTCACGTGTGGTTTAGCTGTTCGTATTTACTGTTACTGCTGGCAACAAGGTAAAGGCGGTTCACGATAAAGTGAGCACTTTTGAAAGCTCTCTCATTTCGAATAATAGTCAGTAAATATGTTTTATTTTAGCCTTAGACGTTAACTTTCGCGTGTGGAGGAATACACACACTGTGTGAATTACTTGCATGACAATATTTGTTTTAAAAGATGGTTAAAGAATAAAATATGGCTCAAAGGAAAAAGTAACTAGGGCCTCAAAAGTACTCACTTTAACGTGAACAGCCTATAGTTAGAAACATCTTCAGTTGGCATGTAATCAGGTTGTGTAGTACATTCATGGTTCTATCACACTTTTTAAATCAAACCTTTGAAAAATTACCCCACATATGACGTGCTTAGCTGTTTACTAAATACGTCATACGGATCATCACCAGTGTTTCATATTTATAAAAACATGAAAGTTCGTGATTTTTTGTTAATTTTAAATTTTAATATGTTTTATAAATTATAATATTTCACTTATAATTAATAAGAACATATACAGCGACAAAATAGGTTAGTTGGTAATGTCTAGTAACAAATAGTTCTTATAAAAATACTACCACACTGAGTGCGCACGAATGCGGTACGTCGTCCCTTTGGTGTGCGTTCCTAGACTCAGTTAAGCTTTGTTTGCACGAGACGGAGGAATGTCCTGCTAGTAGTACTTCAGCAGGGCTTCAGGAAAGTCGGAAGCAAGCGAGAATGGACTAACCGTGTGTAACGTCCGAACTGCATGCACGACCTTGAAGCTGCTGCAGCAATAAGAAAGGGCGTAGTGTGGGGGAAGGGGATATAGTGTGTGTGTCAGATATTCCCCGCGGTGTCACTCGAGCTTGTCGAGCAGTAGGTACACTATTGCTCTGATGACTTCCGCACCTAATGACGTTAATCGGTTCCCGAAAAGCGGAAAAAAGAATAGTAATCACAGATTAATTTTCGCACAAGCTAAAATTAAAAAAAAAAAAAACTCGTACGTTTAATTTACTTTTGCAATTGTTCCACCCTAAATTGTTCCATCCTAAAGAACTCAGAGCAACAGACATAGTCCATTCATGATTACTTCCAACTTTTCTGAAGCCCTGCTGAAATTCTACTTTCAGGCTGTTTCCTCCGCCTCGTACAAAGCTTAGTAAATCCTAGAAAGTTTAACCAAAGGGACAATGGACCAAATTCGTACGCACTCATTTTAATAATATTTTTCGTGAGAACTATTTCTTGCTAGGCATTACCCACACACCTATATTCTCTCTATTTTTTCCAGAATTAATTGTTGATGAAATACAATCATTTATAGATAAAATAGATTTTAAAGTTCAGAATAACAAAATTTGACACTTTAATGTTAACAGAAGTATAAAACGCTTTCGATACACGTCGTGTTTAGGAAACGAACAAACACGTCTTACATTTTAAGAGGTTTGATTCAAAAGATATGAAAATACCCGATGAGTAGACTATAAAAGTGCAGTGAAATGCACGTCTTGTCATTGCTTCCCTCTGTGACAGAAATATACGAATAAATTCTTTATAAATACAGAACTGTACATGAGATTCTAAAGTCTAACATACGACTCACTCATTAAAGGCTGTTCACGATAAAGAGAGCACTTTCGAAATCAACCTTGGAAAAATATCACTGCCCCTACCTGCATGTATTTTAACGGGCGCAGTGAGTGACGTGTGTCCAGTAAAGTTGGTAACGATGGAGGGGAAAGTAGTTCCATATATTAACGTCGAACAAAAAGTGTTAGGTAACCATTTGTGATAACATAAATTATTTATCTCGCTTTCTGTATTTGTTAATGCATCGAATTGTAAATATGAGCAGATTTGTAGAATATTAACTTTTCTAATAATTTCAGTTTCACTTGACCGACGCATTAACAAAGTGATGAGGTACATTGCAATGTTAATTTTACGCGAGGCAGGCGAACATACAACGTGTATACAAGTAGATCTTAAGAAGGGCTTTCAAAAGTGCCCATTTTACAGTGAATAGCCTACAAAATCTCGATTCCGTCATATCTATACAAATGAGACGTGCAGCCTAAGATTATTGTAATATCAACCTGGTTAGAGGCCTTAAAGGTGCACCTTAGATATTCATCGTTCCTGGAGACCAGCACTGAGTAAGGCCCTAGTATGAAGCGCTGATGGAATGCAATGGTGTCGAGGAAACGGGAGCACCCAGGGGTATTTCAGCGGCCAGAGGAAACGTCGTTCACGTTGTTCATACGCGAAAATCCCGCCGAGGATTGAACCTGACTTCGTTTGTTAGGAGAACGATGCGTCATTAACGTGGCCGCCGCTCTCTAAGAAAGAATCAGTGACGTAAGGATAATTTATTTCGCGCGTACACTACCGCATTGTATTGCTGCATGTTGTAGAAAAATCAATATCTGACAAATGAATACACAGATGACCAAGCAAATTAGTTATCGCAAAAATAAAACTCGAGAGTGTTACGTAAAAGTAACGGTCATTAATCACCAAATTATCGACAGGAAAAAAACTACAGAACGAGTGACAAACAGACAAACAAAGAGGAGAGGATATTAAAAGAGTTAAATTAAACTCTCGACAACAATACAGCACATGCAAGCACAATGTGCAAAACTGATGTAGATATTTGCGTAAAATATTTTGGCACATGTGGGCTCAACAGGCTTCCAACAATGAAGTGCAATTGCGGATGTCAGAAATAAAGTTTCATGTAATTACCAGCCAGCAATGCAAGAACCGTTCAGAGCACACCTTATCAAGTTCGTCACATTTTCTAATTGTTGTTACTGGAAGTCAGTTAAGAAGCTGCCTTTTCCTGGCGAGGTAACCAAATGAACTGGGAACAAGCAAATTGGAAAAGTGTGAATCACTCAAATTAAATTTTTCAGACCCACATAAACTTATGGACTCAACAGTTTCAAGTAAGTTACATTTGAAGCGTACTGCACTATAGACGACACAGCGGGCTGTAGGCTTCGGGATGAACTGCGTACTTTCTTCACAGTAAACTAGGCACTTTTGAAAGCCCAGCTTAAGGTCTACATATAAACACATTCTGTATTTTTCCACCATATGTAAAATTAACATTTTCATGGGCCTGATCACTTTGTTCATATGTTGGTCGATTGAAACGCGAATTATTACAAATGTAAATACGTAGGCCAATTCAGAAGTCATGGCAACTATTGTATATATCCCGAAAGTTATCCAGCCCAGGAAACGTACTATGCAAAGGTGAAAGTGTACTAGAAGTACGTTCTAAAGGTGACATCACATGGGGTATGGATGCAGGGATGTCCGGCTAGGAACTAAAACTAACATGGCTGCTTGAAATCACCGTTCAATTGATTTATTATCCCTATTCACCCGATCTTGGTCCGTATGACTAAGATCTTATTCCCAAAGCGAAGAGGCCATTGCGTGGCAAACGCTGTCTTCCTCATCGCTGAACTGTAAAAAATAATGAGAAAATTACCTGAAAATTGTAAGGTAATATTTGCAAAATTGTGGGTGAAACATAGTTTTCCTTACGGGTAAGGTGAAATTATCGCACTCTGGAGTAAAATTCACGTACACGGTAGTGGAAAATCCAATACATGCGGATGAGAAAATTACTTTCCGACGTGTGGTTCTCCTCGTCTATTTGTAACTGTATTTTATAATTTAATTTGTATATTTTTTACCTCAAAATTAATTTTTTATTGTTTAGTTATACAAGCTGTCCAACATGGCTCTTTATGTATAAGATATAATTGCCGCACTCTGGAGTAAAATTTACGTACATAGGGGTGGAAAATCTCATACACGGATGTGAAAATTACCTTAAGGCGCGTGCATCTCTTCAGCATTGCCTCAACAGCTAAGTTGATGGGCGGGGTGGGGAGGGGAGACGGAAGAAACAATCATTTAACACGCTAATATTTGCTAACGTCACGCTGTCGTCGTGCTGTAATGGATAGCGCATCGGCCTATCGTGATAAAGAACAATGGTTCGCGCCCGCCCACAAGTAAGATTCGAGAATTTTAGTGTTGAAGTTTCGGTTACTATTCGTCAGAAGATATAGGTAATAAATCAATTCAAAGTACTAATATTCCGGGGTATTTTTTAATATAATTGTATTATACACTATAGTTACTTTTCCCTTACTTGTATAGAATTCCTCCCCCCCCCCTCTCCCGGCCCCTTTTGTCAGGTACTTTTTCCGTACGAATAGGGAATAGTTCTTTACTTGTTACGTAAATTCACTGCACATTTAAGAGGCAATTTTACCTAAGATGTACTTCCCTTACATGCAAGGAAATTTTCCTCGAATTTTTTTTACAGTGTGGCAACGAACCATGGACAACCTCAGAGACTACTTTGAAGGATGTTAAACAGCTTGTACATGTACGATTCATACCCGTTCAAAATAGTGTATACAGGATGTACGACTATAAACCAACTAAACGGACCTCTATTACCCCCACAACTATTGAATATTCGAGCAGGATAATACACACTGTTGTCGGCCCAAGTTGTCCAAAATTGGTTTGAGGCGCATTCTGAAGAGTTCTAACAAATGCTGTAGCCACCTCATTCACCGTGCATGAACTACATCGAGCATTTATAGGACGTGGAAGGGGGGGGGGGGTCCATTTGCACCCAATAAAAAAAACCTCGAGTGGCGAGGGAACCGAGTGACGGGCTTACCAGCTGGGACCCGTAGGCGTCCGTCATCCCCGGACATGACAAGAGACCCTAGGATGGAGCGGCGCTGGAATACAAGGGCGGGGGAAACGGAACCATCCCGAGAAAACCCGCCGACAAATGGCATCGTCCAGTACGATTCCCATATGCGAAAATCTGGGAGTGAACCAGGCGGGATCGAATCCGTATCACCGTGGTGGGAGGCGAGTGCCCTAGCCACTGCGCCTCCGCTGTCTCTTTGCACCCAATGTCCTGCGTCTACAAATAGCGGGAAGCTGTAGGCAGCTATCCAGAAGGCACGAGTCAACATCTCTTCACATTTGTTTCGTCCAGTTGTGAAATCGAGTTCCTACACTTCACCGGGCTGGACAAAGACGAGGGACTACACGGTACTAGATCCGTGTCTTATGACTTTTGGCCTGTCAGTGAAAATCATTTCCACTCATTTATTCTGACACTGCGAATTGATCTATACTGACTCATGTTACTCCAGGGGACTTCTAGTAATATGTGGCCAAAACTGAAATGTTATCAAATGTACGACTGTTTAAATTTTAACATGTCACCACTACACATTCACGAAATTTTCCATAGTCCATACTGTTTGCGTTTGCATGCATTTGTATGCACGGTATTTCTAATTGGATGCACAGTATTTCTAATTGTTTGCACGGTATTTCTAATTGGATGCGCATAAAACTATAGGCAGGTAAATGTGTCTAAATTTGAAACGTGGAGCTTAAAATTGTGTAGTGGCCTTACGGTCACGGTTGTCATACTTAAATAAATGAATAATGGCAAACACACACAACGTGGGGGAATTTTATAGCCCTGATGTTGGGATAGTCAAATTCTATCTAACAGCTAGTTTAAAATTAAAGAGGTAAACTTTAAAACCGTTCACTTCAACCAAAATACTAATTCAAATATCTGCTCCAGCTAGCTTCTTATTTCTATGGTAAACTGTCACACAGTTAATATAAAATATTCTTATTCATGAATATATCAGTTCAACATATGTCACTGTAGTATTCCGATTTAATATAAGATTATAAATCATTAAAGAAAAGTAATAATAATATGGTAATTCTGAAAGACCAGGAAATATTATAAGCAAATCACTTTAATATAAGATTATATATCATTAAAGAAAAGTAATAATAATATGGTAATTCTGAAAGACCAGGAAATATTATAAGCAAATGACTTTAATATAAGATTATATATCATTAAAGAAAAGTAATACTAATATGGTAATTCTGAAAGACCAGGAAATATTATAAGCAAATGACTTTGATTAATAAGTATATGAGTTTTTCTTTATTTTTTTAATACAATAATTAAATTCAAAAGATATTTACTGATTAAAAATTAAAAGCTCCTCTGATGAATATTTAAAATAGATCAAAATTTCAAATTACAGAAAAAAACCGTGTCAATGCTAATGATGAAAATTCTGCATAAAAAACTCTAGCGTACATTAATAAATTATCAGTAGTGGAGCGAACAACATTATTATAAGGATTACTTTAATAAAATTAGCTCAACCTTGTCGCTGATCCAGTTTTATTGATAATAAGGTTTCAGAGAACTCATCTGACGCTGCAACTTGAGGAATGGCAAACGATTTGTAGACTCTCTCTCTCTCTCTCTCTCTCTCCGACTTGATGGAACCTCCCGAAGCACGTCGTCAATGCTCTTGGGGTGTGCGGGCGTCGAGCTTCGTTGTCGATCCGCCGCAGAATGATCCCGGTTGCACAGCAGCTCACCAGTTGACTCTGGAATCCTCGATGAGATGGGACTTCCCGCCGTCTGGAATCTCTTCTTTGCCGTCTCGGATATCGTTAAATATTATGCAGAGTCTTCTTCCAATTTTATCTGCAAACTAAATTATCTATCAAATTTCATGTATTTATAGTTATCTTCTTGTAGAAATGACACGTTTCATTTATGCGTTACAATGATTAATTATAATCTTCCTTTTCAACATAATTCCGATTTTATACAATTAAATACCTTCTCAATATTATTGCAGAACTTTCTTTAGACGAATCTTTTTTTTATGTTCTATATTTTATTCCAAACTAACTTTCTTTTTAAACAATTTTGTAATTCGTCCTTATCAATCAATGTTTATTAGTCTTGCGAGCAAGGTTTGTGCTCACTCATAGACAAATACATTAGCAAAACATTCAATTATCTCCAAGGAATATTATAATACTTCTAAAACCTATCTCGATGTCATAAATTATCATATTGCAAAAAGAACGAAAATATTCAAATTAAAATTAAATCATACCTTAAAGCAGAGCAAAGAAACACCAGTTGTTACAAGTGTAAGAATGGTAGACTTGCATGATGCACTTTAAGTGCAATACACGTTGCTGCAGAAAATGAGGGCGTGTGCCGATGTCCTGGCATGGCGTAATGCTTGGCACATAGTATAGTGATTTAAATACCCGTGGTATCACCTCTATCCTAGTCGACCAGAACCTCCACAATAATGGTGAATGCCCATAGCTACCCTTATGTATTGGCACGTGATTACCGATAAAATATAGGCAGTTTTTAATCACGTGTGGCATATTATTGAACAGAATAATATTCTAAATAAAAATCTCGTTTATAAATATATTTATACGGGGTGAGTCCTTTAAAAGAGGCTCCGTGGGACATGTACGTAACGGAGCGAGGGAATGAGGAAATATACAAATTTACTGTGTTGCATCAGTTGCTGGGTGTTGACAAGGCAACTCGAGTACTGTTCTGTGAGTGGTTTCTGTCCAATATGGCTCCGGAGGTGTTGCAGGAGGGATACGTATTCTTTTCCGATGAAGCATGGTTCCATCCGTCAGGGTACGTAGAATTCCAGAACATACGCCATTGGTCAGGTGACAATCCTCGCGTGTTGACGGAAGCTCCACTGCCTCCTCAGAAAACCGCATCATCCCCGTGTTCTTCCATGAGACTTTGAACTCAGCTCGTTACATCGAAGAAATTTTCAATGTTTTTGCGGAACAACTGGCGGAGGATGAGCTCAACAATGCTTACTTTCAGCAGGATGGAGCCTAGGCGCATACTGCACGTGCAAAGATTGCGCGCATTGTGTCGGTGTTCTAGCCTGATCGTGTCTTCAGTCGCGGAACAAACCAACCTATACCCCCCCCCCCCCCCGTTCTCCAGATTTATCCGTCTGTGATTCCTTCTTGTGGGGCGCTCTAAAGAGACAGGTCTACAGCGACAACCCGCACACACTCGAGGAACTCCAGACCAACATTATCACAGATATCGAAGCCATCCCGCATCATGTCCTCGCCCGTACCTTTCACAACTTTTGGTGTCGTCTGCACGCCTGCCTCGAGGTCAATGGTGGCCACTTCCAGCACCTACTCTAGGTATTTTGTTGTCACACTGGACTGTATTTCCTCATTTCCTCGCTCCGCTACACACATGTCCCACGGGGCCTCTTTTAAAGGACTCAACCCTGTATATGTATGTGTGTGTATATATATATATATATATATATATATATATATATATATATATATATATACACATATATATATATATATATATTTATACATATATACACGCATACTAACGAGATAAAATACGAAGACCGCTTGACTCATATCGTATTGCATTATGGGCAAAAAGTAAAAATTTATAATATAAGTTACTGTACTTCTTAACATTACCTGAAAGAAGCAACACTTAGGCTTTCAACCGCACAGCACCCTACGGTACGATATAACATCTAGAGAGAAAAGTCTTTACTGTACACGCCAACGTGAGTAAAATATACGCGCTGTTGTTCGGGCTAGTGTCAAAAGGTTAAAACAGAATCTTTGATCACAAATTTGGTGTTAAATATTTGTTGCGTTTTTATAGTATTGCTTTTTTAATTTACCATATACTCTATCTTGGAAATTTATGACATTTACGTTTCAACACTTTATCTCCCAATGGAACGTAATAGATTACAAAAAAATGTCTGATATCATTTTACATCTGAGTACCAGAACTTTCAAATACATCTACCATTTGTGTTTGTGTTCTGCTTGTCAGTTTTTAGTAAAATGCTCCTTACTACGTTAATATTTATAGTTTGGGTCAATTTTAATATTCGCCTGTGTTTTTAACTTAGCCATTTGTAGATATATTTACAATAAATGTTGTAGAGGGTCATATAAATTAGTTCCAGCTCTTTAAGTCTTCTTAAATACAAATATATGTCCACTATAATTTGGTTTAGTAATTGTTACCCAATATATTGAGAAAATGTGTTACAGTGACTTATCTTACATTCTCAGTTTAATTTAAGCCACGCAAGAATACCACTCAATAAGGTCCATAGCAGGAATTACATGTAACGGGAGGAACAAAGAAATATGGAATGAATTTTTTTAATGTTCAATTAATTATGAATTATAGTTTTTATGCGGAAGAACGGTAGATGTATTGGATACAAGAGGGATCAAAATTATATCATATCAATTTAAATAAACGCCTTCAGTATGCGGCATATTATTAAATAAAAATTTATTATATAAGTGTTTACTGACCTGGAAACCATTGCCAGGGGCAGTAGAGCTATAGACGATACGTGAGATAGAGAACGCTTGACAGACATTGTGCCACAATATTTAGCAGTTCTGGCAATGGAACAGTAAAAAGCTTGTGGCTTTTACGTGTTATTCCATTGTTTAAATAAACGCGTGCTTAGAACGCGTAGCAGATTCGGGTATAAATTAATTATGCACACATATTTTAACAAAGCCAAATGCGGAAAAAGGATGTATATGACTGTATGAACAAATGTAACCTTGCGATTCGTAAGCAATATTGATCACATACACAAAACCCGCTAGAAATTTTATTATTTTAACTTAGTTTATGAGATGTATTCTCTAATAATCTGTACAGATAAAACTACGCTAAATCGGTGAAATTAATTGTATTTTATTTTAATGGGCTTTTTAACGTCCCCCGGTTATATACATGGATGCTTAGCAGGGGACGGCCTACACACCAACTTATAACCTAACTTAAAGTTACACCCATGCCTTACCCTGGATTCGAACCCAGAGCTTCTCACACCCTAGATCGATGGCGCACCAACCGACTGCACCACGAGAGGTCGGCTCGGTGAAATTAAGTCAGCGGCGTTGTAATAGATATGCAAGTTACAGCTGTGGATAAGCATTAACTGTTTTGCTGTCTTATTTGTTTGACGCGATGTTGTCTTAAGAGTCAATAGTTTCGAGAGCAATAGTTTATTGACATGTGGTATATCTTACCATATCGATGTGACTTGAGAGTTGTATAAGTTCCCTCATCTGCTCACTCCATCTACAATTCCGTCGCTACTATGCTGCATCTCGCCCCATTCGCTCCACAAGCTTGCAGGGAACAAGTATTTTGTTTTTCCAGTAACGCAGCTGGCTCCACTCAACATCACCAGCTTCCCACCGTCGCATTCACACTGACCGTCAACGAGCAAATAAAGCCATGGAAGCCAGGGTGCTGATTAAGACACACCACTCATTGAACTTTTCCAAGCAAACTGTTACAACAGCAAGACACACCACTCATTGAACTTTTCCAAGCAAACAGTTGCGACAGCTACGTTGGCGAGTCCGATTGCAGCAAACGTGATTATCAAGCGACTGTCGCGTTTAACCATTTCTCTTCATTAGTTCAAGACTCAATTGCTTTCAGTGCGATTGGGGATGTCTGTCTGCTGCTGTACTCGCCACATGT
Organism: Dryococelus australis; assembly: GCA_029891345.1. Taxonomy (NCBI): domain Eukaryota; kingdom Metazoa; phylum Arthropoda; class Insecta; order Phasmatodea; family Phasmatidae; genus Dryococelus; species Dryococelus australis. The sequence continues at coordinate 62,633,789 of CM056998.1, read as the reverse complement.
GTGTGTCGCGTTACCCTTTACAACGTCCGAAGTCGTTCGTGAACGTCTTGCGCTATATAATGTTTTCCCTGAATAAACTCGCCGCTGCACAATTACCAACCATCCAGTTCATTAAAAAAAACCTAATGTTTGGTATCCAAAACAAGATAGCCTCATATAAGGGTTTCTGACATGTTATTTATTATGCAGGAAAAAAAGTTGGAATGTTAGAATACATAGTTTGCATTTTTTTCGCAGTATTTTTACAATGCATATGTGAAAATTCGTCTCTATTACTCAAAGTGGACAAAGGTAAAAATTTTAATTTTCCGTGCAGTTTGTTACATTAGCCTACACACCTGCTATCGTTTATTTCACATTTGGCTCATACATTTTTTTAATGTCTCTTGATGAGTTTGCTTATTAAAAACAGTTTTAACGTTTACAAGAAAGTGATTATAAGAATTATATACCTCTACACATATCCATACAATATTTTACAAATAAGCCTATAACCTTAATTCGCTTTCAAAATATCCTCAATGTAGTACATAGTATTTTCTGAAATTAAGTTCATCTGCATTTAATGTTTTTGTTTTACTGTAGATACAACTTCAGTTTTGTTTGACATTAGTTGATACACTTATTAACCACAGACTTAAGAAGAAAATAATAATTCAAATTAATATTAATATTGTGTTTATTCGCTTAGTAGATGTTGTCCATTGCGTTTACTTCAGTTAATAATCGTTAATTTCCCATTGTTAAAAAAAAAAACTGCAGGCGGTTTGCAGAAAGCAGGTGTGCATTTGCTGTTAAATAATTTGTGACAATTTTTGAGTATTATGCTATCGGTACAAGGACGTGTTTATTACAGTGTGGTTTGTACAGCATGCAGTATAAGTAGCTGTTCAAATAATTAACCTTATTAAACGTAGACCAACGGATGCTAGAGTAACCAATATTCGACAGATTTATCATTCACTAGCTTTCCTGTGCTACTTCGTTGGCATGACATTTACGATTTGGGATCGCTCTAGCCACTGTTCTTGGGAAGGAAAGGAGGACAGCCCATAGACAAAAAGAAAAGAGAAATGACGGAACTTTTTTTCAACAATGCTTTTCTTTATGCAGCAATCCTAAGAAAAGTTTGATCCAGTACCTATGTACATCCCTGATCATGATATTTTCGGAACCGTTTGAGATATCTCGATGAAACAAAGACCAAGTTGGTCCCAGGGTTATTATCTATAGACTGTATAAATTTTATAACAATGCGTTAAGTAGTTTTTGAGTTAAATTCAGTAGGACAGACAAACATGAGAAAATTTACATTAGATATGGCTTAGTAAACAATTATAGTATATGAAAAAATTATCAAAAGTGTAAAATTGGAAAATCACAGACAAACAACTTGATTTAGTAGTACAGATATATTGTACTACCAAATTGTATATTACTTTAAAAATACTATGACATGATAGAGATTAGAAGTTATGAACACGTGTATTATACGTCTATAACTGCGCGTTTCTTAATGGGCTAGTAATAGTTAAAAACTCTAGTGGTAAAATAATTATAAAAAATTGTCACCAGTTAAATTATTCGAGTGACTGGCTACTCGTTATAGAATAAAAATTAATTTAGAACAGATATCCATTTTTCTAACCTCATTGTTTTCACGCATTAACGAATATATTTATACAGTGTGGTATTTTTTTGCACGCTTGTGCGCCAACCACATTGTTTATACTCGCGAACATGGGCAAAGTTCTGTCGAGTGAAGCGTGTGATAATTACGCTTCGATGAGCGTGCATATGTGATGAACACGTATCGTACGAAGAACCACAATCACCATTTTCGATCACTGCGCCGCGGTAAATCGCTCGTCATCGCAGTGCGATACGTTTTCCAGTAATCGGAGGCAGCATCCCGTCTTTGGTCCATCTCAGGACCTCATTACGTGTTGATCATCAGGAGGGACGGGTGCCCACAGGGCCCACATGCAGAGCCGTCAACAGACCCTAAGGGTTTGGGGACAAATAACTTTGTTGGCCCTTCTTTCCTACTGTAATGCGCAACTTTTCGAACCCTTTACTCGCGTAAAAAGAAGGAACCGAAATACCGTGTACTTTTAGATATTTGTGTATGTTTATATGTAAATATCGGAACTAGTACAATTTAAAGAAAATTATTCCATTAAATCCTCCTAAGACAACTTGAGTATCAATTAAATCATGGGCGCCGCGATAATGTAGTTATCTGACTACTTGCCTACAAACCTAGGCGAACCAGGTTCGATTCTCTGCTGGGTTGCTACCGGTTTTTCGCGTGGGGGAATCGTGCCTGACGATGCCGCTGATCGGCGGGTTTTCTCGGGGGATCCCCAGTTTCCTCCACATTTGCATCCCGACGCTGCTCCATACTAACGTTGCCTCACGCACAACGGCTGTCAAGTCTTCGATGTAGCCAAAATTTCTCTGCTCCACTTAATTCAATAATACACAGTGATATTCAAAGATACACGGAGCGCTGAACGTACACACATATTTGAAACTGAAAGTTGACAGGATAGAAAGATAAATAAATTATATTTGCTGAGTCAGACCCATCTAATGCCAGGGCTTCTGAGGATCCCCCCTCCCCCTGTTTTTTCTCCGATAGCACAACCTGTTAATGGGCCGTCCTGAAGTAAAACGAGAGTCTGTGAATCATCAAGGTTACAGTCAATGCGCATACGTTTGTGGGTCGCCATTGTTAATGCACATAAAGCGTTTACACCCATTATTTTTCAACATATGTAGTAGCCAAACGTAGGAAGACCATACTGCAAAAATGTTTTGTATTGTTTACAAAAAAAAAAAGATGTTTGGAAATTTCTTGTCTTAAATTCTAGGCAACACTTCAAATACATGTTGTAATTTTTGCAAGAAATTACTGCAATTGTATACGCAGAACATAGCCAGTATTTGCACAAAAATGCGGTATGCTACCGACAAATATCCTGTAGAATTACAACAATGTATGCAGATTCTTAAGTTATTTTCCTGTAACATCAACAAGATATTGTTTGGACTTCTAGAAAGTAATTTGTATTTTTGATGATGCGCAGTAGTTTTGATGCAATAAAAACCGTAGGTAATCCAGGATTGTACAGAATACACTTTGTGAGACCCATTCCTGCACGTCTCTACCCAAATACGACTTGGACAACCTTAGGGGGGTGACAAGGATTAACTCCGGATCTTCTATATATGTAGTCTGTGCACTAACCTCTACGCCAGATGCACCCGTAAGTAGGGTTTTGTTTTGATAAACCTTACGCAAATTCAATAATTTAATCTTGTGTTTTGCCTTCAAAAGAGAACAACCGTAAGTTTTTACTGAGCTCGCGGCTGAAATTTAATTAGTTTGACACTTAATTACAAGGAGAATGTTGATTTCACATTAAAAAATTGCTACTAAGTACATAGCGGGGGAAAATATGCTGCCTACAACTGCCGATTTTATCCGACTGTTTGTATTTTCTTTATCATTAAATTCTTTTGCCAATTTTTGTCACTTATTTTACTAAAAGGCAAAGATATGATAGTGCTCGTATTTTGCAACACACACTTTACGTTAAACTGCGTAGAGAAACATTGTACGAATACTTAATATGTACTACGAAATAATCATGAACATTTATTGAAAGGTTAAAGAGGAAAGTAGACATTTGTATTGTAGCAGCTAAAAACACAGAAATTTACAAACAATGGCCTGTACTTTTACAAAATTAATATTGTAAACTCTTAACGAATTAACACATTATTTTCAAGCCTCCTCAACATGTACTTTGCCGTGCCGTCCCAGGTAAGGAGTGGCCCTCACTGTAAGTGGATTCTTGGAAGTGAAGACTCATCAGCCATGAGCACATAACTAATTTGAACTCCTGATATGGTATCGCAAGTTTACTAAATATCTCTCTCTCTGCCAGAATCCTTACAATAACAGCAAATCTGTCGCTCGTGTAAATATACAAATACGACAGGTTTGCAAGACATTTTTTATGTAAATTTACACAAATTTGTTTTATTACAAAAACATTTCGCTCCCTTTACAAAACTTTATTTTTTCCTGTGGACCTAAACTAATTTACTCAAGCAGAATAACATATGTTTTGTTACAGTTTAAGGGGAATGGCGCATGAAAACAGCATATTTACGCTTTTCTATATAAGTCGTTTTCCAACCGGTTCATCGATATTTTTGGCTCGACAAGACGTAAATAATTATTTTCAACACATTTTTACGTTGTTAGATATTCCCTGCCTTCATTATTCTCGGAACACTGATGGAAGAAAAGAAAGAATTTTTTCATCCCTTATCTTTAGTAAGTTCTCCGAGAATAACGAACGCAGAGAATTTGTAACAATGTAAGAAGGTGTTCAAAACGGTTATTTACGCCATGTCAAGCCGAAAATTTCTCTGTAAAAAAAGTTGTGACAGAAATTATGTAAATATACGGGTTTTCGTGCACTATTCCCTTAGTTATCCTAAACTTACCTGTAATACTAGATAAATGAGTGTTTTCACAGTTAAACTAACCTAGGAAAGCAGGTAAATAAGTGGGTGGGGTCGTTTTCACAAGTGCATGTGCTGTAACTCCGGCAACGGCTGTCCATAGGCGCTCATCTTGAAAAGACAATCACTCTGTGGATTTTGCCCTTAAACCAGCTTTTCGTTTTTAACGAACAACTGTACCTGCACCGTCTGTTCACACTTAACTGAGCAATTTGAAATTCAAGCTATGTATTTTAACAGGGGCGTCCAGTAAAGTTGGTAACAACGGAGATAAAACAGTTCCATGTCACAACGTAGAATTAAAAAACTTTTGGTTAACATATAGTTCATACTGAAACGATATATTTTTCTTTGCGTTTCATATACGTATGTAAGTATAAGAGTGAACAAGTTTGTAAAAAAAATTGACAATTCTAACGATTTTACAGTTTAAATTGGCTGACTTATAAATAAAGTGATAAGGCCTGTGTCAATGATAATTTTACATATTGTGGAAGAACACACAATGTGCATTCAAGTCGATCTTAACATGGCTTTCGAAATGCCTCAGTTGACCGTGAACAGCCTATGAATACAGGCCTATTCGTCACATATGTAAGGTACGCTCTAAAACGAGAAAAATAGAACAGTGCAAATGAAGCAGAATTTTTACGATAGCAAAAATAAATAGGAATTAAAAAATAAAAAAAAAACATTTGAACTTAATCATTTTACGTATGTACCTTGAAGACAGAAATGGCTGTATCGCTGAAAGTAAGTTCTGACGCCAGAGTTATGCTACAAAGGAACAAATAAAAAATCTGTTGAATTTATGATATGTGTTTCACGTTATTACTAATAGTGGTTTTGGGATATACAAACAACAAGCAAACATCTTTGAAGTTTTCAAGTTGAAGTACTGCCTAAAAATCAATCCACATGAAACATTTATCTATAAAATAATGCTTTTTAATTATCTGCAATAAATATTTGTGTTATTAGAACTAGAGACAGAAGAATATACCAAATTTAATACATAATAATTATCAATAAAGTAATGTAGAAATATGTTTGACAATAAATATCTCAGCGCGGTTCACATACGGGTTGGTTCATTACTGCATAGCTATGTCTATGCCTGGTTGTTGCGCAGTTTTTTTTTATTATGTTATTCTTGCATTTAGTGTACCAAAAAAATATATTTTCAGCAAATGATTTTCCAATATTACTAAAGAGCAAAATTTATATTAGTTTCTAAGTGAATAACTTGCGTGAAGTGAACAATAAATGATTAAATTTTATTACTTTCGACGTGAAAAGAGTTGGAATATATATTATTATAAGATTTATATTTGCATACAATAAGAGCTGTGAAATAAAAGAAGTTTAATGATGTATGTGGACGAAATCGCCATTTTTTTTTTACTAAGACCGCGAATTTCCGCGCTGGATTCCCAGGGAATCACATTATATGTATGCTAGTCCAGTTGTAAGTTTGCATTAGTTTAGCTTGCATCCTGGCACTCAGAATACCGGTATACAAAAAGGCGAGTTAATGAGCCGAAATGAACATATCTGAACCATTTTTAATTATGTTGAATTATTGCGTGTTTCGTACGAGTATTAAAATTAAAACAAGATCTATGACAGAAAGTTTGACGGGCTTCTGCAACTTCATTTGTAAAAAAAAAAAAAGTCTAACTTGCTTTCAATAAATTGGAGTAAACTAATTATCGTTCTAATCAAAATATTTACATTAATTGGAAATATACAAGTGTTGTTTATACCGTACGAGGTAAAACAAGTTACGAATAAACATTTATTTTTTTTAAAGTAGGTAATGGCAGAGTTGTGGCAAGTGTGTCAAATTGATACTTTCTTTGATACTTTCTTGATACCTCAAACATGCCATTAAACTGATAGGAGAAGAGAGTAGCGACAAATGATCAGCCTGATCTCTTTACTCAAAGATAAACGTGAGAATATAGAAAACTGACGCAGAACACACCACACGTGTTCCGGCCTTAGAGTTTCAAGAGCATTGTCGTCATTAATTTCATGAAGGGCAGCTGTTAAAAGCTTATTCGAGTTTATACCAATGGCATGAATGAATTTTAAAAAAGTTTAAAATAAGTTGCAAATTTTTTCCTATTATTATTACATTATACTAAAACAGAAAAAATTATACAACACAAATCTTTAGATCAAAAATATTCTTCACCTGTTATTCGTGTATTCAAGAATAGTGTAACCAACCAAATTTTTCAGTATCTTTAGTATAGGCTGTTCACAGTAAAGTGAGCAATTTTTAAGGCCCTTCCAAAACGTATTCACCCCTTATAAATATACCTTATTACAGTCTGAGACGTAAACATTTCAGAGTGAATAAATGTATACACTGTGTTTATTAGTCAAATTACAATATTTACATTAAAAGGTGGCAGAAGGTAGAAATAAATTGAAATGAAAAATTTAGCAGGGCCTTAAAAAGTGCTTACTTTACCGTGAACAGCCTAAACTATTCCTTTCTCCACTGTGATAATAAAACTGCTCTCTGCAGTTGTCTTGTCCTCTCTAAAACATGATAAACTATATTTATAGTATCTTTCCTTTGTTATGTTTATTTCCCGACTTAGTGGTGATTTTATTTCAACTCAGAATTATTTTACTAAACCTTAAGCCCTCGTAAAATTGGCTATTCCTTATCTGTAAGACCGAGCGAGGTGGCGCAGTGGTAACTCATTGGACTCGCATTCGGGAGGACACGGGTTCGATTCCTGGTCCAACCAATCTTCATTTCGGTTTTCCGAAATTACTCCAGGCGAATGCTGGGGATGGGTCCCTAACAAAGGCCACGGCCAATTCCTCCCCCACTCCCTCTTCCCTGTGCAACTTACACCGCCTCAATAACCTCCGCTGTCGACGAGACGTCAAGCCCAACTACCTGCCTACCTGGTCTGTAAGGCGTTCTAATCTGCTCTTATGCTAGAAAACTCAGAGATTCCAAAGGCTAAAATATCTGCCTTGCATCAATGGTCACTGAATCATCTGAACGTGTGGTGAGTACATGCAATTAAAATTGCAATACATGTAGAAGCTTCTAGAGTTCAAGCAGGAACTTTTGTAATAACTCCGCCAATATAATAACTGTACACTAAACCATACTCTTAATATCGTGAAAATACTCAGCAGCATTCGATTCCAATCCTGTTATTGGACCCTTGCAATTCCGGTAAGAGTTTTTTTTTTTTTTTTTCGATGAGAATGGGCAGAATGCTTAGCTGTAGTGCATACCAAACAACACTCTTAATTTCTCCCACAAACAGCTGATTCTTTATCTCTGCACCAATTGTTGCAAAAAAAATGAACATTATTACCAATTAGTACCTAGAAGTATTGTAATTTAGAATTGTTTTTAATGCTGTTGTATAAATTATTACGCTTAAAGGACTCCAAATCATATATTATAATCTACATTATAGACAGATTTAAATGTTGAATTTAGCGTTAAAAACAGTCACATTAATTAACTTAACGCATGGGAATTGCAAATGTTAGTTATTTTACGTTTCATATTTAAAAATAAAAAAGTTAAATGATATGCAGCAAAAGATTTTGGAACCCAAAACAACTCTGCACGCTTGAAATAAATAAAACTAGATTGTATCATTTGCAAATGTAATTCGTTTAACTTTTATTAAAATAAAAACTTTGAATATTTATCACTTCAAAAACAATATACGTAATATTAGTCGTATAGTGTGTTCCTATTAGGCAAGTGTTTCACAAATTCATGAGTTGACAGCTGAACCAAAGGTTTGTTGGTAATGTTAAAAATATTATAACGTTCCTTATCCTATTAAAAATTTTACTATTCGTCTTTATTCGCTATTTGAAAACTGTAGAGAGGCAATTCTTTCGTGAAAAATACACCTGTCATCTGTAAAACTATTTTTAATGAAATATTAAACCGTAAATGCGATTAATGACAGTTCACGATAAAATGAGCACTTTTCAAATCAACCTTTGAAAAAAGTCACTGCCTCTACATACATATATTTTAACGGGCGCTCTGAGTGAGATGCGTCCAGTTAAGTTGGTAAGGATGGATGGGAAGTAGTTCCGTATCTTAACATCGTATACAAAATTTTAGACAACCATTTCTGATAACTTAAATTATCTCTTTCGCTTTCTGTTTATATAATCCATCGAAGTGTAAAAATGAGCCAATTTGGAAAATAGTTGCTTTTTTTAATAACTTCACAGTTTTACTTGACCGACGCATGAATACAGTGATGAGGCCCACGGAAATAGTAATCTTACATTAGTCGGAACCATTAATAACCTGCATACAAGTATATCTTCAGCAGGGCTTTCAAAAGTGCTCATTTTACCGTGTATAGCATATATATATATGCCCGACTGCGCTGCGTTCATTCGCCATACCTTGTGACAGTAACATACCGGATTCCGTTAAAAATATATGTATTTTACATTCAGGTACTTCCTTTCCTTCCTCCACTGATACCTGCATCGCATAAGTTTGGACTTTGCAAAGAACCAAAATGTTGAAACTTACACTCGCTGTTAAAGTCATTTCAGTGCGTAGACTTGACGTTTTTGCTACTAATTTCGTAAGTAGAAATCAATAACGTATTATTCAATAAACAAGCACGGAGTAAGGTGGTTTCAAAACTTTTTCATGGGGTAGCTTGATCCAACTGGCCATTCATTGCAAGCGAATGTTATAAGTTTGTGGCGACAGGACGGCTGTATTTCACAGAACCAGAAGCTGGGCAGAAAAAAAAATTATCACGCGTCAAACTCCCTGGCCAAAATTACAAAAATATTATAAATGCGGCCTAAATGAAATAAAGAAAAATTAGGTGCTCCTCTATATTTAGATTCGCTTCAAAGCAGTCAATTTCGTTTAACAACATCAACCTGAATCATAGCTATTTAAACGTCAATTTCGTCGTTCTTGAGTTGTTATATTCAAATTACACTCCGAAAACAATGTTCTCTTCGGCCACTGAAGCCACAATTAACGCGATGAAATCATGAAAATATCTAGACATCAGAGCAAAGCAATATTTATTAGCAATTTCTGTACATCAATGTACGGCTTATATGAGAATATGAGAATGAAAAACGAAAATTGTAAAAAAAAATGCAAAAATTATTTATACGTCTGTCATAAAACATATATTTATAAATGTAAAATATTTCATAGTAGTGTTTAAAAGAGAACGCGTGCAAAATGTAATTTAAATGGGAGCTGTGCGGATGTACTGTTGTTGGTGTGTGCGGAGGTTTGGGAGGGAAGAGTACTCATCTCGACTTGGACGAGCACGGGGCCTTGGTGGGTGAGCGGTTAGACTGCTCGCCTCCAACCAATGCGAACCGAGCTCAATCCCCGGTCGGTTCACTCCGGATTTTTGCAAGTCGGAACCGTGCCGGATTATGCCGCTGGTTGGCGGGATTTTTTTTCTCGGGGATCTCACGTTTCCCCCGCCCTTTCATTCCGGCGCTGCTCCATTCTCACCTCACTTCACCTTCATCGGCTCTCAAGAGCCCGATGTTAAGAGACACCCAAGTCTCTTCACTCAAACACTCGGACGAGTAAAGCGGCTGTCTCGGCTAGACTCAGGGCATTCTAGCAAGCTTTCGACCTGTGATTGACAAAGGTACCCAAAAGGTGATCGGCAGTTGTGATCACTAACTCTTTAAGCATATACTTATATTTCTGAGTGTCAGTGGCCATATTGATTGAGTACGCAATGGGGAATGTCAAATCGTAAATAATTTTATTTCTCACGTGAGTTTTTAAATTCATAGTAGATTTCACGTATTAAATGGTCCAGAGCGTCAAGCTTAATTAAGTCCTCAGTTTCATTCAACAATTTTGTTCCTCAAAGTTATGCCTCAGTTCTTATATAAACAGAATGTGCCTAAATTCGACAGAGAAACTTCGGTTGCGGGTTAATAATGAAAAAAGAATTTGAAAATATGTATACGACCTGTTGTCTAAAATCAATTCTATGGTATGTATTCATTTTTGAAGTTGTAGTAGAAGAAATATTTCATTACAGTGCCAATGTAATGTATATGTTTATGGAATCTTCCCTTCCCTGAAATAGCTCTATCAATGTTTTATTGGTTATTGTGCGTGCTATACCTGCCAATTATTCATAAATAATATTTTGAAAGTGAAACACGAATAACTCGAAGACGATGAGGCTTAAAGTATTGACGCAAGGCGACATTTTTGATAATAGTGATATCGGGATTAATTATCCATTCTTAAATACCAAATATGCTACCCTGACACGGAAGTTAGTTCGAAATAAAGGTAGTATCGTGATTATTTGCATGAAATAATTTAATGACAGCGACAGGTGTTGTGGTATTTGAATATATTTGTTCAGTTAACCATTATCCAGAGAATCAGTGTTCCATTTTAAGTATAAACAAATCTCCAATATTTAAAAGAAACAATTGTTTCAGGTCCAACTTCTAAGATGTGTACCACACTTAGCATTCACTTTATACCATTGGTCGTATACGTTTTCGACTTATTTTTTCGTGATAATCTGCAGCCGAAGTTTGTCAGTCGAATTTAGATACACCCGGTATGTTATAGGCATATATACAGGAACATTTTGAGAAATGGGGACAAACTGCAGGAGACGATCCCTGAGAGTATAAGTAGCAGATAATATTATACATACATATGTACGAAAATGCATAGTTTCTATGCTAGATACAATATATTCATTCATAATACCGCAGTATACAACATGCTGACACGAGGCCGCAGTTAGATGAGGAGCTCGATGTGGCCCTAAACATGCAGGCAAGGAAGATGGGAACATGTATCTCCAGAAACTAGGAACAGGTATCGACCGTTCTAGTCCAATACCTGTTGCTGATATCAGGTATTAAAACTACTCCCCATCTCTAGCTGATACCTGGGTCATCTTCCACATTGTTAATCACATGTTCCTCCGAGGCCGGCGTACGTACCTGGCGCATCCCCTCTTCACGGTTACCTATTCCCGTAAACGAGCGCGTCTCACACAAACGGCGAACCATTGTTGCAGACGTTTTTATGGTAAGGTTGCTGTCATCGGGGACGCTTTCCCCGCTAGAGCCCTGCTGCCTCCCGCCCATTGCCATTTGTCTGTCCATATGTATAGACTATGTCGGCCTGTTTCTGATTGGAATACCGGGGCATCGCCCTACAGTGCTGCGCTGTACTACACACGTCCACTCCAGGGTGTGTTGGCAACACCAGTGAGTCGGACGCACTCATGTTACCGATGCATGAACGCTCCGCCGCCCTCAAGAGAAACAGTACCTTGTTCCAGCGAGGAACCCATGCATTTACGGACGTATGTCCATTAGACCGTTTTTGTTACTCATCCTTTCAGGTATTGTCTCCTGCAGTTTGTCTCCATTGCTCAAAATCACCCTTTATATGTGTTCAGTGATTTGTTTAAATGGCTGGCAGGTAACATTTAATGTAGGACTGTCAGTTCTTGTGTATTATGTATTCTCTTACGAATGACCTGAAAACTTCAGTTATGGTCCATTCGCGGTTACTGGTAATTTATTTGAAGCCCTGCTTTAGTTCTACTTTCAGGATATTCCTCTGTCTCATGTAGGCTAAACAAAGTCTAATCGAGCATGAAAATTCCTCCAAAGGGACAACACACCATATTTGTAAGCAGTCAATTTAATAATATTTTGCATCATACTTATTTTTGGTATCACCAACACACCTGTTTTCACTTTTTTTTTTATTCGTATTAACTGTAAATGAAATATTCTAACTAGTAAATAAAATTAACGTAAAAATTATATTTTCCGAAAAAAAAATATATATTTTTAGGTTAATAGAAATATAAACAACTTGTGATACATGACATATATCACCACTCCTTTCTTTTTATGACACTTGAGTTTTCTCTGGGTAGGGTTTATTAATGCCTCTAACCCCCACCAGGTTCATTTCCATAGTTCTGAATTTCTTCACTATGAAATGTTAGTCTTGTGCCCCAATGGTCTGGCGCAAAGTAATGCAATGGGCTGCCATGCAGTCCTTTACCATTGGCTTCGTACATATCCAGCTATTTTGCATTCAAATATGGTTACACGTGCTTGGGTAAGGCCAGGTTAATAAATAATGAAGTTCTTAATCACATAAAAGAACTCAGTTTTATTTCCTAACTTATTTTAATGCTAAAGTGAATATAGAGAGCTATGTTTCAAAACGTACACCATTAACTGGAACACAGTTGTCAGTGCCAAGTTTAGACCATTACCATATATCTTATTACATTCATAACGAAGGGACCACAGTGGCTGAGCCATTAGCACGCTCACAAAGACGAACCTGGTTTAATCCCCGGCCGGGTCACCGGATTTTGCAAGTGGGAATCGTACCGGGCGATGCCGTTGTTCGGCGGATTTTCTCGGGATCTCCCTTTTCCCTGCCCCTACATTCCGGCGTTCCCCTCATTCCGTATTCACTTCAATTACCCTTATCGGCTGTCAAGACCTCGCGGTTAAGAGCCGCCCAAATCTCTTCACCTCACCTGACCTCTCCATAACGAAATAAATTAGTCTTGTTAGCAAAAGCTTTTCCAGTTCAAATTTCAATATCAGAACACACCAGTGGTCTTAGTGTCTCGTGAACGCCTATCAGTATCGCTTTATTACCGACTTCGAAGCACTATTACGAAAGCACCCGGATCACTCCCACCAGTCACTTCAGGCACACATTTCGCTGTTCGGCGGCTGTCAATAACCGATAAAGTCCACTGAATCATCAGGAACGTTCGCACTCACAAAAACTTCCTTCGGTGGAGTAAAGAGCCGTAACTGTCCATGCTTCAATCTTGTGTACATAATTACGTTCTGATCTAAACACAGAAGTGGCATTATTTGTCATCGAGAAACTTCTTGAAAGGTACTAGCTGCCGTCGTACGTGAGTTGTCAATCAGGCGCGATTGAAACACTGCGCGTGTGCCAACTAAATTGCGTCATTCCAAGTCTCACTCGTCTCGCTACACTCCAAATCTGTGATATCAGTCAGTGAAATAACATTCACTAGTTAGTGGAAAAGCTAATGCTGACCAGCGAATCAAGCAAATTAACTGGGAACAAGTGATCTATAGCAGTGGAATTCTTGAGTTTCACTGGGAAATCACAAATAAAACAGTGAACTGCAGTCACTATATTAATAAGTTATTTGGAACTGATTATCACTTGCTCAATTCTCACTGTTTCAAGTTAAGAGTGTACTCAGACGCGTGAGTCGTATGCATATATAGGAAGGATGTAGCGTGGGAAGAGAACATACAATCAGGTTACAACGATACAGTAGTCTTAAAATGCTGCCATCGACTATTATAGATAATATATGATGATGTTCGAAATAAATGAAATATATTTTGAATATGTTACTGCAAATTGCTACATGTAAGTTATTTTCGTACAAAATTTTTCTTAGTATTAAATATATAAGTTTTAAAACGTTCGTTTCATACACGTTGCACCAGGCAGGCTGTCACAGTAAAAATAATATCCCTGCATTAGAATCCTGTGGGCAGTTACAAAGTTGCCAATTGGAACGTAAATATTTTTCACGTCTAGCATTTCGCAAAACCAATTTCTTACATAATTATACATCTAGTTATAACAAGAGATAGTTTTAAATCGTGAAAAACAATGAGTAACCGCAATATTTCAGTTATTCTACACTCAAAAAATTCATTTATTTTTCATTCTTGGCTGTTGTCCATGTGAGAAGTAATTTTTGTAATTTTACTGGGGAAATGACAGCCCTCCTTCTTAACGTCCAATGTCCTTAAATTGTTTGCTTTGCTAATAATAATAATAATAATAATTATTATTATTATTATTATTATTATGGTCGTGAGAAGTTTTCAAGTTATATGTGTATATGTAACTTGACTTCTCCTTACGACCAGGTATGTATTGGCGGCACGGATTAAGTTCGTCAAATTTGACTGTTTCTGTCTAGAAGATATACAGACGAAACATTGCGCGTTTACAGCGATGTGTGGCCGTTTAAGCAAACGATACGATGGACGGACTCGATTAAGCCAATACAAACATTCCACTCGCTACACTTCGAACAAAGAGCTTTATCGCTTCATCCGCTTTGTTTAAATTGCGTGATCAGGTCTGCCAACTGTTGCACAAGTAGTGCAATTGTATGTACATGAGTGTGTACACTTTCAACACTGCATAGTTAAAGGGCAATATTATTGGTTTCAGAGAGGTCAGACGCGAGACTTGCCTATATAAACCTCTGAGAAGAGCGAGTCGATTCAATGGTAGCAGCATTTTGTAATCATCGTTTATTTATTTTATTTGGCCACACAAAGCTCAGAAGATTAAGCGCTAAATGCAGATTACTGGATCACTGTATTAGAGGATGTGACAGTTAAATGTGCGCCAATTACCGTCATGACACTGATGCATAAATGTTATATTGTTGTACTTTTTATTCCAGTTTTTTAAGAGGACATAGTTTCCATTCTACAGTGCATTAGTTTTCAAAGATAAAATTTTAATTTTGTAGTACAAATATTTTAAATTAAAATGACCTAAAAACTCATAAAAACCATATTTCTTTGAAAGAGATTTAGGCAAATGAAATTACGTCAAAACCAATGCATAGTTATAGCCCAAAAAATTATTCACAGCAAATTTTGTAGTTACCATTAAAACTAACTTTCTATGCTTTATTAGTACATATCACTATGTAGAGTCTCTACGGTGTGTGCACTGTAGGGATATATATATATATCATCAGCAAGTTCAATCACGAAATTGTTTGCCCTCTTAAGAGCTAGCAATTAAGGTAGAATTTCAATAGTCTTCTCCAGGGAGGACGGTCTTGGGCGATTCTCTGCCAGTTAACTCCAGCAACCCTTCTTATGTGTTTGTCCCAACGGTCTGGTGGTCTTTCTGTTGGCCTACGATGATCTCGTGGACTCCATTCCATCACCGTTTTTGTCCATCTTTCATCTTTCTTCCGAGCAACATGGCCTGCCCATTGCCACTTCAAGGTGGCTGTCTTCTCCAAGATGTCTTTGACTTTAGTAACTGATCTGATATCTGTTGCTTTTTTCTTGTATTTTATAGTAATACCCAGCATTGACCTTTCCATAGCTCTTTGGGCTCTTCTAAGTTTTCCTTTTGTAAATCATTGGGTGTCCAGGTCTCACAGCCGTAAGTCAGCACTGGAAGAATGCACTGGTCGTAAACTGTTTTCCTTAGATTTATGGGCATATTTGATTTGATAACAATAGCATGTTTTCCAAATACTTGCCATCCCAGCTTGATGCGACGGAAAATTTCTGGTCTTACATCTCCTTCCATATTTACAAGCTGACCTAGATAAAGGTACTCACTGATGTTTTCGAAATATATATTATTCATTTTTATATTCCCCGCTGTGACCCATTTATTGTACATAACTTTTGTTTTTGAAAGATTTATGATCAGGCTAACTGCTTTACACCCAGAGGCAAGATCAGAAACCAAGATTTGGAGTTCCTCATTGTCGTTGGCCAAGAGTGCAATGTCATCTGCGAATCTCAAGTTATTAAGTCTTCTGCCATTGATTTTAATTCATTTTTCTGCCCATTCTAATTTTTACATCGCTATATACAACATAGCTGAAAATAACTTCGGAGAGATGGGATCACGTTGCGTAACAGCTCTTTCAACGCGGAAGTCTGTAATTGGCTCACTGACACTAACAAAGGCTGAGGAGGTGGCATGGATGTAATGGAGCGTTTTGATATAGGCAATGTCCACAGCCTGTTCAGTTAAAGCTTGCAGGACAGCCTTGTAAGTTACGGAATCTAGTGCCTTTTCGAAATCCACAAAAGCTACACAAAGAGGCATCTGGTATTCGTTTGTTCGGATAATTAGTTCTTGTAGGGCAAGAATATGGTAGATTGTGCTAAAGCTGCTGCGGAATCCTGCCTGCTCAATGGGTTGGGCTGAAAGTTTTATATATATATATATATGTATATATATATATATATATATATATATATATATATATATATATATATATATATATATATATATGTATATATATATATATATATATATGTATATATATATATATATATATATATATATATATATATATATATATATATATTATATATATATATATATATATATATATATATGTGTGTGTGTGTGTGTGTGTGTGTGTATAGACACACACACAGTACCTACGTTCTGAAATTAAAAGTTCTATGTAAACGTTATTGGGAATACAAAACTATTATGTTGTTTTATTCTATTTTAATACGTATATGTGAAAGACTTAGAAAAATTGTAAAATAGCAATTTTTCGTATAATAACATAGTATTAGTAGAGAATAAAGTGATGAGGCCCGTGGCAACGTCAATTATAAGTTTGGTAGAATAATACACAATGTGGACACAAGTAGAATTTAAGCAGAACTTTTTAAAGTGCTAAGTTTACCTTATTACAATGTACGAACTCAACTCTAAAACAGAACGGCAGATCTGCGATCCGTACACACGAGACCCGCCAGACTTTACAGCACGGTATGTTTCACTGACTTGTCGGGGTGGTTGATCAACCTCGCACACACGACGGGAGGGTTGAAGGGGAGGGGGTGGGGTGTTGCTGTATCTGTCTCTCTCTCTCTCTTTCGCAATATGATCTTGCAGCCTCGCAGCTTGTAAAACAATCTGGGGAGTGTTTGTTTGTTCGCTGTCGCGCGGCATTGCGGGAGATCTGTCACGACACGTGGGCGCTCATTGTTTCCCGACAGAGCAGACAGAGGCAGTGCAGTTCTCGATGAAGCCGTGTGCAGATCATGTGTGCGTGTGTGTGTGTGTTTGTGTGTTCTCGTGCCAGTTGCGCAGTACAAGCACTCGGACATTATTATCGTCACACGTGCGAGTGCCGCGTACAATTCGAAATCAGCGCTCGCTTGGGAAATTTCTGTTTGTGTGGCGTCGAAACGTCGGTCTCTTAAAACACCTGGCAGGACATATCCAAACAATATTAGAAATTTCGAGCGAAAAGTTTCCCAGCCTCCTTCCGTTTGTTTCAGTTGTCTAACTTATTATCCTCTCATGATCTTTACATTTAAATATTGCTTTCTTAAATTTTTTTACCGTTGCTTAATTTTTGCACTCGTTCGCAAATTTTTCGTACGCAGAGAAACGAGTGAATAGCGCGAACCTAGAGGTTAAATGAGTTTTTTTTGTGAGTATTTTCGTGACTGTAAGTGAATATAAAAGCGAAATTAGCGCGTGCAGTAGCAGGATTGAATTGTAGAGGCTACGAACATTCCTTAAGGACAAAAGTTCGTCAACTTGCTATGCGTCTCCGCACTGTATACTTCCTTACGCGGCTGATGTCGCAATCACCAGTATTGCAAGGTGTTCATATCTTACTGTTGCTAATGTGGTCGTGGCTATTTAAATTCTACCGCAGCAAGTACAAGATGAACCAAAATAAATTTATATGTTAAAATATCCATTATGTATCATCGATTTACCCGGGTGTTGAATTCGGAACTTTAGAAAGGTTCCTAGTGAACAATAGTTTTTTTTTCCAGTGAAATTAATAGCAGGACTCCGTAGCAGAGCTTTATTTTGCCATTCAAATTTCACCGATTTCGTGCAACAATTTCCACTATAGGCTGTTGATGGTGAAGTGAACAATTTTTTTAAGGCCGTCCTAGCAGGCTTTAGCCACTAATAAATATATCTTATTGCATCATCAGGCGTTATATTTTGAGGGTGGTTAAATGTATACACTGTGTTTATTCGTCGCAAAGCAATGTTTATATTAAAAAGCAGCAATAAGATGGAAATAGGACGAAAGGAAAAATTTAGGAGGACCTTAAAAAACACTCACTTTACCGTTAACCGCCTATATTCAAGCTGCACAGGGTTCGAAACTAAAGAAGAACAAACGCATTTAGTTTACCTTGAGACCGTTTGCAAGCGTCCAGAGAAACTGTTAGTGCATCTGCTAAGTAAGAAAAATCCGGGTGATGGTTAACATATGAGTTGTTCAGCTCCGATGGGAAATAAGCACTGACATATCCAGGTAACGTGTCAGTTGACAGGCAAACCATGGTCACATCTGGTGCAGTCACGCGCCTTCGATACCTTTCCAACGTGTCTCTTGAGACCATCTGCTCTCAGACCCATCTGTGGTCAGCCCAAAGGCGAACTCATCATCTTTACTATCTGTCCAGGATAGTATCAGAGCTGTGTCGCAGTTGCCAGTCACAGAGTATACAGGATGCTCGGAAATTCCCCTAACAAACTTCTAGGACACTGTAGAGGCAACTGAGTATACGATCTTTTGAATAAGAACCCATGTCCGGAAACATGCCGTTACCGCGCTACAATCATTTCAAATCAGGTGAATCACTCGCCCACTTCCACTGAGGGAAAGGCCGGATTTAACTCCATTGGGCTATTTCTTGTGGGCTCGTATGAATAGTATGGTGTACGAGACTCGTGTAGAGACAGAGGAAGATCTGCTGGCACGAGTTATGGTCGCTGCACAACAGATTGACGGTACACCAAGTGTGAGTGAGTGAAGAGATCCGGTCGGCTCTTAACATCGAGGTCTTGAGAGTCGATATGGGTGATTGAAGTGGGTATGGAGCATCGCCGGAATGAAAGGGCTGAAGAAACTGTTGATCCCCGAGAAAACCCACCGACCAACGGCATCGTCCGGTACGATTCCCTTGGTGGGAGGCAAGCGGGCTAACCTCTGAGTCACCGTGGCCCCACCAGGTGTAATGGAGCGAGTGTGCCGGAACATGATTCGTAGGTACAATGTGTGCAACGACGTTGGTGGCCGTCACATCGAGCCGCTGTTGTAGTGGATCAGTACCGTATGCTACACATACTTTGCAGAAGACAGAAACCTACTACTGCGTTTAACTGTAGACGAAAGTGTTTTTGTGATAAATTAATACGTTTCTTAATAGCTTTCGTGGCGTTTTAATTAAATGAGTAAGATTGATAGAAATGCAATGTATTGAGTCACACCTAATTAAATTTCACACGCTGAAGTGGACGCGTTAAATACCTGAATTGAAATAGTTGTAGCACGGTAATGGTACGTTTCAGGACCTGGGTTCCTGTTTAAAAGATCGTCTACTCAGTCCCATCTACAAGTCCAGAAGTTTGTAAGGGGAAATTACGATCATCCTGTTTGAGTACAAAGAAAATAAATGGCATAGTAGCTTCTTTGATGTGGACGTACCCATTCTCCGATTGGCAGCGAGATGCTTCGGAAAGGGTCCTCGTGTCTGAGTCGCCCGCTGCATAATATGTAAATATCCGCACTTGCTTGGCTGTCGGCTAGTGGATATAGTTTATTCGAGGTTTCTTCACACTTTCTGAATCAAACCTTTGAAAAAGCATACTGTATAACGTGTTTTGTTGTTTTTAATTGTGTGTGTCATGTATCACAATCATTTTATACTTGTGTTATCATTGAAGTACGTTATTTTTGGTTAAAATGATATGCCATTTATATTCTGCCTATAAATGGTATAATTTTATTTTGTAATTAATATGAATTTAAACAGTGAGAATATAGGTGTGTTGGTAATGCCCAGTAAGAAATAGTTCTTATGCAAAATATTATTACATTGAATGCGCACGAATGCGACGCGTTGTCCCTTTGGTTTAATTTTATAGACTCGATAAAACCTTTGCATGTATGGGGCGGAGGAATATCTTGAAGGAAGAACTTAGGATCCTATGTACTGAAACATTTTCTGTGAAATCGTTGTTAGCGCGTAAACGCGTGTCTCGGTAAATAAATGTTCTGGAAATAAGAAGTTTTGCCAGAAAAGATAAAAATCTATTGTCTATATTCCTATCTTTTTACTTTTATCATATTAAGTGTATTAATGGAGAAAAGAATCGCGAAAGTGGCCAAATATCGCATTTTTAAAGCTTGCCTATGAAGTTTCTTTAAGCGGTTAGAGAAAAGTACAACTAAAAACCAAGTAGTTTGATCTGTGTACTTTCATCGCGTGTAATAAAACCCCATAGTTACAGATCTAGTTTACACAGTAAAGCGTTAGGAAGGAAACACTGCATGCCTTGCGTGTAGGAGCGATGAGGCGCTAGGCGTGCGTGTTAGTGTCGCCCGTATCGCTCCCTCGCTTCTTGACCTTGAACGCGCAGGTACATGGAACCCTTAAGAAGGACTTCAGAAAATTAGGAAGTAACCGGGAATGGACTATTGGTTTGCCAGGTGGTGATTGGCGAACGGTGTTACAAATTTTTCTGGTCAGTGACGCCATTTACACTGACAGGAGCGGCGGCAGTTCGTGGTGTGAGTGGCTGTTTCTCATCTGTACACTTACGTACTCTGGAGCTGGGTCGACCCAAGGAAGGGAGCAGTGACGTTTCCCCCGCGCTTTTGCGCGGGGGAAACGGGAGCACCCCGAAAATCAATCCGCACCGGCCAACGGCAGCATCCGCCAAGTTCCCGACGCCCGAAAGCCTGGCCGTGACCCCACCGAGAAACGAGCTCGATCCGCTAAGCACCTCTGCCGCCAGTGATGAATTTAATATCGGCAGGGGAAGTTAAGCAGGGATGAGGAATGGAAAGGCAGGAGAATCTTTCCCTTCCTCACAGTAAAATCATTTTTAAAACTTTCTAATTAACATTATTTAAACATACGCTTAAATAGTTTTTATATAAGCACGTAGTTCTATAAAAAAAACCATCCGCCATAGCTCCATTCTGAAATATACAATTTCAGTTTTTTTTTTCTTACATTCTAGATTTCCTATAGGCTGTTCACCTTATCGTGAGCACTTTTGACGCTCTAGTAACTTTTTCCTTTCAGCCTTATTAAATACTTTAACCAACTTTTAAAATAAATATTGCCATGTAAGTAATAAACCCAATGTGCATATTCCATCGCACTTGGAAGTTCACGTCGAAGACTGCAATAAAATAAATTTATTGACTATTATTCCAAATGAGAGGGCTTTCAAGAGTGCTCACTTTACCGTGAATAGCCTATAGCAGTCATTATGAAATAAGTAATTTTCCACTGTTATTTTTGTAAATTAAATTTTAATGACATGGTTTTGTACAAAGCCACCTAGATATTCGTTTCAAAATCACCTATCCATGGAAATTTGAATGTTTTCGTTTCACGGCCGTAGAACAGAGGTCTGGTCACTCGCCTATCTAACAATGTTAGCGAAATGACCCCCTTATTGACTGATTTTGTTCATGCAATAGCTGCATATCGCTGCAAGCAACTAGTGTTGTTAGCATTGCTAGTATAGGGATAACACCATAGAAATATGAAAGTAATTTTCCAGTTTTAAGAAATAATTGTAATTCCCCTCCCTATGCTAGCCATGTAAACAGCACTGCTTTGGTAGCAGCGCTCTGCGGCTGGGTTAATGAACTAAATGGGTCAATAAGGGCATCAACTTTTCAAGCTATTGTCTAGACCTGTTTTCTACGACCGTGGTTCGTTTGTATGTGTAGTTATTCTACCTAGTAAAATAAAAGTGTCGTGGTTATTTTCTCCATGACCTACAATCACAACACATAAAACACGATTTTGAGTTTTGATTCTTTTAAGCATGGCTACATCCCATCCAAATTTCATTAATGAAGATGCGATATTAGAACTTTTAAACTTGCCATTGTCCTCTTCCGGAGAAGTTAATTAAAGATGGGCGTCTTTGGATTTCGCCGACTTTTCGCAAAACCGCGAAAGATAAAAGACGATCACCGTGTAGTTTGAACGGCTGCGGAAAGAATGGGAACAGTGGAGAGAGGGAGATTTATTTGGCGCGCATCACGACGTTGTCGCATCTCCCCGAGCCTATTTCAACTCCACAACATTTCCCGATTCGAATCCGCATTCCCTTCCGTCCTCTCGCGTCGCGTTCCAAGCACTCGGCATTCCCGTTCTCTCCAGTTTCCGCATCCTCGTCCTTCCAGGTGGAGAGAACCCGAGTGTTTTCTTTGGAAGTTCGTCGTTTGTCACCGGCTTAAGGGCGTTGGCTACTGTTCAACCATTAGACATTACCTGTCATTACTTTTGCCGCGCGAAAGCAATTTTTCGAGTCTATAGTGTTTCGCAGAAGTGCATGCCAAAGTGACAGTTTTTATGTTTTAGTGATGTACAAATAATGGGGGTTAACTTACATACAGAAACGAGATATTTCGCACTGAAAGTAAATTCTAAGAATTACTTCAATACATTTATAAAATCGTACATGGAAATCATTTTCAATTACAAAAATTCCCATAAATTGGGAAGGAAAGGGTAGGAAAGAGCCAAGCCTCCCCCGAATTTTCTAAATTGACTTTTAGTCAATTTATACAAGAAATGCTATTGACTATATGGGATGTGATTCATTATGGAAGCTGTTAACATATGATGATATAGCGCTGTGGGGTAAATGGATATAAAAAGCAATCTGGTTAACATCTGGGTTTATACTTTTACATCTGGACATTGCAATACATGATACCCTGAAAGGTCGGGGAGCATTGTTATTGCAAATACGTTAACTTAATAAGAACCGTCAGTATACTGGGTTTGTCTCACCTTGAGATATATCTGGAGGCTGTTGTACTACGGCGGGTTACGGGGGATGGCACAGCAATCTCCTGGGGTCATCCATCTCGTCCGGCGTCATGTGGAGAAAGACGTCTTCCGCTACTCTACATTGCTCTCATATCGGCGTCGCATGGTGCAATCTGGCCTGATTCCCTGACTGGTAGAGTAGGTTCCTGCCCATGTAGCAAGTCACAGTCGGCCGACTGTGGTCTTATTGCTGGCACTGCTGGATGACTGCTGGCATAGAATACTTATGGATTTACACTAATGGCCCTGTTATGGCTGACTGCTGGCAACAGGATACTTGGCATGCCATTTATGGCCCACTGATAGAACGTTGATGGAAATGAAACTTATGGCTGAGAGAAGGTTACCTATTAATAGCCCATAAATGGCTTGCCAATTGTATTCCAGCACTGGCAGCACTTAACTTATCCATTTTTTGGGTCATTGATGGCACTTCACTATAATTTTTCGCGCACTTTAGAGAGATTCGGCCGACTGGGGTTTAACTGATGGCACTGATGGATTACTGCTGGCCCAGAAAACATATGGGTCTACACAACTGGCGTTGCTATGGTTAACTGCTGGCACTAAGACACTTAGAAAGCCATTTATGGGCCACTGATGGAAGTTTGATGAAAATGAAACTGATGGTTGAGAGTAGGTGACTATTAATGGCCCATAAATGGCTTACCAACAGTATTATAGCAATGGCCATACGTAATCTTTACTTATTTATGGTAAAAGTATGGGTAGCCATCTATAGTACATTTGATGGCTGTGAAGTGGTACATCGATGGACAATTGCTGGTGAAATTTGGCTTATTATGGGAATTTTTATGGCTCCCACTTTTCGCATATAACTTCTTGAAACTACACACACGCGCGTATATATATATATGTATGTGTGTTTCTAATATAATCATAAAGTATTTATGAATATATAGCGATGGAAATATATATGGCAAAATGCTGCAAATAAAGTGACTGGTATTGAATAATTTACATATGTAATGTTTTCTATGTTTGACGGGATATAATTAAAATGAGACGTTAAAAAAAAAACAATATATCGCAACCGTTCAGAAAATTAAGGCTGAAGGGCTTTTGTTTCTCCGCATCACTTAAATATTCATAACTGGCGACTGCATTTCAAAACATATGAATAGCATCTAGGTAATATACTGTAAAGAATTGTGTGAAAACTGTAATAAGATAGTGAGAGAAATAATATTTAAGCCCCACGTATGGGTATTAGCCACTGTAATGATTTTGGGTTCTTTAATGTATGTGAAGACAAGTAGAGAGATATTTGTGTGTGTAATTATTATGCAACATGCAGGCAGGGTTTGCAAATAAACAACTGAATGTGAAGGTGACAACACACCCTGCAAAATACTAAAAACGACCGCACAACACCAACAGACTTACATCTTACCAGCATGTTTCCTTTGTATCCAGGCTTATCTCCGCCTCCACATAACCATACTTATGTCACACTTAAATATTTTCTGGGAAAAATAATTAAACTAACTACCAGCATATCAATCAAAGAAGTCCAAGGGCGAAGCGGAGTTTAATGGAAACAAAAGCATTTCTCAATTTAAATAATGCTTCCAGCTTTATATTGTGACCACAGAATATAAACAAATAACACTAAGCAGCTGGACAAAAATACTAAATTTAAAACTCTGTATGCCTGTCAAAAATGGCAATTATGTGTGTGGGCTTGGTAACAATAATTAAGTCTTTGCAGTTTTTAACAGTTCGTACCAAATTTAAAATGGTTTTTAGTGTGCAGAAAGTTTGGTTAAGGTTCCAATAGCAATCACACTCACACGTTACAGTTTGCAAAAAAATCTGCCTATGCGTTTACACTTAATAAAAATTGTTCCTGGCTAGTAATGTCAAAATAAAATACGAGTTATTACTTTCAGGCACTGTAAACCATCAATGTGTGGTTTACTACATGGGATGCATGCTGGAGTTTGGTTATGTGGGCCCCGATTGCAGCAACTGATGTCCTGGTTTCTGCTTAAGTGTGAAGGGGTGTTCAGGAGGATATATTATAAAAGGCACCTTCACGCAATAGTAACAATCATTTTTTATTTGCGGCAGCCCCTGAATTTTTGTAAAATAAATTTTGCTGGGCATATATATTAAATATGACGCAAGACCAGACCGTTCAGTTGATATTGTTAAATTTTCTGCAAATACATTGGTTTATTTTATTTTTTTGCATTATAAAAACAGTACAATTTAGTCTTCGAGATGCAGTTTTGCAAAAACCATGCTATTAAAATAATTTATCTAACGAAATACTAGACATGGACAATATATACAAGTTCAGCAGTATGCGGTAAAATAATATACTATCAAATATTTTCCTGGCCAACGTTCTTACAACGGCCATGATTTCAGAACTCTTGAGTGCTTTCGTTTCCAGAGAAAAAATGCCACACCAACAAATTGGCCGTTGCATAAATTTCGTTGCTGACTCAGGTTGCGAATTGTTGAGGGTGTTTTAGATTCATATTGCAAACACATGGGGACCTTACTGTGGAATAATCGCGAATCAAAATCGCAATTTCCTCTTCTTGAAATAATTAAATATGAGGAAATCAAATGTCATTAATATGCAGATGTCTTATACGAGTAATTTTTTTTTCTCTATAGAATTTTCACACTCAGTTTTTTACTAGGCTCCGTGCCAATATAACACGTCGATGATAAACTGTTTTGCCAAGAATTTAGTGCAAAATATCACCGGACCGGCTTCCTAGCCCTTGAGCGTTACCTTGCGCGAAAACCGGGTACCTGAATGAGAATCACCAACCCTCGAGTCACAGCGCTGTTGGTCCAACTTCGTACTAACACGAAATGTGTGCTATCGCTCAGTGACAACCTATCGATTAAACTGGAACAAAATTTTTCTCGCTGAATTTCCAATCACTTTTCTATTCATCGGCCTAAAATTTCTATCTAGCTCTTTGTTCCCTTGAGCACAGAGGATATAGCCAAAAACGAAAATGTTAGTCCGCACGCATGGAGACTATTTAGTGAGTACGGGGCACAGATTTGAATCCCGATGCCGACAAGCAAATCAAACGCCCAATCGCCTTCGTGAACATGTCGACGAAATAATTTCTGATCATTTTAATCTTTCTGATTTTTTACGATTTTTTTAGTATCCAGTGTTGCCTAGGGTCAAGGTCGCAGATATCAAGCATGGTGGTTTGTTTCATTAATGCAATTTTCCCCGAGATTTCAATATTTTTTTAACGAATTTCGGTGATTTTTCTCAATTTTTTAGGTCTCGGGTTCGCCTGGGGTCAAGGTCAAGGTTGCAGATACCTAGCATGGTGGTTGGGGTCAGTGATGTAAATCATCCGTAATTTTCCAGGATTTCTTTTATCAGTTTCTGAGATTTTTTATTGATTTTTCAAATTATTACCACTTCGGGTCAAGGTCAGCCTGGGTAAAACACTGGTTTATATATCCAAGATGGAAGTCGGTGTTCATAAAGCAGGAAGGCGCGGTAACCGTGCGGTTAGCTCGCTCGCCTCCCACAAAGACGAACCGGATTCACTCCGCGGCCGGATCACCTGATTTCCGCATGTGGGAATTGTGCCGGATGATGCCGTTGGCCGGCGGGTTTTCTCTGGGATCTCCTGTTTCCCCGCCCTTTCATTCCGGCGCTGCTCCATAATCACCTCAATCACGCTCATCGGCTCTCCAGACCTCTCTGTTAAGAGCCGGCCAAATCTCTTCACTCACTCCATAATGTAAACAAATATGTCCGACGTTCCCCTTCACTGCTAGGTATGGTTCACAGTGTTAAGTCTCGCTATATGATTTGAAGAATTTTCGACTTACATTGAAGTGTCTCGAATCCGCATTGGTCATTTTTATTGAAACTCGACACCAGCATTATAATTTTAGTAATTTTTTGGAATAACATCGAAGCTCTTTCGAATCCGCTTTTTTGATTAAATTTTTTGTGGCGGAGTACTATGGCACAAATAATTTAAAAAACAAAATGGTTTGGTAACTTTATTTTGCCTTGATATATTTACACATTAAAGCGCCACAAACGGCTCATACACGATTGAAAATGCTTCACATGTAAATTAAAAATAATATAAATTCTCGTTCCAATGAATTTGCCTTGATTACTATTAAACCACACAAAGCTCACACAAACGTTGATAATTACTCTAGCGAGTGAGCTTGCAAGACGCCCCGAAATATTTTCACTCATTTGACGAGAAAACATTACACTGTGACTAGATAAATGATGACAAATCACTACGGAGAAAAACAATAATAACTTTCTTATCAAAAAGCTTAACAAGGAACGTGCTGAATGAGGAAGGGCAGTCAAGTGCGGCCCTGTAGAGCCTTCCTCCCATAAACCGTAATATTTGAAAACTATTCAAATCGATTTAAAACAAATGCGATCATAGTGGCAGTCGATCCACGACCCATCATAAAAAGCACTACGTATCTAAAATAAATGATAACACAATTAAAAATGCTAAATCCCACGCGAAAACGCGGACACAAAGGCAAATCATTCCACTTAATACTGGCTAAGCCAAATAGGGCTGCAGACTATCTTACTCAAACAAATTAAAATTGAAAAAAAATAAAATGCACAGCAGCCTAGCATTTAGTTAATCTCAAAATGAATTTTGAAGGGCAGCCTAAAAGAGAATTTCGAAAAATACTAGCTAACTTAAGGCTCCACGAAAATTACAACTACGCCCCACAGTTCCATTAAAAATCAACTATCCAGCCTTAATAATATTTAAAAGCACCCACGACTCACCGTTCACAATATATTCTTGCCGGCCACTCAACCGTGAAACAGCTTAACAGAATGTTGTGCATTGCCTCCAAGGATGGTATAGGCTGTTCAGGGTTAAATAAACACTTCTGGAAGCCCTGCTTAGTATCTACTTGTATACACCTTGTGTATTCCTCCGCCTTATGTAAAATTATCATTGCTATGGGCCCCATCACTTTATTCATTAGTCGGTCAAACGAAACTGTGGAATTATTAAGAAAGTAAATACTTTACAAATTTCCTTATTTTTATATTTTGATGCATAAAAAAAAACAGAAAGTGAAAGAATAAATTTTAGGTTATCACAAATTGTTAGCTAACACTTTTTATTCGACGTTGTGATATGGAACTACTTTCCATCAATCGTTACCGACTTTACTGGCACATGTCACTCAGTGCTCCCATTAAAATATATGCATGCATGGACAGTGACTTTTTTTAAGGTTCGTTTCTAAAGTGCTCACTTTATCGTGAACTGCCTTTTATCAGACAGACCCTAGCAGATATTGCGTCGTGCAATAATTATCGGCGGTCGTCAGCTGGACCCAGGCATGGCAGACGTGGCTTCCGGTTGACGTGCGTATAAATGGCCCTTTCATTATCATATCTTTATGCAAAAGAAAATCATGACGCACTAGGAGAGGAAAGAGGGGAGGGGAATTAAGGGTAAACAAGGGGAAGGGAGACGAATCGCCACCGAGATACCACTTTATTGACGAGAGACAATTAAAGAATCTATTACTGCCGACGGCGGCAGCGCCACCATCGCAGTCTTTTGATGTTAGTGTAATACGTAGGTCACCCCATTAGCACACTTCTGGTGTAAAACAACTGTTTAAGAGGCAGCCTGTAATAAACGAACACGGGCAGCAATCACCTGACTTAAAACTATAAATAAAATTTTAAATTGTAGCTGTGCTCGCCCAGAACTATTTATTACTGTGACGGTAACACATTTTCCGTAACACCTAAAGCATGAAAACATTTTCGGCAGATCTCCTTCGTTGCATTGCATCGCGAGCAATATTTTCTGTGGCTGATCATCAGCGCTAAGGGAGAATGACGGAAAGCAATCATGAGGTGATGAACCATATTTATCCAATTTTTGAAGGAATCCTTTGATTGAGCTACGACTATAGGCTGTTCACGGTAAAGTGAGCACTTTTAAAGGCCCTTCTAAAAGTCATTAACCCCTAATAAACATATTTTAATGTAGTCTCAGACTATTCAGAGTGATGACATATATACACTGTGTTTATTAGTCATATTGCAACGTTTACATTAAAAAGTGGAGGAAAGGTAGAAATTAATTGAAAGGAAAAATTTAGCAGAGCCTTAAATATTTGCTCACTTTACCGCGAATAGCCTGTAGCTTTGAAGTTATATTTATCAAATTAATGAGTTATCACGGATCGAATTTTGACACCGATAATAATTCTTGTGTCTATTTTGTACTTCTGCGATTTTAAAAATCAGGAATAATCAAAATATACTGCTTGAACAGTAATTTCCGTGGTCTCCAGTCGTATACACAGACTCTGGTCAGCTTTTACACGAATACGTCCTGAACATTACTAAGCGTACCGATATGACCTTGAATGCGGGCGTTCATTGACTTACTATAAAGCGTTATCACTCAGAGCAATATGAAGCTCACAGCTGAGAAATTCGGACGGCTCTTAAAGAGTCCGTTTACTGAAACGTTTTCTGTGAAATCGTTGTTTGCACATAAAAGCGTATGTCGGTAAATAAAAATTCTGGAAATATGACTTATTGTCAGAAAATATCAAAAACAATTATCTGTGATCCTATTTTTTTACTTTTGTCACATTAATTGTATTATCGGAGAAAAAAATTCGTGAAAATGGTGATAAAAAGCTATTTATTTTTAACTTACCTATGCAGTTACCTTAAGCGGCAAGAAAAGAGTACAAAGATACGGACATAGTTAAATATGTGGGCTTTCATTGCGTGTAACAAAACCCGTATGTTACACATATAATTTGCACAGCACAGCGTTAAGACGGAAACACTGCACGCCATGCGCGTAGGAGCGATGAGGTGCTAGGCGTGCGCGTAACTGTCGTCCATATCGCTCTCTCGTTTCTTGACCTTGGACGCACAGCTACATAGTCCCCTTAACAACGAGGTCTCGAGAGCCTATGAAGGTGAAATGTGGTGAGAATGGAACAACGCCGGAATAAATTAGAAAGGGGGGAGGGAGGGGGAGATCTTCGAGAAAACCCGCCGACCAGTGGCATCATCCGGCTCGTTTTGAAGCTCACAGTTGTTCTCGAGAGCAGTGTATTTATGTTTTCATTCGAGAAAACTTATTTCTGTTTGAGGACGCACTAGGCAGAACCAAGCATTTTACCAGGCTTCTAATAGCTTATAAAGCAGACCATTTTCAATACTACTAACACAAAATAAAGCAAAAGTTAGTTGTCAATGTCCTTATTTTCTTGTCATTTTTGTAGTTTAGTTGAATTCTTGGTTTTTATGCGGCGTACATGTTTATACAATGATATACTAGTCCGAAATAAAAGTTAGTTCAGCCACTTATTCCCTCTGCAATAATTATGAAGTGACACTGTCAAGTACTTAGAGGGACAGACTTCGTAAGCCAGCAAAACGGTGCTCAAAACCTGGCTTTAAATGTTTCATTCAAGAATCTCTCGATATTTCGAATTATGTCAGCTCTCGAAGAGCTGACATAATTCGCATCGATTTCTGTTTTGTTATCACGAATACATTTTTATTGTTTTTTAGATGACCAGGAATAAGTGATTTTTAGATACTTTTGAATAAATATTTTGGCACAGGATCTATAAATCGGTATAGGAGCCATTAAGAACAACATTATCTAACTTTTTAAGCAACAAAACGATCGGGTCACCTCAGAAATTCCCATAAAGAGACATTGTCGATGAGAAGCTGGTGCGCTTATTGGCGCCTAGCACGTAGTCGTCAGTAGAGGACTATAGTAGGTCTTGGCGCAACTCAATAATTTAAATAAAATTCACACAAATTTTTTACTTTCAAGTATCAATTTTTCAATATCTTTTTGAAACATGATTCATTTCTTCAATTTCACCCCCAAAATCAAGATAATTTTACCCAATTCTTCATTCTCAATTAAGAGCACATTTTTTAAAAAACATACTTTGAGCACTCTTTGATCACTGGTCCATTTTCAGAGTGAATGAGGATAAAATTATGGTCAAGAAGGCTAATATTTACTTTAAATTTGAAAGCCAAATCAATTATTCAAAAATAATATCACAAGAAAAGTATGAAAATTCTTGGAATTTCAACAAAAAAATGATGATTTAGCTCGAAAATTAGTCTTTAAAGACTAATTCATAAAAAAGAGTGAACACAGGTTTAAATTTGATTTTGATTTCGACTTTAAATATAATTGATTTTTAGTTGCGCTTTGAAAGCTTTGACGGGGAATGAGAAGTTTGCTTGAATTTAGCCTGAAATTGGTTGAATATCAGTTAAATTATTGAGTTGTGCCGAGATCTGCAATAGACTTCCACTGATTTATAAAAAATGTATACATAGACAAGTATTATGAGCAAGCTAATGCCTCGCCACAGACCTTATGTTTTTGGACTTTACAGATATCTCTATCGTGCCAGTGACTCCATTTTTAGTTTTCTGGCCATATTTAGCACCAGCAAAACTCCAATTGGAGAAACTTCCCACTTCACCGGCCAGCTTTTTTAAATATTTTTTTGTGAAGTGGGAGGTTTTTTACTTTTTATTATTTCTTATGGTACTCCCTTCTCATATGTCGTGGCGCTTTCGACATACGAGAACACCCCCAGCTTATACATCTGATGCACTACAGTGTAGTGTGGAGAGCATTTTTGCTGAGGCTTCAGAAGTACCATTTTTTTTGCATCTAAGCTCATATACCGAATATGTGGGCAAGAGCAATGAAATGTTTTTTTTGGCACAAATTTGTAATGGTTTGGTGATAATTTGATACATGTGGGTGCCTTCACATTTATTAAATTAGCCTCTCAACCGGGGATCAAACCCCGAATCTCGAGTTACAAACCTTGCACCCAGCCACTGAGCCAAAGTGGCTGGGCGAGCGAGGTGCTGAGAGAAATTGTGCATATGGTGAGTTACAAATTAATAATGAGAGTGTTCTATGCTTGGGGAGTGAATAATTTTATTCACACTTGCACCAGTGAATCGTGGTGTGTTCTCTGCAAAGAGAAAATTTTACTATATCTCGTGGTTGCACTTGCTGAGAGCAGCACGGCTGAGATATCAGCATGGTAGATAACATATTTCCCATTGCAAACAGAGCTCACTGCGAGTTCGATGAGGAAAATTTGCACCACTGAGGACAGAGTTTGCAACAGTTCAGTTGGGAATGTGAGTGTATATGCTTTTTTCTGTTACTACGAGAGTGCACTGAAGTTTAGTTGTGTACGAGAGTGCACTGAAGTTTAGTTGTGTACGAGAGAGCAGATAAGTTTTTTCTGTCACTATGAGAGTGCGTTGCAATGCAGTAAATGAAGAAGACCATATAATTGATAAAAGTTATTGGTAGTCGCAGCTGTACAACTACACATATATTGAATTCTCAAGAGAGAGTTAAAATATAATATTTTTTATTTAATATCTGTACTTACCACTGTCCATTTTCCTACTCAAATCTAATGTTAAATGAACCATAATTTTCGTCCCAGCACTTGGCAGACATCTCTTTAAATTTCTCAAAACTCATATCTCCTCCAACAAAATCGCAATACATGTCTCAAATTTGTTTCATCTTGTCGAAATATACATAGAAAATTTGTAATATCTCGTACTAATTGCTTGGGGACTATGCAATATGACTGTGCAAGATTAAAAAATCAATATTTTTATGCTGACCTCTAGTAAAATATTCATGGTCTACATATTGCTCATCCAATATAACATCATCAAAAATAACCAGAGAATTATTTTCACATTGATCTAGTAAAACCATTTCACCATTTCTACTTTAAAAATAAGCAATTTTTTCATTAGATTTTTTGGATTTCACTTCAAAATCATCTTGTAATTGAATATGTTTTGGTTGATTCAAACGTTTAGAGCAAACATAGAGTTTTTTTTTAATTTTGCCATCCTGTCTTATAAATGAAATTAATCATTAAATTTGTCATTTTATAGTTGCTGGGCCATACTATCAACCCATGAATATTATCGGGCAATAACTCGCCTTTTTTTTATTCTTGGAAGATTCCTCAGAAATTACAACAGCAACATCCAAGTCTACTTTTTCCATTTAATTACAATA
Organism: Dryococelus australis; assembly: GCA_029891345.1. Classification (NCBI taxonomy): domain Eukaryota; kingdom Metazoa; phylum Arthropoda; class Insecta; order Phasmatodea; family Phasmatidae; genus Dryococelus; species Dryococelus australis. The sequence goes on along the minus strand of CM056998.1, from coordinate 62,600,424 downwards.
ATTTTTTTAATAAAGGGATAATAATAAAGTTTTCAAGTTAACAAACAGTAGTTATATTCTAAAGAAGAAACTTCACTGTGATATAAATCATAAATCGACAGCATTTGTTAGTTTTCATACAAAATTTTTTACTCTAAATGTGGAGGATAATACGATAACTGCAATTGAAAAAATGAGTCATGTTGTTTTTAAAAATACCGTTATAAATATTCCCAGCAACCAATATGATGTGGAATCTTTTAAAGAAGATTTAAATTCGATTAAGCCATTTTCAACAAACAACACTGAATAATAACAGACAATGTGAAAAATAGAATAACAATTAAAACCAAGTTTGATATTAAACTCGATTATCACTTGTTTGATATTTTCAGTTTTGAAAGAAAATTAACTATTGAAAGGCACAAAGTTGTCGTGGACACTAAATTTTATATTATTTCCCATATAAAACAATCAATGTTTATTGTAATTTGGCATATAGCATGTTTAAATATATGATGAATCTAACCACTTGGGGACTAATATAATTGCTAGTTTTCCACCAAAAACCATGTTTGGTTTTAGAGATTATGTTATTTATGAGCCTCCATGTCGAATTTCTGATCTAATTAATAATGAGCAATTTAACAACATTGTTTCAGAAATCAGAGACAAAAATTGAAATTTAATTGATTTTGATGTTCTGATATCGACATTGTTTTGGAAATTAAAGAAGTTTAAAATTTTGCTATATTTATCAATCAATCTGGTGTCCAAGATTCGTGGACACTTATATCATTATATTCATTATGAATTTCAGGGTATCCGATCATCTACCCTGAAAATTTAAAGGGGGGGCGATTCTCTCCTCCCTTAAGAGGTTCATAAAATATAAACATTTCCTTTCAGAAATAGGTATGATGAATAATTTTTGTATAGCACCAAATGTCGCTGTTTTGCTGACACCAAATTCATCACGTGATTTTAAATATTTTTCTTACTCATCGCACCTCTCATTAATAAAACTATGAAGATTTGACTAGTGGTGAAACACAGCTAGTGGAGAATAAAAAAACATTATAAATTATGATGTGCATATGGCAAAGTATCAATTTTATTTTCTAGTATAATCCTCTTGTTATCACAAGGACTCAATGCTATTTTATTAACTTCTACTGTATATATTTTGTGTTTCTCTTTCCTTATCAAATTCATTGCTGTATATTTAATTTTCTCATCAAACACATATTTCTTATAGTCATCATAATTAATTCTATTGTTGAATACACATATTGTATTTTGGATAATCACTTGTATCAAATTAATCTAACATCGACTTCATGTCATCATAAAAATCTTCTGTTTTAATGTTATAAAAATAAGAGTCGATACCCTGGAAACATAGTTCAATTTTATCACCATATTTTGGCTTCATAATTTTATAGTGGAAATCATACATTAATTCTTTCGAAATATCCTAAATGCACATGCCCACATATATTTGCTTATTAAATTTTACATCAGTTTTATTCATGTGAATAGCTGCAAGATTCTCAGTAAATATAGTACTTTTCTTAAAATTTGGTTTTGCAATTAATTTTTCGCAAATTTTTTCACTTGAAGATAGTTTTATATCAATTATGTTCTTGTATTTCCCATTGTTTTACCAAACATAGAATTATTCAACAGTTTATAAACGCCCTTTTCAAAATCATTTTTTGCATTAGTCCTCATCATTGTGTTAAAATCCATATATTTTTTCAACCAATCAGATTGATTAAATGTCAATATTCTGTGTATTTTTGAAAGTTTCAGTCCATTATTTAGGCACTGTTTCTAACTACAGTAATGTAGTATATAGTTTTCTTTTTTATGTAAAGTTGTTAATAGTTTAGAATCATTGGTACCTGAAACTAACTTATTTTGTGGACAAAATGGAAGATCATTGTGTAAATTATGTAGTTCTTGGGGATATTCTAAATCAACTTCTAATATATAACTAATACTCTAAATTATTTAATGCATAATGCACCCACTCGAAACAACCATATGATTAATATTGTGACATCGCCCAACCATATAAATTATTCACATCGAGATAAGCAAAAGAATTTGATTCTTGATTTGTGTAAAAATTTTCGAATCATTTATTAATTGTTGTTGAGTATAATTATTTCCGACAATGTTAAAATAGTTGCGAAAACACTCAATGTTGCCATTCATGGTTTCTTTCATTATTTAATATAAATTTATCGAATTTGGAATATAAACAAATCTCAATAATATTTCACAATTTGGATGTATATCTTCGATTCTTTGCAACTGTTTTCGAACACTTCTTCTTTGAGTTATAATCACATAATGATCAGATGCACAATCATCACCGAAAAATTATAGAAGAATAATAGACGGATTTCAATTTTGATCTTGTATTTGATGTACAACATACATTTCTGTAATTTCTTCATATCTGCTATTTATTCAAACTACAGCTCTATGAACGGTTTCTGTTAAATTTTCAATATGACCATCTTTAATTTTATTTATATATTTAAATGATTAACTTCATTTTCTATCATTTTTATCTGCTTGTCTTTTAACTCATTAATTTTTATATGCTTTAATTGGCCTTTGAATAATTGCATTACACCTATCGAATCTTATATTCACCATTTTTCTAATGGTAAAACTTCTTTAGTCACCCATTTAGTAAATTTTTCAGCTAGAGGCATATTGATCTCAATATTAACTTATACAGAGCTGATTCAATGATAAATAAAGCATTTGGTTTCATACTTGTTCTACTTTTTTTGCCAATATTTTGTAGTTCACGAATTAATGGTAGCTCTTTCTTCTTATTTTTTTTCATATTCTACCTCATGGTTCTTTTTATAATTGTATACTTCTTGATGAGCAATTTCACTCGATGAACTCCCTCTGAATCCTTCATTTATATAATTTTTTTTTACTTATAAATGGGTTATAAAAGCATTGAGAGTTTTGAGAGACAAACTTTTCCCCCAACTGATCAAACGAGGGGAGAATTTAATTGTTTACAATAATAGAATTGAGTTTGATATTCCCATAGGGGATGGTGCTTATGTTTTGGAATAATATCGCCTACCAAAGAGAGGCAAAGTTCGAGATGAGGCAAAATACGAAAAATTAGATAATATTGATATTCGTTCTAATTTTTTTCCATTTCAGTTTTCTATAGTAGAAATTTCTAAACATGGACAATTTATTGAAGCTATCGATAACCCAGGAATATCTTCAACAAAGATGAATATTTTGCTAAGATCACCAGGTGAGCAAAACTATTTAGAGTCTACTGGTGTTGATAATAAATTTCGAGTAAAATCTGTGCATAGTGATATAATAAATTAAATAATGTATACATTAAGCTATTTGTTTTGTTTTATTCGCGATAATAATGAAGTTTACTGGAAAGGTGGTTATAAAATCACCTTTTTTAGAAATTTGTCTCATAATAATAGTTGATTTGTTTATGAAACTAAAAAAGCAGATTGTTCAGTTGATAAAACTAATGCTGATCCAGGTATAATTTATTTACAAAAAATAGAAATTTTGTGACGTATTGTTGGATACGAAGCAAACACATCAATCGCAATTAAAGAAAAAAAGAAAAATTCTAAAATTCACATTGGTTTTAATTGTTGGAAATTTTTAGAAAAGAAATTCCTGCTGGGGCAACTATTTTTAATTTTGATATAAAATATCAGTTTAACAATTTGCAATTTGACATGCCTGATTTCGTAATTGTGGGTTTCCATACAAATAGAGAAAATCGCGCCGAGCAATATGTGTATGCTTCAACGTTTGATCTTTGTAATGCGAGAAATATTTTTGTTAAAATGGAAGAAATTGAATTTTTCCAGAGGAAAATTGGAATCTAGATATTGAAAATAGTCCTTGTCTTAAAATATTTCTGGCTTTTAATGATTTTAGAAATTCAAGAACAAAATTAAATACTATATACAGAAATAATGAACTTTATTAAAAGCCAACTATAAACTATTATGGCGATATCGATTATTATTCATTTAAGGGAACAATATCATTGTATATTATCGACTGCCTTTATAAAAAATTAGCAGTAGTTAAAGATAAAACAATTATAAAAATTAGTGTAGATTTAAAAAAAAACTGTTGAGGCTAATACAATTTGCAGTGTTGTTTTAATTAGCCGACAAAAATTACCTTATGATTATTTGAAAGAAAATATCACTTAAGATGTATCATTTTTTTATTTAATTATAAGGATAATGTAAACGATTTTACAGAAACAAGAAATTGTTTCGATATTTTAATACAATTTCTTAGATATTTGGTTGAGTTTTTTATCGAATAAAAAAATCTTTTTTTTTTAATCTAAGTGAATTTTTTTCTTTCTCTTGTGTTTATGTGTGTACATTTTCTATAAATCAGTAGAGGACTATTGCAAATCTTGACGCAACTCAATAATTCAACTAAAATTCATGCAAATTTCTCACTTTCAAGCATCAATTTTTCAATCTCTTCTTCAAATATGATTCATCTCTTCAATTTCAACCCCAAAATCAAGATGATTGGACCTAAATCTGCATTCACAATCAAGCGCACTTTTTTAAAAACATACTTTGTTCACTCTTTGATCAGTGGTACGTTTCCAGGGTGAACGAGGCTAAAATTATGGTCAAAAAGGGTGAATATTTACTTTTAATTTGAAAGCCAAATCATTTAGTCAAATATAATACAACAAGAAAAGGATGAAAATTCGTGGAATTTCATCAAAAATATGATGATTTAGCTTGAAAATGAGGCTTTAAGAAAACCACACACAGAGAGTGAAAGCAGGTTAAAAATTGATTTAGATTTAAATATGGATGATTTTTAGTTGCGCTTTGAAAGATTAGACGGGGAATTAGAATTTTACTTAAATTATTGAGTTGCGCCAAGATCTGCAATATACCTCTACTGTCGTCGAGATATCTGATGCTCATGACTGCGCAGTCCTTATTGCTCGCCCGCTTCTAGACGTCGGAGGTGCGGAATTCCTGCAGCCAGTCTGCATTACACATGCACGCGTGTGAACTTTCCCTGCAAAATACTGCCGATAACCAGGCGTTATTTTCCGCAGGAGTCCCTCGGGGAAAACCAAGGCACGGCCTGGATGAGAAGAGTGTTTCATCTCCGGGCGGCGCGTAGCACGTGCTAGTTCCGAAGAAACCCTATTTCCCGACGGGTCCCAGGACAAATGTGATGGATGCACGGCCGGCGATCAGCTGTCCCAGTTTCGGCGCGCACACTGGGCATCGGTAACGGGCTGGAAGACGTATTGTGCTGATCGAGTGTGTCTCGATCCATCAGACTTGACTGAGGAAAGGAACAGAATGAACTTCGCTTTCTCCAAAACTGCATTAAAATACGAGACCACCAACCTTAGTCAATCGAGCATGAACATTGAACTGAACATTGTGTTGAAATATTTCGCCAGCTGTATTGCAACACGAAATATGAACGAGACTTTATTTTAACCAAAAGAATTTCCTAAGTTTAGTAGACACTTCTTGTTAACATGTATGGTGCTGTGTACGCTGATATAATTTTCGCGTTTATACATAGGAGTAACATACGTAAAGGCATCTCCGTGGATACAAGAAAATTGATAATAATGCTAATTTATATCTGTTCCCAGCCATAGCGTGGGTAGGTTCGGGATCATTGCTATTACCGTTTGCCGCCCGCATGTACTACAGTCTTTATTTACCTGTCTCTGTGTTTAATTGTCTGTTGATTATTTTTTCCTTTAGCTAGATTGACCTGTTTCACTTTTCAGGATTGCAGTTGTAATTCTATAGGGGGAATATATTCCTGACTAAGTAAATCGTAATATCAACATGTACTGTTCGCCCATAGCAGGGAGATTTTCTCTCCTAAATTTGTTTTGCCGGTGCCACGAAATTACAGCCAATCTTCCATTGTAAACATCCGATAAAACCCTGTTTATTGGCAGACGTGATTAACGATTATTAATATACGTGGTGAGAGCTAGACCTTTTAAAAACTGGTAAAAAATGTTGAACTCGTTAACGAAGTAATGCGATAAAATCCAGCTGGAGGATAGTGATTGCATTTAGGCACTTAGAAAGAACATGATATCGATGAAGCTTCACAAAAGAACTGCGGAACAGTCCGGATTGACCACGACTGATCTCTTCACAAAGACAACGTGGCCCTGGAATCGTCCTCTAGCAGCCCTGATGTGATACGCAAATCGTCCCACTAATAGCCTTACAGACAATCAAATGGTGTTATTACTGAGCACTAAAAACAAGCCATTGGGTCGGTTTACGATGATAGTAATTGTTACGTGATTAAGAATTACCCCCGTTTGATCGCATGCCCGCCGATGGAGAAGGAATTGCCTCGAGGCGTGTTACCGAGCAAAGTATCATGGTGGTAACACACCGCACTAGGATTCGGGAAAACCCTGTTTGGATTCCCGAACTGATCATCCTGATCTACCTTTACCAGTGTTTTCCGAAATCACGCAGGGTGAATGCTAGCCAGGCGGGTTCTTCAGTACAGGCATTGCCACGTCCTTTCCGCTTCCCTGACGACTCCGAGTGTCTCACGCCCTTCTGTGATTTTACTAAAGGCTGTTCACGGTAAGCTGAGCGTATTTGGAGGTTCTGCTTAAGATATACTTGTATGTAAAGGCTAGTCACGATAAAATAAGAACGTTATAAATTAAAGAAGAAAGTCACTGCCACTGCATGCATACATTTTTATGGGCGTAGTGAGAGACATTCACCTAGTAAAGCTGGTAACGATGGATGGAAAGTAGTTCCATTGCTTAACGTCAAATAAAAAGTGTAAGGTAACCACTTGTGATAACTTAAAGTTATTTCTTTCGCTTTCTGGTTTTTTAATGCTTCGAAGTCTAAATATGAGCAGATTTGTTAAGGATAATTTTCTTAATAATTTGACAGTTTCATTTGGCCGGCGGATGTATAAAGTTACGGGGTCTATAGAAATGATAATTTTACATAAGGTGGAGGAATACACAACGAGTGTACAAGTGGACCTTAAGCAGGGCTTTCAAAAGTGCTCATGTTACAGCGACCAACCTATATAAATTTTATTTTTCCACCATATATAAAATTTTAACATTGTCACGGGCTGTGAAGTTATCGGAAAATCAATGTTTTACAAATTTTATAGTTCTTACATTTACATGCATTGTAAAAAGAAAGTAAAATATATAATTTCGGTACTCAAAAATGTTCACATAACACTTTTAGTCCAACGTTAAGTCATGGGACTACATTTTTTCCGCCATTACAAACTTTTCTGGGTGCCTGCCAGTAAGTGTGACGGTTAAAATACAGGATGAGTCCTGTAAAAGAGGCCCCGTGGGACATGTGTGTAGCGGAGCGAGGGAATGAGGAAACAAAATACCTAGAGTAGGTGCTGGAACTGGCCGCCATTGACCTCGAGGCAGGTGTGCAGATGACACCAAAAGTTGTGAAAGGCACGGGAGAGGACATGCTGCCGGATGGCATTGATAATATCCCACGGGGCCTCTTTTAAAGGACTCATCCTATATATGAATGTATGGACAGTGAAATTTTTCCAAAGGTTGATTTGGAAACTGCCTAAAATTAAAGACGACGTGTCCTCTCCAGCTGCTTCCATGTTCACCTCTACTGTCAATTGATCGCTGCTTCGCCCAACCATCGTACGCGCCTCATGAATGTTTCAAGCTATCTGGGAACCAAAGGTCTGTTTGTCATGTAGGTTGGGTAGATACTCTTGGTAGCAGTAGCTCATGTCATGAATGTTGACTCGGCCTCGAAGAGTAACGACATGTAGATTTCCGTTCCAGTATGCAGAAATGATAATAACCCGCGCCCTGCGACTGACCGACCGGAAATCCTGGAGCACGCGCCCTCGCCCAGGACGCTACAACTCCAACCCGATGGATGCTGGAAACTTGTGTGGATAACAAAGGCGAAAAACCAAATGGAATTTATTTGCAAGAACGAAAGTGCATGCGTGGTTTTATATTTAGGAGCATACAGAATTTGCACCATACTGCCATGTGAAATGAGCGTAAATGTAGACGTGTACGTGAGACTGTATTCCATGAACTTGACGTCGGACCACAAAGTTGAGATTTAGAACAAAAGTATATATATGGTTGTATAAACATAACAAATATAAATTATATTTGAAGTAATTTTTCCTTAAACTGTTTGAAAGTTTTATAATACAGTGCTAGAATTTTGAAACCCCAGCAGTTTGCAAAATAATATCTGTTATATGCTTGTTTTGCTGCGCACACAACTCTATACAATTATTTCATACTTGGTTTGACACAACGGAAGTATGTTTAAACAATGTACAAATGTAAACTTCATCGCGGTTGTATTACGGGTAGTACATTACGTTTTCCTTGGTTGTCGTCATTTCTCGAAACATTATATAAATAGTACATTCATAGTAACTGCTGTTGGATTTAATTTAATATTTGAAAGCTTTCATAGGTTATATATATAACTATACACGAAATAATGCTCTTGCTTACATGCCTGATAAATATGTTAAAAGGCTTCATCCGGAACAAATGAATAACTTACTTGAGAGAAAAATATTATCTAACTTATTGAATGGAAATTAATTAAATTCTATAACGTTCAAAATAAAAATTGTCATATTTACGATAAATACATACTTGTAAAAACAAGTCCTACTATTTTGATAACACTGAATAAAGTCCTGGTAGCAATATTTCGATTAAAATCGTTTAAACTACAGGCATGAGAACTTGCCATCCATTTAATCATGAACTGTGGACACGCCGTTTATCCGGTTAACAGACTTCAAAAATACGTTCCTTAATGCGGCGAGAATTCAGTAAGTTGCTACTAGATCTAACCCGCCTATTTCCCATCACATATGCTTTTGAGGGATCTTGATGAGGTAAGCCCTATAGTAAGACTGAGATGAAAGGATAATTTATGTTATAATAATATTTTATACTGCCGTTATTTTAAAAATCAGTGAATGATTTACTTAAAACACATCGTTTTACGCGGCCTACGATAGTAAACATTGTTTGCAATATTTGGTGGGAAACGGTTGATTGTTTTCCGAGATATGACATAAAAGTAGCGCTGCCGTACGGAATAGAAGACAAATGATGCTCTGTGTGCATAGTGGATTGTTGTAATATATGCTACTTCCAGCATACAAAGTTCGATTGAACTTAATTTTATGGTTTCTTAAATACTTAAATACTTAGTAAACAAAAAAGTTTATATGGCTACTATTCTGAAAATAAATATCTGACACACTTAAAACATATAATTTTACAAGGCATACCGTAGTATTTCATTTCTGCCAAATTTAATAGAAATTGGTTAGTTGATTCCCAAGGTTTGCCGCAAAAATTTTAATGTTTTTAGAGAGCCCACTCATTAGGAATAATAAACAATAAATATATTTTATTTTAGCCTTAGAAGTTAACTTTTGAGTGCGGTGGAATTACACATTGTTTATATTACTTAAATGGCAATATTTATTAAAAAAATGGTTAAATATAAAAAACGGCTGAAAGTAAAAAGTAACCAGGGCCTCAAAAGTACCCACTTTAACGTGAACAGCTTATAATGTTGGTTACATGCGAAATTTGACGAGAATATCTTCGGTTTTTCCAAGATATGACGTAAAAGTGTTATTTTTCAAATATTGTTATGCATCCCTGATTCAAGAATCTATGTAATAAATTATCAAAATACGTTATTTGGTTTAAATTGGTGAAACAGATCTCGAGATATGGAATGACGCCCTGAATATAAAAATGACCACTATTGTGAGTGAGTGTAGAGATTTAGGCGGCTCTTAACAGCGTGCTCTTGAGATCCAATGAGGGCGATTGAGGTGAGTATGGAGCAGCGCCAGAAAGAAGGGGCGGGGGAAAAGGAAGAGCCCCGAGAAAACCCGCCGACCAATGGCATCGTCTGGCACGATTCCCACATGCGAAAGTCCTAGATGACCCGGATGGGGATTGAACCCAGTTAGCCGTGGTGAGGGATCAGCAGGCTAACCGCTCAGCCACCGCGGCCGCTATTTTTAAGTAAGTACACAACGTGGTAGAAAACTATAAAAGTCCAATGTCCTTATTATAAATTATGTGTGGACCGAGTGTGGTGAAATTCGGTTGGACGAGTTCAGAAGATTTACGGGGACATACATGCTGGCACACATCCACAGAGGAAAGTGATCTCGTAAGCGTAGTCAATATTTCCATTGGAAAGGAGGCAAACGGCACAAAAACTCAACTCATCAATGATCAGCTGAAAACAATATTTTACTGAATGGCGACCGATTTTAGTGCACTAATCATTCGTGATCAGGTTCGTGGTTTCAACTAAAAAGTTATGGTTGGTATGAAAAATAAAGAGAAATTCCCAATATAAATCAAATCATAATTAGTATATTATCGAAGAGTAAACGAATTTTAATGCCACAACTGTTATGTTGGTATCCTTTTTGTTCCAACTGAATGCATTGCTGAACAGCAGAAGTTAGCAAGAAACGACACTACTGCCAGGTTTTCCCGCAGAAACGCACAGAATGTATGTCTGGCTTTATTGGATAAAAGTATTTGAACTCAAAAATTATAGAAAGCTTTATGGTTTGCAATAAAAGTTATCTACAAATATTTAAAAAATCTGTAATTATATATTTGAAACAATGCTACTAACAATGCTTACAATGCAATGGCATAAATACCACACATTGATAATCGAGATTAAGAAATTAGAGTAAAGTGTTAATAATTACCGCATGTTACATTGCCATGAACGGAAAACACGTTGATCAGTACATTACAGACTGATACTTATGCACTCGTTTACTATGAAACTTAAATGGTTTTATAAATACAGAATATCTGTTTTTATAAATGTTGCTTCGTATTATTCTTTGGTGACTTTATTTACCTACAAAATTGTATTGCATTCTTTTCGGTGTCTTAAAGATAGTAAGGGAGTTGCATCGAAATAATGTTTGTCGCGTGATTTGTTGAAATTGAATCCTTTGCTCTTTGAACGCTTTGAACGGCAGCAGTCACGCTTAATTGGAGCGCTGATTTCTCTATCCGGGCCCGGAATTGAATAATTAGAGGAATTTCATTGCATATTTCGCAGTGCGGAATTTATTCTTCTCAGTGAAATCCAATTTCTGAGCGCCTGCGAAATTATCTCCGTTTTCTGACTAAACAAGGTTTTACCAATCTTCATTTCGAGCGGTCAGTACAATAAAACGTAATCAAGGTTTTCTGCGGTACATTCGCAGTACTCTTTAAAAATATTTACTGTATGATATTATGTAGTCCCGGAATTTACTACATGAAATGTCTCTCTATTAAATTAATGGTTCTCTGATCTCTGTTAACCAAAGTTAATGTAAAAAAATATCAAACCTTATGTTTGATTAATACTTATATCATGTTGAACTTTCCTGTAACCGTCTTGTGCTACATTTCATTATTCATTTACTTATGTATTGTTTCATGTGATGAAACTATATCTAATGTTCATTTCACTCATAGAACATCGCAGTATGCTATTAAAGAAAAACATAATCAGAAGTTGCATTTGATAGCAGTATATAGAAATTAATGTTCACAATGCTTCACCCCAGCATAATAACATTCAATGAAATTAATTTCGATCATGAATAACAATATATTATTGAATAGCAATTTAGGATCACATTAACGTTGGAAGCCAAAATTGAAAACAATCCAAACCGCCATCGTGGTATTTAGTTAATATTGTATTTTTGTGAATCTTAATCACTCTGGCTGATTTTAGTTTTCAGCAGTTTCCTTATTTTTTTTAATTAGCGGCAGGATACATCAAGATGTTCGTAACTACAGTTTCAAATGTTCACACTTTCTCTACTCTGCGTTGATATTTGTTTCCCGAGATGACATTAATCGATGAATTTTTTATTGCCTTCGAGATTTTTGCTTCTCTTCTAAATTCGTCGTCCAGGAAACGCATAAGTCGTAAGCTTAAAAAGCTTCTCAACTGAAGGTCATCCTTTATTGTGTAATGCAATGTTCAAGTTGTAATTCATAACAATTAATAAATAACAACTAGTGATCCTTTAAGTCCCTAAATTTTTATGTTTATCTCTTTCAAAAAATAACTGAGCGGTTTTGAACAACTTCCTTTCATTCTCGTTTCTCGTAAACGTGCCTCTTTACGCATCAGATAAAATTTTACTGTCTCACACTTTTAAAAGGCATCAGTGAGAATTTCATTAAATCAATTAACAGCTTCAGACTTTGTCAACAAGTCATTTCAGTAAATTTAACTGATAAATTAGTGAAAAAAATGCGAGTTTTCCTCCACTTACAGACTTAATGACTATTCCACCATTTTATTTGTTGTTTTTCAGTGATTTCTTTTTTTACTGATGTATAATCTAAACAAGATGTATCTAATGAAATAACATAAAAACACATGAACTTGTAATATCCATAAAATTTATATTTATTTAAGGCGCGTTTCGTCTTTTATAATATGCCTACCATTTTACGAGGCAAGATGAAGATGCGCTCTTTTTTTTTCCTTTTAAAGTTTTTTCATTTCGTTTTCATGTCATCATCAGAGGGCTCGGTTTGAATGATTCTATTTCTTGAAATGTGATGAAGTGAGTTCATTCATACGTACATTTTTATATAAAAATCCAAATGTTACCAATTAAACTTAGAAGGAAAGGAAAGGACGTACAATGTAAAGCTATATATTTTTGATAGACATATAATACACTTAATTCCCCTCTTACAGTCGTCTGTAGCTTGGCAGCTGGATTGGTATAGTAAAGTATTGGAAGTGGGATACTGTGGTTTCAAATCATTGATACCACCCCTATTAATTTTTGCTTTTTTTTTTAATACTTCAAATGGCACGGCAAAGACTATCGAAAATATGGAAAATACGTTAATTTCTTGAAATGGATTGGCAGAAGTCAATAAAAGGGTGTTTAATTCGCCGCACGCGTTTGGCCGTCACTAAATCAGTGGGAACGCTTCAATTAAAACACCAGTATTTTCCAATGATTCTAAGTGGAGCTATTTTCACTTATTTGAGTAGTTGCATTTCACTGCGAATCAGTGATTTCCCAATGTTTCGAATTTAGAGTGCATGTGCCTATAGGCTGTTCACGATCAAATGAGCACTTTTGAAAGCCCTGCTTATGATCTACTTGTATTCGCGTTGTGTATTCCTCCGCCTTATGTAAAATTAACATTTCCATGGACCTCATCACTTCGTTCATGTGCCGGTCAAGTTAAAATGTGAAAGTATTAAAAAAGTAAATACTTTATAAATCTGCCTATTTTTACACTTCAATTCATGAAAGAAAACAGGAAGCGAAAGAAATAATTTTAAGTAATCCCAAATTGTTACCTAATATATTTTGTTCGAGATTAAGATATGGAGCTACTTTCCAGTCATCGGTACCAACTTTACTGGGCGATGTCACTCAGTGAGCCCTTTAAAATGTATGCAAGCAGGGGCAGTGACTTTTCTAAGGTTTACTTCTAAAGTGCTCAATTTATCGTGAACAGCCTTTAATGTCTAGTGACCGTTCTATTTAAACTTTCCAATACGGGTGTCTTTTATCTGGGACGCTACACAATTTGTACAGTAGACAGCATTATAGCTGCTATAATGCTATCTACTGTACAAATCAGTAAACAATGCAGAATGAAAAAACTCCGTCAGTGTGGAAGATATCATTCGTTGCTGAGATTGTAATCTGTAGTCTCATAAATAAACTTTCAATTTTACATGAAGCACAGACAAGTTTCAATATGACACAGAACTGAACCAATAACAGTACAGTTACGAGCGAAACGTTTATTCGTTGCAACATCTTAAAGGGTTTACGTATGTGTGACTGAAAGTGATAACCACAGATGCTATGAAAAACTACAACTGTGTAACTATTTCCCATTACCTATTTGATTGCAAGTTAAACGAAAAAAAAAAAAATTGGCCAGTTTATAGTAAAGATCTGTGTATTATTAATGATTTTTTGACATTGGAAATGAAAAAAGTCGCTACTCCAGCCACTGACCATGTTAAAATATGTGTAATTAGGGCGAGGATTTGATGTATTATATAATATGGTCACCATTTGGAATCCTGTTTTACATAACACATCATCCCTAAAATGTCTATCCTCTGTGTGAGTTATGCACAAAAGCTAAGAGATGTATTATGGCCTCGACAGCGTCTTTCTACCTCTGCGTAGCTTCCGTGCGTCGAACACCTCGCATTTCCTGTTCCTGCGTGTCTAAGCACAGTGCCGACATCACCTGTCCGAGACAGATGCCATGATTTTTTCTACAAACTGCAATATTAAATGTTTCAAACTGAAAAATCCTATATAATAAGTAGACGATCTCTGTCTGTCCGTCTTTAATACCTCTAAGTCCTTTGACACTCAACAGAGGTTCTTCAAATTTTGCAGAGCGAATCCTGAGGGTAAATACAGGTCAAGTTCGAATTTCAGCAATATCAGATTACGCAATCATTACCTTTTACCCTAAACATTAATTTCTAATTACTTTTCCCTAACTGAATCTTTGTATTAATGCATAGAGAGTATTTCATAGACATATGAAAGTAATAGAATATCATTTTTGTTTACTTTAAAATCTCTCGCTTCAATGTTGAGTTAATTAAGTGGTGCCGCAGTGACTCAGTGGATAGAGCTATTCCAAGTGGGCCCTTAGTGGCTCAGTGGATGGAGCTATGTTAAGTGGGGCCTTAGTGGCTTAGTAGATAGAACTATTTTAAGTGGGGCAGCAGTGGCCAAGTGGATAGAGAAATATTTAATGGGACCGCAGTCGCTTCAATGTTGAGTTAGTTTCACATAATTTCATTATTTCCTACATATATCGATGCAATATTTTTTTTCAGTCTTTTTTGTATGATAAAATTTTTTAACATGGTAACTGTTCTAGCTCCATGACATTACAAGGAAAAAAGTCACGGGCTGTGTCCCCTAGTACAAGTATAACCATTCAAGTTATGTATATTTATTTCAAATATGCAGAAGGGGGAGGGGGAAAGTGGGAAATTATTACGCATAATTATTTTGTGGCAATCACAAACATATTCTTTAAGGGCTAAAATAAGTTCATTGGAATAACATCTGTGTTATGAATAGGATAAAATTTGCATTTTTGTGTTATTAGCCAACTCAACTGTCATATTTTAATTAATACTGCATATATATGAGAGGCATGGAAGAATATGTTCATGTTTCAAAAAGAATACAGATTTTCTCTTTGTAAGAAAAAGGTAACAACATTATTATTGCTTTATTGTATAGTTGGAATGACACTATCCGAGCAGTTAAGTATTATAATTTGAATATATTGTAGTTTTTCTGCGACTGAAGATTTTATGATGAGGTGTTATGAATTTTAATTAGTACAATTTAAGCCCAAGAACTGGATGTCCGAAAATTTGAGAAGGAAAAATGTTCCTACTGCAGAGAAAGGACTAGGTCGAGCAACATTTGGCTGTTGAGGAAGTAGAAAGAAAATTACTATTTTATTTAGGCCATCAATGTCACATCTACAACAACTGGGTTTTGCAGCTAAGTCCATTTCCGATTATATTTAATCGGAGTGCAGCACTAGTTAAAAAGTTTCGATTTTCAGAAGAAATTATTAATTCAGTAATGAAAGACTATTGTCGTTCCAAGTTAGTTATATTATAATTAAATATTTTTCTTTCAGAAATGTAAAATAGTATGATAATTTTGGACTTTCTTATTTTAGACAAGTTTTCAATACAATTTTTGCATATTAGCAATATGATTCAAAAGTTAAGTGAATAATAATTGGTTATTCAAGAAACACTTATTTTGGCTAAACCTAATGATTTATTGTTACACTATCAGATTTCAATTTTTTTTTCCTGTTAAACATCTTATTAAGTTATATCTCTTTTTAATACTCTTAGTTAGGGTTGTTGAAGTTGTTAGAGGGTTATTTTGTATTCTTCAGTATTACTCCATGTCGTGTTTCAGAACTAAAATAACTTGTAATTTTGCTGTTCTGGGGTGTTAGGGTGTAATGAGAATGGTAAGTGTGAAAAAGGTTTAAGTCAAACTTATAACATAATACCAGTCCTAGACTAGGCAAGAATAAAAGGGTGCACAAATACAAATATATATGCGGACGACATGTGACGTGTCAGTATTTACATTTATTTAGATTGTGTTTCATTTTATCGGTAACTTCTAAGTAAGCGCTTCTCTTATAGTCACTGACAAATTGTTTAACGTCAACAAATATTTGGAGGGGTGGATTTCAGGAACTTATTTTGTAACTGCCGCAAGATGTTTTCTTTACTTTTCAGTACGTTCAATTGACTAAATGCTATTTATTACAACATTTTGAACGAAAACTGCTACGTTAGGGTCAATTTGTGGAATTAACAGAATATCAGAAAAAATGGGGAAAGAATACTTTTCATCCATATAAAACCTTTTTTTAAAGTAAAGCTCATTCGTTGATGTAAAGGGATTTTAAAATAAGGTTTTAGTGACTGAATTGCAACAGTCTTTACAATATTGCAGTCGAATTTAGAGTACGAATCTCGGAGGCGTTTAGGTAACAAATGCCGATAATACCGAACGGTAATGATGGTGTCATAAATTCAGTCTTAAACCTTATTTTCGCGAGGACATGTATTGTGTTTGGTGTTATGATCATTGTGTTTTTGGGAATTCATAGCCAAATATTTAGTAGATACACATGTCTTTTAACATGTTTATATTACTGACGTGGCCTGAATTAAGTGACCAGGATTTGACATGGCAGAAGAATAACAGCTGTGTATATATATATTTATTTATTTATAATTTACCATGCATAGCATGCTTTCTCATTACATTTTACGGAATAGAGTATGTAAAAGTTTACTGGATGTAATGAAACTAAAGAAAATAACGATGTGGAATTAAAAGGCACTGGAAATGTTTCACTTTCATTGGTGGCTTTGACAGAATACATTACTCAAGTTTAAAAGTTAGATAATATCGGTAATAAATAATGCTTGAAAATGTGAAAATACACATATATTTCTGTACACTTAATTGCACTCTGTTACCCTCGTAGTATCATGTTCCAACATGACAGAAGAAACAGTAGCATCTTCAAAAATTTAGTGCATTAAATACTGTTAATATACATATATCGCCGTATAGATACCAAACATACGAAACATGGTACTGAGATTTGTAAAGACAGCAGACCTAGAAACAACCAATTGGTCTTATGAAGAAATAAAAAGATTTAGCTCTGCACCTCAGGATTACTTAAAAGCAAATTTAAGGTCTGTTTGTTCATCGGTAATGTGTCTATAAGTATGTAAGACGCTATCTCACAAAATGGGACTTGTCAACTAATATGTGTTATAACTTTACTAGGTGCGTTCTATGTATGCCTGTTTTCATATGCATTGCATGTTTTTAAGGTTTTCATCAGAACTATGGACTTTCCCATATATTAATTGGTGGGATGTATTTTTTAGCTATAGTGCAACCAAAATGTAACCACTATTTACTAAAAAGAGAACATTTGACTTAATCGTAAACATATCTTCTTTGCGGGTTCATAATAAACCTTTTATCAGTGTAGAAATTCATGAATTTGACATAGAGATTTCTTCTTTATGCAAATAACGTCAACAATTTGACTTTATGTTGTATCGGAGTGGGGTATAACTCTACAGAGACTATTGTGAGTTACGTATGTTATATTTCTCAGAAATACACATGTGGGAAAGATCCCCCATAAAAATATAAATTTGCTGGGGAAAAGGTATTTTACTTTATCGTTGTTTTCAATTTTGTATCATTTACACGAATAACTGCTCTCAGCAAAATAATAATCATCCAGTATGTGTTTACACGCTAATACTACCTGGAAGCAATAATGAACATTTTTAACTCTCTTTCATATGAAATATGTGGAGGAATTTTCCAGCTCAAAAATCGAAATAAAACACCAGCAATTGTTTTTTTTTTTTTCAACAGCGCAATATTTTTTTTCGGATATTTTCAATTTTAATGTTGTTTATTGAAATTACGCACATACTTTTGCGTTGAATAACTGTGGCCAGAAATATACATGAAAACAGTAAGCAATTAAAAACAACAAAAAAAAATTAATTACGTTTATGATTTGTTTTCTTTTTGTTACAGCTAGACTAGTTGATACTTTATTGCGTGCCGGAAAATATGCGTAAAAATTTACATGGCTGTTAATAAACATATTTAATTATTACTCAAAACATTGGTGTAGAAATATTTTCTTAAAAACGATGAACACGAATACTACGATACTGAACTGGAGTATCTGACGTCACTACATAATACAAAATCGATAGGTTGAAGATAGTTTGGTTCTTTTGAGTTTTTAATATCGATCTTGTATTCAAAGTATAACTGCTAAATCTGGAAGCGGACTTTTGGAGTTGGGTCTTACGAAAATGACGATACCGTGCCAGAAGGTATTACTTAGGGAAAGTGTATCGAATTATCCCAATTCTAAATTACGATGTAGATAGGGATGATAACACGTGGCGTCGTAAAGTAGTTAGTGTAGAAGAGAACTACGTTCTTTTGATTAATTTATATATATATATATATTTGGTCTGCAAAGGTATATCTGCTAAAGCTGGAAGTGGACTCTTGGAGTTGTATTATTTTCGTAAACGTCATATTTCAGGAAACCCCTATGTTTACCAGTTTAGTTGAACTGGATCCCCGGAAAATTATTTGCTGGAAAACAGTGCTAGTACATGAAGGTTTATTAATCAGACTGCTGTCGTAAGTATTTATTCATCACTGGTTTTGTTCTCTCTTAAGAAGATGAACTTTGAACTTGGTGATGAAATATGGATTTATAGAAAATAAATTGGCACTACTAGCAATTTGCATATTCTTGGTTATGTATAGCTTGTGAATATTGCACAAATGTCAATAAAGTTTGTTTGACCAAAATCGGTTCAGTTATTTTTATTTTTGTTTCTAGGTTGAGCAGTAAAAATTAGGTCCCTTAACCTACCGCACTCTAGTAACATTACTAATATACTTACTAATTTGAACAATTTTAAAAGTAAATCCCGATAGCAAAATGAAATTTACAATTACTGCCACGCCTATAAAAACGAAAAAGTTGAATACATTCATAATTTGAGGACTAATGCAAGATCTTGGTAAAGTAATACATTTCAAATATTATAGGATATTACCACGTTAAAGTACCTGCGTTAGATATTAATATGAATTTTTAAAAATCGTGGAAGCGAATATTTGTTTATGGCTATCAACAACTAAATTTGGTTGTCCATTAAATTTCATTAGTGTATATGTCTGAGAAAAATTCCTGAAAATCACCATATAGCGTGCAGCTCAGTTTTAGAGAACATTTGCGAAACACATAAAATGTACAAAACGTGCATAGCACAATCGTTTTCAAAAATAAAACAATAAATTCAAAAAGCAAATATCAATGTAGGTCTATGCATAGTGAAGTACCAGCAAGGTTTAAAAGACCGTCGTAACGCCAAAATTTTTAAATGCTTTATTTTTTTCGAGAATACGAAAACGTTTCATGAATATATCACGTTAAAATTTCTGTCTGCAATATCACGCCTGTTTCCAAGCCAGATTTTCAATTTTACGGAAAATTAAAACGCGCGTAAAAAAAAAAAAAAAAGGAATAATATTTGCACGGCGACATTCTCGAGACAGTAATTTTCCTGAAGTTGTGGCTCTGAATCTGTACGCCCTTGGGGTTCATTATCGTATTGTCTTCATGTAGCGCGGAGATTACAGTGTGGTTTACGTGCATTGTTAATTTGCATTTATAAAGCCCTTGGTTCCCTCTGGAGTGGCGCGTTCCTCTTTCGTCATTAAATGGTTTAGGCGTTGTTATAACAGAAGTGAGTATTTATAGTATGAAAATGTGTGTGTCATTTCAAACCAAATACACAACAGTGGTGACAACTTCTTTCAAATAAGGATAATAATAATTAGAAGTCATAATAAATATGGCCATGGTCACATACATGTGCATTAGTACACTGAGACACCCTCTACCGCTTGTGCATAGGGTTAATCAACTCTATGCCTCACTACCACTGTTTTACCTGAACATACACTTAATAAATACATACCCTAGGTATCGGGGCTGCTTCTTAAACACTTTATCCTTCTGACTCAATGATATTCATTCCCTAAACATATAACATTATAAGATGATCCTTGAACCACTTTAGCAATGCTCATTCAACTGTAAGTCATTAGCAGGTATTCCATCATTGAGAACAACCGCATGACTAACTTTTGGCCTTTTATTTTCAATATGCAAACTGTCTCCAATTTGCATTTAAATCGTTACAAGCTCTCCATACATTCACGTTATTAAAGCGTTCACTCGCGGGAAGGTTAAACCTAACACCCATAAAGTCACTCCCGGACATGATCGGAAAAGGTCACTCTGTTCACTCGTTACTTGTACAGGTCGACTGACTGCATTTTCTGCAGAATCCAGCAACGTATTCAGTGTGCCCGTGCGCAAGGCAGGCACCATCTTGCCTCGATACTCTCTACCAACGGACTATATCACACGATACCTGCAGCCTACAGAAGTCACTGGCAACGCGACACACCGCGCAGCCAAGCGACGACTCTCGTTAATAACATACAAATTACATTCCAAATATTAATATAAAATACATAATAAAAGTATATAAAAGTCAATATTCCTTACCCATATTTAAATATAATTTGTAATACATAATACTCTCTCAGTACTAGGCTACATAACGTACCGGCCTGTTAAAAGTATTAGAAATTAAAAGCTAGTAAATATGACGCCTTAAGTTACTATCTCGCTGTTGCCAACCTCAACAAAAGGGACCCAAGTACAAGAAAAATCACCGTGACAACCACATCATCACAATTCTGAATTCTAATATGTGTGTGTGTGTTTAAACATACGCGCATATGTAAAACCCCCTCTGGTTTTTGTTCATGAATTTATTCCAATTTTACATTAGTAAGGAAGGCTTTTACTGAATAGAAAAGTTTGAATAAATTTAATCAACGCCTTTGTCTTTATTTAGGCCCTATATCCTGTTGTCTAAAAAAATTTACTTCTAATGAAGTTTTCTCTGATGCACCAGTTATTTTACTTCTTTAGTTATTACCCAGCCCGCTAATTTTTAGGAGCGTAACTTTCAAATGATAATTTTATTATTACTGTTAAGTAATTGCATTGTATCTGTATGCTCAAAATTATGGAGTTAAAATAGAACAGTGTTTGTGGAAAACAAACAAAAATGTAAGAAAAATTGAAAAACCAAAATACAAACGAATGCCGAATGACTCAGAAAGGTTTTGTCGTTGACTTCCTGACGTGGTTTGAGCACATCATTTTACAACAATTTAGTAATATTAACAGATCAAGAAATGCGAGTGTGTGTTCTTGCATCCATACACACACGCGCGCACACGCACGTAAACCTATATAATATGTTATGAAAAATAAAGAGCGTGATAATCATTGTAAGTATTCCAAAGAATGTGATGCTTTCCTGTTGGCGAGGTGTTATTGTTACATGATTTTCGACGAATAAAATTTAAAATTGTGCTGCTGACTCGTATTAATGTAATCTCATGACAAAAGGAAAAAAACACCCCCCCCCCCCCCTTCAAATTGTTATACCGACAAATTAAAATCCACGTGTCCTTTAGTTCCAACTGTGTTTGACATAAATAATTACAAGTTTTTACTACTCGATATCCCCAAGGATGTGAACAGATACTACGACGTGGTAAGCACGTTAAGAGAAATAGAGAATATTGAAATTTTGTATATTCCGTTTTAACAAAAATTTGCATTTAATTCCGTTATGCTGTGATGGTAACATAAATTTTTGAATTAAAAGACTATGGGTATTGAGGACATATTCATCGCATGAGAAATTCCTTAATTTTTTGAAGGGATAAGTTAATATCTCCAAATTTTGCCCAAAAATTGAGGCGCACATTTACTACTCAAATAGCGAAAAATGACAACGTAAAAGGCATTCCAATACGAAACTGAGATAGCTAAACAAGCTTGTATTTTCTATACATATCACTACAGGTTTGCGTGGTAGTTCGGCATTTGTTTTCTTTACCGCACTCTCTCTTGTTACCTATTCTGTATTTTCACTAAAGATCTAAATTCCTTCTACTTCTTAAAAATTGTAATTTATTTCTTTATCTAAATAATTAGATGCGATTTACCTTTTATTTAACTAATTCATTATATATATTTTTTACCTGAGGTCATTAAAGCTGTAAATCTCGCTGTATTTGACGAGGTTCTGGATTTATGTTAACGACATGCATTACAAAACATTTTATATGTGTTTTCAGATAACAAACCTCTATCTAATTCATCTATATATAATTTAAATGAGTCCCACTTTGAATGTTTCGTTACTTTCATGTCGCTGCAACTATATTCCAAAGTACATATATTACACATCAATTACCTTATTTTCCGGGGGGAAATATCTTGTGGTGTGAATCGTAATTAAAATAATGGTAAAAAAAATACATTTCTGCGACTCATAGAACACGTGCTTTGTTAGAACAGCTTACGCACTAACAGCAGCGTTGACACAGTGTTTCCCACTGTGTGAAAAGTAGTGGTAAATTCCAGATTAAAACCATCCCGGACTTCGTTAATTTTTGCCAATATTTTCCACTTCGTACGAAAATTTACCTGAAATCGCTAAATATTGAAGCAGTTTATAACGTAAATTTAAATTTTATTACAAAAACGAAAACCTTACTAAGAACCACATAGTCTAATATTTTAAAACCTGTCTCAAGCATTGCATATTTTTTTTATTATAGAGACTCGATTTTATGCAGGCCTGTCATAATATTGTAGGATATGTGTTTGTAAGCAAAGTTATTTTTATTATATTGTACTCCATTAACTAGAGCTGCCACTTGGAATCATAAACATTAAATTTCCCAACTAAACCCGGGCATTATCAGCCTTCCATTTATGACAACTGACGGGAATAATTATCACAGTACTATATCGTTAAACATGTTCATTTTTCACTGTCAACATAAATCTGTGTGGGTATAACAAATATAAGAATAAACAATGACACGCTGATTTATTTAATTTGTATTAATAGGTAAAAGCAAATTTAGAATAAAAACCAATTACTTTCAAAAATAGTCTAATATTGTTACACACCTAGGTACATAATTATATTATAGTTGCTGGTAAAAATCAGTATTTACCTGAAAAACCAACGTTTTGAAAGTGGCATGGGATTTAATGAAAATTGAAGCAAACCCTGTCTAACAGTGGACTGGGTGCAGCCCGAGTGTTCTGTCAATAACAGCTCTCGCATTTTTAATGGCATCCGATAGAAACGCCAAGAGTTTTCTACTTTTTTCGCTTCAAAGCATGCTGTAAATTTAACAAAACAAACGGAAGTTTGTTCGATCGCTCCTTTCCGTCTCTCTGCGCGGCACAGAGGACCAAAACCCAACGAGTTGAGTTATTTGGGCTGCTCTTAACAACGAGGTCTTGAGAGTCGGTAAGGGCCAAATCACGCTGGAGTGGAGCAGCGCAAGAATGCAAGGGTGGGGATAAACGGGAGATCCGCGAGAATTCGCGCCAACCAGCGGCATCGTCCGGCATGATTCCCACTTTGCGACCGGGTGTGACACGGCCGGGTATCGAACCCAGCTCGCCTTGGTGTGAGGCGCGCTTGCTAATCGCTCAGCCACCGCGGTCCCCGGAGGATTCAACGACGTGTACATTCTCGTGTTTCGGAATGTCACCCGAGAGAATTTTTTTTTTTAACTACACAATCAGTGGGAGGTTAACTTAACACTTTTGAAAACTGGATTGGATTTGAAAGGCTCTATTGACGTCCTCTGGTTTTATGCCTAAAGGCTTCTCAGGGAACAGGCTTACGTAATAACTTATGACCTAACTTAAACTAACACCCATGCCTTACCTGGGATTCGAACCTAGAATCTTCCGCAAACCAGACCGGCAGTGCCCCAACCGACTGTGCCACGGGAGGTCGGTAACTTTTGAAAACAGTCAATAAATTGTACTATATACAATTTAAATCAATGATTCGCAAACACAGCTTTATTAGTTTGACAGCAAACTGCGGGACGTTGTACTACACATAAACTTTTACTGAATCTTTCAGGCTCATTTTAAATTAGTCTTCCCGGCGTTACAAACAAGACGATTTTGTATCTGCTCTGTTCTTCAGCCGAGGTAGTACTTGTCATGTTACCAGAGCCAGTGAGCAGTGAGGCTTTAGCTTCGGTTCTGGTAAAGTAAACCATTCATCTATCAGAACATCAGTAGTACGATGTGTGAATGGGTTAACAGCAGAGAATAAAATTGAACTCCGGGTATCGCGGTGTAAATTATCAGCAAGAACCCGTCCTATGCGTTGCACTGATTCTGAATGGGTTAAACATGTTATTCACCAAGTGGTGATTGTAAAACGTTCGTATTCCATAGGAAGTAGACAAACTTGTAACTCACTTTATTTCCAAAGTTATGCAAACTCTATGGACGCACGGAGTCTATATCATTCTTAAATTATATCATTAAATTCATCTGCCTGTATACTACTTGTTTGCCAAATTTGATAGGAATGTGTCAGTTGTTTGACGAGATATGATATAAAAGCTTTATTTATCTGCATGTCGCTATCTTACAAAATGGCGGACAAAGGTGTTCCGTATAGATGAAATTGATAGTTATAATATCTACTGCCAGCACATGCTGATTATTTGAAAATAATTACATGGTATCGACGATATAGAATTAAAAGCTAAAATAACTAAATGTCCGTCAATTTGAAAATAAGTGTCTAACATACTTAAAAAACCCACTTAACATTGTCTACATCAGTACTAATGGTTTGAAAAATCTGGTAGAGATCGGTTAATTTTTTACCGAGGTATGCCTGAATAACTATTTATTCATATGGCGCAATCTTCCAAAATGACCGAAAAAATTGTAACTGTGTTGGTATATATGATGCTCGTAACAGATACTTTCACAATACAAAATTTGGTAGAAGTTGTTAAAATGGTGTTGTATATATATTCCAAATAAATCTCAAACATTTGTATAACCACTATTTATAAAATAAGTACCTTACATAAGTCAATCACTTACGTTTACTTGGCCTATTATGTTATTACTTACCTACCAAATTGGGTGAGAATCGGTTTAAAAGTATTCGAGTTATAATGTAAATTTGTATTTATTAACTTGGTGCTATTTTCCAACATAGTGGACCAACAATACCATCCATTTCAAAATTCCATACTTTCTCCACCGGCATACAAAATATCGTTAAAATTGGTTGAATGATTTCCGAGATATGACATAGTCTATTACCCCAAATATTAACATTGCTGACATTTTGAAAGTTAAGTGCCTAACGTGGTCGCAAACAATAAAATTCAGTTGTCCTTTAATTATTATATGTGTAACAAGTTTGGTTAAATTCAGTTCACGCGTTGAAAAATATAAAAATTGGTTGTTGGGGGGAAGGGGAAAAACACACTCAGACATGCACTCATGAAACACATACGCACACAGGCACATAGACAGGAAAGTGATCTCAGAAGCATTTCTTGCCTTAGGGGTGGGAAATACAGAGTGAATTGTAAAAATATTTTCAAGCAAATTTTTTGAACTGTCACTGAAGAATATGATAGTATACCAGATATTTTTTGTTTATTTG
Source organism: Dryococelus australis (assembly GCA_029891345.1). Lineage (NCBI taxonomy): Eukaryota > Metazoa > Arthropoda > Insecta > Phasmatodea > Phasmatidae > Dryococelus > Dryococelus australis. The sequence continues at coordinate 62,574,514 of CM056998.1, read as the reverse complement.
TCGTTTGTTTAAGACAATCGATATTTTGTTGGTACAACAAAGCTTCAGTAGCTCCAAATGAGTGAAATCTGTTCACAAAAGAAAGTGATTTATTTAAAACAACTTTGTTTATGTCAAACAAATATTTTGTTGTTTCAGTATATTAAACAAATATTTAGCGTGAGCAAACATGTGGTAACAATACTACAATAATATGATATATTTAGTTATGTGATATATACTTTGATAAAAATATATTTTAGTGACCAAAAATTTTGTTGCCGAAACTAATCCACACTGAGAAAACAGTCAACAATATTTAGTTGACCCAACAACCTATTTTGTTGTGTAAACAAAAGTTGAAAAGCAACAAGTTTAATTTTATTCATCTAATAAAATACACGCTTGAATGAACGAAATCTCTGTGTTGGGCCAAAGAAATTGGATTGTCACAGAAATATTTCGTGTATATATTTGTTTGGCTACTCATTTGATAATCTTCGTTTGAAAATACAACTAAAACTTTTTTTTTGTATTTTTTTTACGGTTACGATAGTATCAGTGTTCATTATTGCATTTATTAATGCTTCATAATGGGATACACATCATTATAAAAACTCAACAATAAACGAAAAAGTAAAAAAGTAAGCCGTAAAATATTTATTTGCGCACAGTATCCAGTATTGAAATGCTATATATGTTTAAAAACATTCTAACAGAACAAGTAGTCAGTTTAGTTGCGATTGTTAAGGCGTAGTGTTCAGCCGCAGCTTATCCTGGATCGAGTCTTGGCTTGGCACGTTAAGGTTTCATATTAACAGGAACTGGTTATAGAAGCCCAGGTATAGCCGAATACATCCTTAGTATAATCAAACGAAAACCACATAATAATTTGGTTTCAACAACAAAATATTTTTACTACCCCTATACAAACAATTAATTTGGTGGTGCCCAAAAAATTTTGTTTTGATTCAACAAAACATTTCTCTCAGTGTAATGGCACTTTATAACCTATTGACACTACTACAGGTGACAAATTATAAATTCTAATATACACATCTGGGAGCCTCATTACGCGTGTGACTCATTCCTGAACGATTGTAGAAAAAATAACCTTGTTGCATGGGAAAAAAATATCATGCGCGCTTTTTTACTATAACTAATGTGGTAAATTTGCGAATAATTTCTTATAGTACGGTGAAAGTAGCATTGTAAGAGTGTCCCGACAGGGCGCATTTAAATTGAATCCAAAAAGTATACCTAATATTATATCTTGTTTCAATGTACAGCTTATGGAAGGCATTTAAATATATTACATATTTGGTTGGTGAATAAGTTGGCCGAATACCAATGATGTACGTATATACCGAGGTAAAAATTCAAAAATAGTTATGCGAAATTCCTAACAAGTCGTTCAAGAAATTTCTCATAAGGGATTTTCAAACGCATCCAAAATATTTTGCAGAACTCTCTTCGAAATTGCTTCTCAATCATATCCAGACTCACAAAAATCAATACCATTCTGTAATTTTTTCCTTTTATATGATTTTGGAGTGGAGTGTGTGCTAAATGACAAGGATGTGAGGCACAATAGTTAAATCTTTCACCTTTTGCTATTGAAAATGTAGGGAAGTGATCCAGCGAGCATAGAATTCGTTGGGTGCATTGTGTCCATTGTCTTTACATCGGACACAAACTCCTTCCCAACCCTCCGCCTAACCCTATAACAATCAAGGACAGGAAGGAAGAGAAGTCAAACTCAAACTCCCAAAATATCAACATACACAGCAGAATAAGGTATGTTCAGTTTCTTTGCATTCCTTCGTCTAGAAAGGAAAGGTGTCATAACTTTAAGACATACAACACCTCCATCATTTCCATTAACACTTTGATTTGGCTCTTTCGGAAATTAGGCATATTTTTCTTAAAATACTAACACTATCGAAAATAATATTTGGTTCCATTTAAACAATCGCCAATTTTTTATACTGATGATAACTCTCACTAGAACACTCGATCTGGAATTTCAATATTTCCTTACTTTACGCAAAGGAAAATATACCCAAAATGATCACTTTGATCAATATACTGTCTACACCTCCAAATAACAACTCCTTTTAAAACTTCACAACTTCCTTTGAAACAATCAAAAAATCCAATAAAACACCCATCAAATACCTTACTTAAAAATACTTCACAATTCTCAACTCTTGCTTCAATATAGTCCTTTTAGATTTTCACAATTTTTTTTTTCTTCACAAAAAGAGCAATTACAAAATCAGTCACTTGCAACATTACGCTCTAAACACACATTTGTAAACTAAACCATTGAACCTACAAATTGTCTCAGTAGCACAGCAATTCTAACTCCCAATAATACCTCAACATACTCTGAACCTCATACAAACTCACAGCACAACATCGATCCATTAATCAATTTCAGCAACACACCGACCATACCGTTTCTGAGCCCAAGGATACTCTCCCCACCATAACACTCAAGAGTGTTGGTATTACTCAGAACCGTGAACACACGCTCACTCAATTGCTCAGTGCCAAAGGATATTGTCCCCACCTTAACACTTGAAAGTGCCGGTAGTGCTTTGAAAATATCAGTCAGTCACAACCAATTCGTAGAGTTGAAAGTAGAATAGAGCCTGAGGATACTCTCCCCACCATAACGTTATAAGTTTTAGGTATTGCTCTTGTCTATCATCCATTCAACACAATTACGCTCACACATCAACTCACATTCCAAACCACACAGTCATTCCCCTTTTCCAAATCTGAGCGCGAACTTGTCCGTTAACACCAACAAAACCATCTAGTTCCCAACCCTTCACTCGTAAATCGACCACGTCTTTTTCTTCCCAACTTTGACGGCAAAATAACGTCCCGAACAGACACCGTGGGTGACTTCATCCACAAACCTCTCAAAGCAGAAGCAAAACTGGCAATCCCATCTCGAGCTCTGGCAAGTTCCAACTACTACTAATCTGCCTAAGCGTGATACCGCTTTTCAAATGAATGGCACGATTTCACTCTAACCCCTAACCATTTGTTCAATAAAAGCATGGAATACCGAACCACTAGGCCTACATCGACAACTCCACATCAAAAGTTACGCTTGAATCCACACGCAGCTCCTACTCAGTCAAGGTATTTTCATCCCCAACACGTAATAACAGTCCTGGCCTTTATCCAAACTGTACCGTTCATTATATTCCTGCGAGCGGTAAAAAAAAATTAAAATAAAACTAAGTCCACGTTCAGATGCCAACACTGAAAGTCTATTCTCACCCTAGAATATTCTAAGTCCCATTATCACTGCTTTGAAGTCCGCCATCATCACCGCAATATTGCTAAGTCCCTCAAGCGCCAGGTTGAAAATTTCTTGTATTCTTTCCTCGACGAAAAATATTGAAAGCCCTACAGACAACAGGGTGAAAAAATTCTATGTTCACTTCCTCCACGAAATTATTCAAAGTCCCACTGACACCAGAGTGAAAATATTCTAAGACCACATTTAACTCAGAAATATTTGTAAGTACGACGACCTACCGAAAAAAAACTAAGTTCATATTTCACTCGCAAAATGTGTTAAGTCCCAACTCTATCATAATTTCAGCCAAGTCCGACGAAAGGAATACTTATCTTCTCGTTTACCCGCAGACGTGTACGCAGGACTCTCCTAGTCTGCAGCTTCTCTCACACTCTCTCTCTATCTCTCTCTCTCAGCGGAACCACGTCGCCGGAGTCTGGCCCAAGCCATGACGCTATCCCAGAACCCGCGCCTAACACCTGTATATATACTCATAAATATCCCCCACTTAGCCACGCCCCCTCTCCTGAAACCATCAGTAGCCCACTCTTTTTGACACGAACGCACTCTTTACCAGCTAACATTTTAAATTCACAAATGCATCTGCAACTAAGCATGAAGGCGATGAACCGAGTAACTTGGACCTCCCCAATACTACCCGCAGTACACCTCTGCATACCAGGCAGACGCGACACAAGGGGTCGGGCACAACAATGCACAGAAATAGCTGGAAACACAATATCTCTTAAAAACAAATATACACTACTTATCAGTGACCACTCAGTCGCATACTGCGAAAGTCCGTCAGCGAAACTCGTAAGAAATGTTTCATTTTAAGTTCGTGCATGTAACTATAAAAACTTATTTTCTCAAGTATAACTTCACGTCTAAGAAAAATATATAAGTGAACTTTTCGAAAATTTGCTACAGCGTTCTCTCCTGTGTTATAATATAAGGCAGCTGCTGAAAGTTTTTAGTTCGGAAATGGACAACAAAATGTACAAATGCGGTCGCTTGAAAAAAAAACTATAACTAAATTCCATTTTCATTACGGGGAACATAGTGGCATTCCTCCCCGTACCTACTCCTATCCGAGATCAAAGTTCATTAGTTTTACAGAAGAGCACGAAAAGTTTTTACGACGTTTAGCAATTCAATTTCGTAGCTTTAATCAACGTAGTTGTACAATGTCCCTGAAATCATAACATTGTCACCAAAATTCATATACTTTATGTGCCCGCCTTTCTAATGTGCAAACTGCATTAGTGTGTGCTTTAAATGCGCATAATCAAAACAAAGTGCCCTATGTGCTCGCAGTCTGCTTTCGCATGAAAATAATTCTCATTCTAGACTAGTGCGGAACACAACTTTCAACTCTTCCCGTTTATTATATTTATTTTTAAAACTTCAAATGGGCCAAAAACTACATACTTGTAATGGTATATCTTTAAATTGTCTTCCTGAATATCTCCGAAACTCTTTAGACCGCCCTGGGTACAGTGCAGACCTTTCCTTCAAACTTTTTACCCATGAAGTTATAGGGTCACTGCTTAATGTCCCGTAGTTACAGCTATACGGCGATAACACCTCACGTTTTTTTTTTCCGAACCCTGCGCATAGAGGCGTTGAGGAACTTGATACATTTGCCATTGTCATCTTTGTTTGAACCTTGCTGCTATGGCTCGAACGTGGAAATGATATACAAGCAGGCCGGCTCATTGGGACAATCTGTTACAGATTCTGAGAAAGAAAAAAATATATATATATATATATTATCTCGTGTTTAACAATTAATACACAGCTCAATCATTACTACACAGGTGCAAACGCGAGTGCAAAAATATTACAGGCTGTTCACTGTTGATTGGGTACATTTGTAAGCCCGGCTTGGGATCTAATTTTGTAACCATTTTGTATCCTTTCACTATGTCTAAAACTAACATTGCCGGAGACCGGATTACTTATTCATGTGCTAATCTTTCGAAGCTCTCAAACTTTTATTAAAGTAAGTAACTTTACTATAGGCTGTTCACGGTAAAATGAATACTTTCGAAAGCCCTGCTTAAGATCTACTTGTATGCATGTTGTGTATTCTTCTGCCTTATGTAAACTTTACATTGCCATGGGCCTCATCATTTTATTCATGCGTCGGTCAAGTGAAACTGTGAAATAATGACGAAAGAAAACATTTTATAGATCAGCTGATTTCTACTCTTCGATGCATTTAAAAAACCGAAAGTGAAAGAAATAATCAATGTTACCACAAGTGCTTACTTATCACTTTTTATTCGACGTTGAGATATGGAACTACTTTCCCTCCACAGTAACCAAATTTACAGGACACACGTCACTCAGTGCGCCCGTTAAAACGTATGCAGGTAAGAGCAGTGACCTTTTTCGAAGGTTGATTTCAAAAGTGCTCATTTTATCGTGAACAGCCTTTAACAAGTTGATTTTCATCTTTGCGTGCGTAAAACAGAACGAAATGCAATAAATCGCACCTCGAATGTAACACAATCGTTACCGAAATTGTAATATACGAAAATTGAATGTAAAAGTGTTGCGTATTTCTAAGTAGTGTTTAAAGTGCTATGTTTGTAGGGAATTCAAAGCATTAAATCTATGCTATTATATAACACTATGCTGTTCGGTTTTTTTAAACAAGCATATGTGTGACTATGAAATATTATTGTTGTCTTATTATACATATTTAATCCGGCGTGTTAACACTTATTCATATTCATATGCTGTACGTCCAGTAAAAAGTATGTAAAGAATATATAATGTTGTTTTTGACTGTATAGTAATAAAGATTTTTCCCCTCTCCGGTATCAATACTGAAAAACTCGATTTTATTAGTAATGATTGTCTTGCATTCTGCGTATGAAATCTAATGTGCATAATAATAAAAACCAGCACATTTAATACAATGTCAGAACATAAATCTACTATTCCCATCTCGATGACAACTTGGTTAGAAGCATTTCATCAAACGTGTTAGTTAAAATATATTAAATTAGAAGCAGAGACTTTTCAGAGATGGACATAAAATGGACTCAGTTTTCCGTGAACAGCCTAAGGCAAACCTCACTTGCGTTCATACAAAATGCTGAGATTAATTTAATGTAAAGTGAAGACAAAGATTGATCTTGCTGAAAGTTCTCACATTGCAAATAGCAATTATATATCGCAGATATTTTTTGTAAATTTGCGTTAGCTAAATAGTCAAAGCTCATTTCGAATGGAAAGTCTATTACCACAGTCGACAGCTGGACGAATACGTTGATTCAAAAATGTTTTCTAATTGAATGAATACTTGTGCAATATTGATGTGCTTTTAGTGGCATATTGTGAGAGGAATAGAGATACTGTCAGTTCCCAAGTTAATACTTTGCACTTAAATTTATATATTTTGCAGAAGTTAGCAACATATATTTTGGGTTATCGAGAAACAAGAAAGATTAATTTATTTTAAATTGCTAGATCAGGATATAACTGTGAGATTAAAAGCCACGTTTTGTAGTGTAAATTATTACCAACGGAAAAATAATGGCCCGTTCTTAGCCGATAATTAACTCCTGCACTTTCTCTCCACTGGCAGTCACTACAAACCTTAATTAAATCTGAACTCTACTACCACGAACAACCAAGTCACTCTCTGAAATCGAATCTAGAACTGTACGGCGATTGCCTATTTCACTGCAGCTCTGAATACTGAGACCAGCAGCACTGTGAACATCCAATGAAGAAGTTTTCACCATCTTTTCCAATACAGTGAACGTTTCCTACAGTCGCATGTAAAAGTGACTTTTCGCTTATATCAAGCATTCTGTAGTACCTAATATACCTAATGAACATACAACATAATTTTCGAAGGGAAGGTAAGCTTATAAGATTACCGTTCTATCTGTGTAGATGTGCATGTTTGTATACGTGTCTCCTAACAACAATACCCCTATAATTCTTTGGATTTGGTGCATAGACTTTAGCAAACTCGGTACATTTACGTTTCGATAAAGTCGGTTGTTTGTTTCAAAATGGTGGGCCACGGTGTATTCGCAATTTCTTCACACCTTTGACGCGAATAAGTCTTTAAATTTGCAACCATAGTGGGAGGCAAACCAGAAAATGCAATGATAACCAAATCGGGGGATAGAGTTTGGCATTACAGCTCCGAACATATCGTCTTCCTTCAAAATTCAATTACACCACTCAATTTCCGAAGGATCAAAGAATATGATAGGTTCAGTGAGGAATATGAAGGATCGCGTGTTGCCTGGGGGGTGGGAGTGTTTGGGAGGGCGCGCCGCAATTTTGAGTTCGTTTCGCCGCGTCTCATAACTTCCACGTAGTATAACTTTTGACTAGGAGAAGCTACGACGCTCGTTTGAGTTTCAATAGACAGCCCTCGTCAAGATCAATCGATTGCGTAAATAAAAACATTTGTGTAGCCAGGTTTTAGGGAAATTGTGTGCATTTAATGTAAAAAAATTTAGAAAACTTAACGCAATGTCGGTCTATACTCGTCAAAAAGCCAAGTCGAAATACAGAAATCATAATCGGTTGGAAAAAGAGCATGTCAAAAGCAATCTAGTGATACCAATAAAACCCCACATGATCCAATGAAGCAATGCCGGGAAGGTAAAATAAAGATCAAGGCGTCCAAGTGCGTCAACGTAGACGTATTCACGCAAAACAAACGACCGTGCCCCCAACACAGCCACACCCAATTTTTTGAATCAATCAAAGGTGTGTAAACTTACCCTAATGTGATGGGTTTCGTTGTTTCCTAAATGTGTCATGTATCACAATGGTTTTATAATTGGGTTAGTATGGAAGTGCCTTGTTTTTAGTTAAATCGAATTTTTCTTTATAGTTATTGTATAAATGATATTTCGTTTATAATTAATATGAATAAAATCCGTGATGAAATAGGTGTGTTGGCAATGCCTAGTAAGAAATCGTTCTTGAGTAAAATATTACTACACTAAGTGCGCATGAATGCGATGCGTAGTCCCTTTGGTGTAATTTCCTAGACTCAGTTAAGCTTTATTTGCATAAGAAGAATGATTATCCTGGAAGTAGAACTTTTTGCAGTGCTTCAGAAAAGTACGAAGTTACCGTGAATCAACTATACTTAAAATATTTAGTGCTATATAATATCTCAGGATATACTATAACTTTTTCAAAGCATATAAATGTGTTGAGAGTCAACAAAACATACATTTAATTGAGAAAATCTTGTTTTAATGTGTCCTCCCTTTTGGAAGAAAGCGCCACCTAAAGATTGATAAATTAATTCATATCTCGAAGACTACGATATAGATTCCCACCAAATTTGGTAAATATATAGGTCTATATTGTGTTATCCTAAAATATTATATTTTACTTTATGAGGAACTTGTTTTCAAAGTGGCAGCTATATAAATATTTTAGGTCAAAATATATATTTTAAACCACTTTGCCAATTTCTGCAAAACCTGGTGTACTGGCAGTTCCTATTGCTGATATCAACTAACTACGCTTGTATACTATCACTTTTATGAATTATTTTTAAGAGGGAGTAAGCCGAGCTAATGTAGCTCTAACGTCGTATTTCGAAAACTACTAAACCAATCGTCTACAAATTTCTCAAAATGTTGTGCTGTAGTAGAATACCTTCAAAAGCTTATAATTTATAATATGTTAATACGCGAGGAGCTTATTTTGAAAATGATGACCATACAAATATGTTAGGATAGAGTTCATTTATCTATAGAACTATTTTACAAATTTAACAGTTTCGTTGTTACAACTGCGTGTATTAATAATATAATTCAAAACCTCATCCGTGTGCCGTTGTGTAAAATAGCTTTACCTGAATTAATAACAATTTTTCACATCGCAGTCTTGAAACTGCTCATCTGATTGAAGTAAAATCGGCGACGCAATCATTTATGTGGTACGCCAACAACCTATGTAAGATAATTCGGCAGGCAAGGCAGTAATTTTCAAATTGCGGCCACGTACATAGTTTAGTTCATTTTATAAAATCTGCCAAACGGTTATACTTTTTTTCAACGAAACTTTTTACGTTGGTGGTACCAAGTTAATGGTAAGTTAGTTTATTCGTATTTGTTTTTTTTATTAATGGGACAATTAGACGTATTAAATCATTAACATACTGACATGTTGTCTTAATCGTTTCTTCAGATTGCCATACTTCAATAATTCTTCCGTAAATTCCAAGTGTTGAAATAAAGCGATTTTTACAAACACCAGCTTATTAAGACAGATATCTTTCAATATAATTCTTTATACACTAAATTTCTCTGGATATATTTTAGCGACTTACTCCTCTTTATATTAAGATGGTTTTTGTTTTAGTGTAAATATTATATTTAATGCAACCCAGATTTTATTGTTCTTTACGTTTGTTTAACTTGCCCTTATGTTTTCCTCATATATATATATATATATATATATATATATATATATATATATGTGTGTGTGTGTGTGTGTGTGTGTGTGTGTGTGTGTGTGTGTGTGTGTGTGTGTGTGTGTGTGTGTGTGTGTGTGTGTGTGTGTGTGTGTGTGTAATGGTTTTTATATCTTATTAATGTAACACTAATTCTGTCGTTCTGTAGGCAAGTTTATAAAAACAATTCATAGAAATATTTAATAACAGATAGTCAGTACTGTCCATTTAACAGGCTGATTTTGGTTTCTGATAAATAGCGTTTGGGTAACACAAAATTTATAACATTAAAAAAAAAATGGTAACGCGTACAGCTACAAAAGTTATTCCCGCACGTGAATGGCTTTGTTTACTTTCTTAGCCAACATGGCGTCTCCGCGTGCTTCGTCGGGGATACGGACGGCGCTAGTCTTGCCTCCGTGACGTCACAAGGGACGGCGTCATAAATATGTAAATACGTTTGCGTGGGGAGCGTTATCATCAACATTCTCCGCTAGGTCCGGGTGGATCTGAGGTCCATTCAGCCTCCTTTGGAACGATTGCCGTAAGTTTTCCTCGGGAATGAAAGACGGCCGAGGCTTTCGGCTGGGTCTCCATTTCCTCAGATATTCAAAAGAAAAACGGGTCGCATTCATTCCTGTCGCTCTCTCTCTTATTCTTTTGTGGATACTTTCAAAGGGGCGCCTTTAAACTGATATACATTTTCGAAGTGTTTAAGCACCTTGGGTCCTAGCGGCATTTTGTTTGAATTCCGGAAATATAATGCAAGTGTGTGTCGTTTTCAAACGTAAGTTTAGTTTAAAATAACAGGTTCACATCTGGCTATTAATAATTAAAAATCCTTGCAAGCTGGTTGGACATGAACAAGTGCCTTAACATCACAAGAGTGTTTATATTTCATCCAGTATTGTTATTTAATTAAAAAATTTTTTAAGATTAATTTCCTACATAATGACATTGTACATAGGTTCTGAATTTCCAGTAACCTCTTCGTTTAATATTTTCTTTTACTGTAGGTATATACGACTGTTTGAATATAAAGACGACAGAAAGTTCCAAGTGTAGGACTTATATGCAATTGTATTTAGCTCTTAAGTGCTTGAAAAGGTTTGCAAATTGATTTACGCCCGATATCCCAGATGACAATCAAACTCGTGACTAGTTTACTGGTATATATGGTAAATTGTATACACCGTTAACTAAAATAAATTAATATGCGTTTACTTGTAGCATTTAATGAGTCTACTGTAGATGTAAATTAGAGGCTAGAAAGTATTTGGTAATCACGCACACGCATTCTGAATTATTCCACAAACGTAGACAAATGTAAGAATTTACTTTGTACTGTTAAACTTACAAAGGTTAAAGACAGAGATGCATTCAGTTTATGGTGGACTTCGAACCACTTGATATTACCTCGTTGTGGAGGCATTTACCAGTCATGCTTTGTACATTACGCTACGAGTACACGGTAAACGAAGACATCAAAGCACAAACGTGACGTATTGCTTAGGTAAATGCAAAACGCTTACATCGCTACATACTATCCGTGGGGCCCTATTCTCTAACTTTGGCTTGCTTAAAGACAGTTGAGTGATTGTCTTTATGACAAAGTGGGCCATAACGATGGTTACTCGTAAGCGTTATATGTAGTATTCTATAAGCCATATCTTTATTGGTGTCTTGGTTCAAAGACGTACGTTTGGCAACGCAGCGGGCACTGTTCTGAAATCAACGATCTGCTTGTTAAATTAGGATATCTTGTGTCGCACACTTTGCCATTATAGTGAAGGTACAACTATAAATGACATTTATTTCTAAATACATTTTCAAATAAAACTTCTAAAATTAATTCACTTCTCTCTTTGAAACAAGATTTCAGATGGGCCTAGTTTATTTTGAGCATCACGAGATAGCAGCACTGACACGTGACCGAATCAGTAATTTTGAAGTTACGTCAAAAGCGACGTTCTAGAGTGTGTCGCTAACGAATTATACAATATAATCAAATATATACTAGACACAGTTCATTTATGCGGAAACATTATATAGTATAATGTTTCTTATTTTTGGGGCATTTTAAAACGTCTTTTCTTTCGCGGAACATGTTTACTGGGAGAAACCCCAATACGTCGGCCATTTTCTTTCCACTCTCGTTAATAAATCCACCTTATTGGCCTGTCTTTATGTAAGGACAGTCACGAGGCATTCGAAAGACAGTCATGGTAACATTTCGAGTTACAGAATGCAATTTCGCCTCGTAAAGCTATTTTAAAGGGTAAATGTCTTCCTATAACCATAGTAAAAAGTTAAATAATAGGGCCCCTGGTCTAAATGTCACTTTTTGTTTCGGGTCTGCCGTGAGAGACAAAAATAACGAAACGCACTGGCTGTAATGCAAGAACGCCATCGCTGGAGCTCGCACGTACGTTATGACAGCTATTTCAAGAAGCTGGAAGGTTACTTCGCCGCTGACAGGAGAAGTGCAGTAACTGTGACAGGCTTGTTCCCGTTTTATCCGCACGGGCCATTAAGCTTTGCAATATTCAGCGCGTACGTCTCTGTCGTTTGGCGCTACATGCCGGGGAGATATCTGTCTCCTTGCTGTGCTGTGTCGAAAACGAGACAACGTTTGAGCTGAATACAGTGAATACTTTTATAATGCAAGTAGTATTATTGTGACGAGTGAACAAGGAAGTAGGCACCATACGCCGGCTGGCCGCCATGTTGTGACGTGACTCAACAAACAGATTAGGTCTGCGTGATAGTGACCTTGACCCATAACTTCACTGTGACCCTATGACCGTGAGCTTGGATTACCTTGAACCAAAAAGATTTTTAAACATCATAAAAAAAATTCTTACAAATCCAAAAATTGTTTTCAGCACAATAATTATGCATCGTTTTTAATATCTAATTACTTTATGCAGTTTGTACTTTCCTACACGTATAAAATATGCTTTATGTAAATTTTTATCATTTTGATATTTGTATTATTTAAACTGCAGGATTTTAAAAAACTGGCAAGGGTATTACAAGCTATGGAGGGTGTGGGTTATTTCCCTTGCAATGATAATGATCCAGTCTTGCCACCGAGTGGAGCATTGCCAAACTCGACGTTTGTCTTCAATTAAATTGCCAGCAAGAAGCAAAAGTGCATCTAGGAGTACTTCAGCATGGGACTGCGAGCAAATTTGGACTGTGTGCACCTCGGTCAGACTTATTCGCGCATACCCAAACCGCTCCTCCACGACAATGCAAATATTTCGGTGTTGTTTTGCATGGACAATATGAATTAGCGACATGTTTACGAATATCATATAAATATGGACATTACATTATTAGATTTTAAACATCTGTGTGCCTTGTGCTGGAAAGACAATTACAGATTTTTGATGATCGTTAAGGACTGGCCCCTATATGATGGGGGTACCGAAAGGGATTCGGTCAGTTCATCGTCGAATGTCGGTAATGACTTACAGAATATCGGAATTTGGGCAAAGTAGCCTCAAGTTGAGTCTTGACAAAGATGAAGATGAAGGTTGTCTCATACAGGGAAACGATAGAACCTCCGATGCTGGTAGAAGAATAATTCGAAACCTTGGGGAAACCAAATGATCTGAGGATGCTGCTAATAAACATTTCGTCCTCGAAACTGGTAATGTCATCATTTCGGAATTGCGCAGTATGTTGTCAAAACGAAACACATTCTTTCACAGAAACATGATGATGTTAAAACAGCTCGTAACTATGGATCGGATGCGCATTTGCCACACATGAAAAATGTATGAAAGAGAGACTCGTAATAATGATATGACATACTGCATATACATGCATTATGATAAATGATTCCTCGTTGCTAATGAAATAGAGTTCCTACCTGGTGTGATCATCAAAGTAGGCGATTACAAGACACGTGGAATGCCTGTTCTTCACGAACTTCTATTTTGTAAGGAGCTCAGAACGATTACAGAAGCTGACCTGCTGAAATACAAGATCTTGCTCGAACTCATGCATGAACTTTACCAAGAGAACAATCTTCAGACAGGAGTTTAAAAGGACGAAGTTCACGAAAAAATCTACTTTCTCGCAGACCTCTTCAGTGGCCCAGCATTGAAAAGCAGCGAAGGTCTGAAGAAGATATAGGTGCGACGACAAAACACCGACTATGTAATCTGGGATGATCCGAACGAGCTGGTCGATAGACTACGACTACTGCTAGTTTTGCAAAGAGTTGGAAATTGCTCCAACTCTAACAAGATAATTTCAGTCATCGAATAACTGAACGAGGGAGGCTACATGGAATGTGTCGATTGGGAATCGCCAATGAATTGCACACATCTGCGAGACTAAACTGCCATCAATGAAAGGTCGTATAATGTGGGATGAACGACCTATTCGAGTTGATACCGTATACTCGGGTCAAAAAGAGCTACAAACACATGTTGATCATCATCGATGCATATAGTAAATTCGCCTGAGTCAGGCTTGTTAAGTCAAAGAATGCCCGTGATGCTACCGAAGCCATGGCTGATGTTTTGCATGAAGGAAACATCCCAACTAATCTACAAACCGACCAGGGCATGGAATACTACAATGCAAAGTTCAACGCCTTGATGAAGAAGCATAACATAAATCATTATTCCACATAGAGCAATCTTAAGGTCAATCTGTAGAGGCATTTCGCTTCGAATGGCAGTAACAAGGGGTTGGGCATACTCCCAAAACTCGTACGCGAATACAGTAATGCAGTGCACTCGACCACAAACATGAAACCCGAAGACATCTAGGACGACTCCATGCTTCAAGCCATTTAAGCTATTCCGAAGAGGAGGGACCCACGCAAGTCTAAAGCCAAGGTTGAAGACCTGGAGCACATCTCCAAACATAAAGGCATCTTCGAGAAAGGATTCACAGCGAATGGGAGCCGCGAACACTTTCGTGTGCGATGTATACACAACTGTACTCCGAGGACCTACTTCATCGAGGATATGAATAATTGTTCTATCCATGGTAGTTTCCACGCAGAGGAGAGCCTGCCTACAAAGTTTCCAGATGTGTATTTAGTCGAGCAGGTGCAGAAACGAAATAATTGACGGCCCTATCTCAACAGGTGGGATTTCACAGCGCGCTACAATTCCTGGGTTGACAATACAGACATCCAGCGATAAACACCAAAGATTGCAACTAACATACATTTTTTAATGTTTACTCAAGTTGTAGTTTACTGAATAAATTTTGTAAAAAAAATTATGTTGTATTTTATTTATTTTAAAAAAATCCGCTTTGTATAACAGTTATTTTTCATGTAAATAAGTAAATTAAAAAAATATATAGAAATTGAATATAATAATTTACATGGTCTCGTCACCATTCGGTACAGGTCGATAGCACTCTTGTCGATAGTAAATTATCTCTGGTGGTTGAAACATGAGTTACCAGTGCGCTCTAGCGGGTGATACTAAAAATAAATAGACAGTAGCTATGGCATGGCGTGCAAGAGGTCTAGCGAACATGAGTGATTGGCCGACAGCACCACCTATATAAGAAAAACATAAAAAATTATGGCTGACGCCTTGTGGCTAAATCACCAGCTCGCCTTGTGGCAAAATTAATAAATAAAACACCAGTGGCACATAGGTGTTGAAAATGAAAACAAATGAAAAACTAAAAAAAAAAAAAAAAGTTACCTGAATATGATGGTTTGAGTATTGGTGAGGGGTGTGTAGGCCTGCCGATTAATTAACCAATGAGAAACATTGGTGGTGGGTCAGTCGTGTGCCTGACGTGGTGCTGGAGAAACCTAAATGAATGTAAGTTTATTTTAATAAATTTCATAATAGTAAATTTTGAAGAACATTTTTAATAATATTTTTTATACATTTTAAAAATAAATTTTTCGAACAGTTTTTGGATTTTTTGGAACTATTATGGGATTTTTTAGAATTTTTTTTGGTTTCAATATTATTCAAGGTCACATTCATGGGGTTAAAGTGAAGGTTATGGGTCAGTTTCAAGGTCACGAAGAACCAATATGGCGGTTGGTTAACGTCACAACATGGCAATCTGCCTATTTTTCCTGTTCCCTAGTCCCCGACTCATTATAATACTAACGTATTCTCTCTCAAGTTACTCCCTGCAAAAAAAAAAAGTTCTTCCAGCTATGTTACTTAAGAGAATAGTAGTAATTTTAATATCATATTTGTGGTAATATCTACATTTATGCATTCTGACAACTCCATATCCTCAAAGATAAGTTTCCATTTGAAATCTACAACCTGCTTGCCACAGAGATTTGTAAAATATACATATATAAATATAGAAATCATATAAAGTCACAAAAAATTTAATATAATAAAGGCAGTAATGCATTTTTATGCCAGCGAGATGAAGTGACACTCCGTGTTAAATGTGCGCGATATTTCTTTAAATCTGCAATGTTCACGCTGCGTGAAATCTGTTTAGAAAACTAAATTAATGTTGGTTTAATTTCTTTGATAGTGGCTTTTGTTAGTGACTATTTCGTAAAATAACGTTACTTCTATCTTTAAGTATGACGGCTTAATGAAGCGAATACACATGTGACATTTCCATATTAAGGTATCTTTAAGTGCTACTCACACACACATTCACACACACAAAATACAAACACCCATACACACATTATATCTATTTGTATTTGTGTATATGTTAGTTTATGCTTTTTAATGCTCTCGTTTATGCATGTTTGTTGATTTGTGAGAAAGAAGCCTTCACACACTAAATTAACATTATAATTTGGCTATAAAATTCACGCTAAAACAATTATTTTCTAAGATACGAGCTTAGAACACGTTTTATTGTTCGTTAAGTGTTTCAGGCATACTATGTTATGGTAGCATGCTCTATACAAACTACATTATAGTTCTTGTATGTCGGGCAGGTTTCCGACATAAAAAACAGCTACTTAGGTACAATACTTCTGAGAGTAATTTCAAGTGTCAAGATAAGAAGCAGTATCTAAGACCCACTCGAACTTATAATATTCAAATTTAAATTTCCTGTGCCTTTCTAATTTAAATATTTCAGGCCGTAAAGGTCAGCGCAATATTTTTTTCCCCCCGAGTTTCACCGACTGTAGCGAGTACGAATAAAAGAAAATTAATTATGTGGTAGGAAACCGATTTTAATTATAACGTAATTCTGGAGGTACGCAGAGCGAGGTCCCGAGAAATTCTGTTTCTCATTTCACGGTCGCCCTGGATTCCTGCGCGGAACCATAAAAGCGAACGTGTATTACGTCGGCGAGCGGAAGGACGTCCTCATCGCCCCAGTTTCTCCCTCTCTCCGCGCAGAGTGGTTCTCGTCGAAGCGGTTCCCCTGTGTGCCGGCACTGGCTAGCGTCGCGCAGTTGCTCGCTCGCCTAATTAACACGGGACTACCTGCGCCTCGGCTACGGTACGTGATCTTTCCCGTTTCTCTGAGAAGCGGTCCTCAGGCCTGGAGAGTTACTGGAATATTACACGCCCGCGGTAGGGATCGGTAGAAATTATCCCCGAGCGTCGTCTGCGGCAGCCTGGCGTCAGACGGCGCCGTCGTTCGTGGTTTTGCTCTCGTGTTCGGGTACCCCGTACATTTGAAGAAAAAAAAACATCCCTTGTACAGGTTGTCCCAGCATTCACCTAAAATTGTGAAACACGTGCAGTGTGTTAAAAATAGAGACAACATTTACCAACATTTACCGAAAGATACATGTCTGCCATTTGTGGCAACGCAGCTGCCCTTACACAATCGATGTTCTCCTGCGGCCGCACAGATTTCACACTACGGTTGATTCACGGTATCTTCGGCCTTTTCTGAAGCCCTGCTAAAGTTCTACTTCCAAGATATTCCTCTGGCTCGTGCAAACGAAGCTTAACTAAAGCCTGGAAGATTAAACCAGAGGGACAACGCACCGGATTCGTGCGCACTCAGTTGTAACAGTATTTTGTGTAAGAACTATTTCTTACTAGGCGCTACCAACACACACGTTTTCTCAGTGTTTTAATTAAAATTAATTATAAATGAAGCATTATAATTTATAGATGAATTATTAATAGCATTACAATTTAACAGAAAAAAAAAAGAGACTTTTGTGTTAACATAGGTATAAAACGCTTGTGATATAGGGCGTATTTAGGAAATAACTAAACACGTCATACATGGGGAGATTGTTCAAAGGTTTGATTCAAAAAGACCGAAGAAACCGTGAATGGACTATACCACCCGGTTTCTTGTCTGCAACAGACTCACTCACCCAGTTCGTGATGGTGTGACGTTCGTGTACCCTCCCGTGTCTTCCAATATTGGAATGTTGCTTAAACATTCGCTGTGTGAAGGCAACAGAATCATTATGTTTGTAATGACGCTTCCATTGCGAAAGCACGGTGCGCAGGTGACGACCTCCCCATGCTTATAGGCTGTTCACGGTAAAGTAAGCACTTTTGAGACACTAGTTACTTTTGTCTTTCAGCAAATTTCCATCCTTTTGCCACCTTTGAAGATAAAAATATTCTTATGTAAGTAAATAATAACGGTGTTTACATTCCCCGGCACTCGGAAGTGAGCGTCTAACGTAAAAAAAAACATATTTATTGAATATTATTCCAACTGAAACTGCTTTCAAAAGTGCTCACTTTACCGTGAATAGCCTATACTGACAATGGCATCCCTCGCTGGACAGGTCTGGCCGTGTCACGCCATCCCCACCCTAGGGACACACGAGTACTAGGCAAGTCCAATTGGTAGGTGAACGCTGGAACATTCTGTATGATATATTTGGTGGTTTCCTAAATATGTCAGTATCATAAGAACTTTATACTTGTGTGAACATACACGTATCTTAATCTTCGTAAATTAAACTTTTACTTATATTGTATATAAATTATAATATATAGTTAATAACTTACATGAATAAAGACAGAAAAAAAAAGTGTATTGGTAATGCCCAGTAATAAGTAGACCCGTTTAAAATAGCATCACACTGAGTGCGCACGAATTCGGTGGGTTGTCTCTTTGGTGTAATTTTCTAGACTCGATCAAGCTTAGTTTGTGTGGGATGGAGAAATATCCTGAGAGCAATTAAAATGACAGGCAGGCATGCCCCTTAAGAGTGATTTTTTATGTATAACTTGTGGCTTTGTCAAAAACAGCTCTTATGTTAGAAATGTTATTATTAAACGATGCTTCCACTTCCCTCCTCTGCGTAACTTAAGATGAGCGGTTTTGTTGGGACCGTATAGCATTCAATACATACAAAAGCTTTTTGCAATTTGATCGTATAACGTCTTCCAACGAGAGAATATCCTGTAAGTAGGCTACATGTGATGCCAGGGACGATATCTCAGACGGCAGATACAGCTACGTTTTAGTGCATATAATATGAGCACCGCAAGTTAGAAATATTATGTAGAAAATTGTTGAGGAATCCGGATAATGTGATATTTTAAAAATTAATATATGTCTTTATATTAATTTTTAAACTTGCTTTCTAAAACAAACGCATTTACAGGAAAAATATATAAAATTGAACATTCTATAACCGTACATTTGTATATATATTTTTTTACAGCGTATGCAAACCTTTATAGTTAAATGTAATAATTTTACGAACAAAGAATTTACACAGTATTCCTGATGTAATTAAAATAAATTTTTATTTTAGGAAAGGCACAAAAGAGTATTTAAATAATAAATATGTGAATCATAATTTTTAAAGAGTAAATTATTATCTGTTAAGAGTCATTGTATTTAACAAAGACTGAAGAGTATGGATGTATTTCGCCATTCCGTCGTTATTGGGTCTCGTTCCGTTTTGAGTTTAAATGTGAGATGGCCGCCTGAAAGGTCTTACGCAAAATATTGCCCGTCCAGTGGCTAAAAGTCCCGTTTTGGGATAGGCCTACACTACTACGTAAGCATGTATCTGTTTCTTATGTGACATATGTCTTTTTTGCTACAAAAGACACGAAGTTTGAGCCTTATAGTTTACGTGCTCTGCGCAAGAAATAAGGACTCGGTCTACGCGCCATGGAAACTGGAAGACTCCCCAACCCCAGCTTTCCCTTCCGGTTCACAACATTCTTGCTCGTCATTAATTATGTGCTTCTTTGTATGGCACGTTATTTACTGCGGTAAACTTCGTTATTTAAGATTCTTCGCCAACTTCCACACTCTTCCCCCCCCCCCCACCATTAAGGTACGCCACTGCGACGTCTCGCAAGTTGAAATATGGCAAAGTCTACCATATTATCTTAACTGCGTTTGATGTGCCCCGCTAACGTCCCTGCTTTTTAAGTCTGGTGGCTAATCGAAGGGCAGAGGCCTTACGTGCCAAACCAACCTGCGTACAGTATCATAAAGCTGCACCCGTATCGCCCTACCATGATTTTATTGGGATCCAGAAATTGAATTTCGCCATCCTTTATAGACCACAACTACAGATGTAACGTGAACAGTCTTAACATATATTATTGATACTATTAATACATTAGGAGCCACGGACTTTATGTTCATACATAATACGCTGTTCACGACAAAGAGAGCATTTTTTATATAAACCTTACAGAAAATTCACTGTCCCTACCTGCATATATTTTAACGGTCGCAATGAATGATGTGTGTCCAGTAAAGTTGGTAACTATTGATGGGAAAGTAGTTCCATATATTAACGTCAATAAAAAAAGTGTTAGGTAACCATTTGTGGTAACTTAAATTATTTCTCTCGCTTTCTATAATTTTTTAATTCATCGAAGTGTAAAAATGAGCAGATTTGTACAACATTAACTTTTATAATAATTTCACATTTTCACTTGACCGACGCATGTATAAAGTGACGAGGTCCATGGCAACGTTAATATTACATAAGGCGGAAGAACACTCAACGCGTATACAAGTATATCTTAAGCAGGGCTTTCGTAAGTGATCACTTTACCGTGAACAGCATATAAACGTATATACACACGTAGTAGCATTGTTTTCCCCTCTCCCCCTCGCCACTAATTTTTGTTTCCTTCAATATCGCTCGATTGTGCCTAATTCTGACAAAAATTGATATTCGTAGAATAATGAAATTGTTCCAGAATCAGAAAATTATGGTAGTCCAAGCCATAAAATTATGCACTTTCTCGTATCAAGTGTTTTAGTTATAACATCTATGTGCGTTTCAGTAGATCTGTTGTACAACCAGGCATTTCTCAGGATTCAATAAAACCATGAAAATAAATGTCTCCTTTTATTCATCCATAACGGAGAATATTATATTAAATGTCACGAAATGACAGTGGGCACAATTCTTATAGTTTTGTTGGTTTCCATAGCTGTTTTATTTTTTTGACCTGTTCATGAAGTTGGCTGTGAATTCGCGGAGCGAGGAGAGAAGAGGAGAAAAGGTGCTTTGCGTTAACAAGGAACTTCGTTCAGTGGTTGCGGGGGAGTAAAGCTCTCTCGAAAGGGTCTTCGTGCCCAGTAAATACGGGAGTTAGTGAAGTCGACGTGAATCCGCGGTCTTTAAGTTGGAGTTGGCGTGAATTCAGTTGAAGTTAAGACGTCAGCCGGGTAGGAACCAAACACGGCGGTGTTTTCTGGCATTCCATGCAATGGCGGGTCCTTTTTTTTTTTTTTTTGTTTTGTTTTCCTTGAATCACAGGAACGGCTGCGGATGGCAGCGTCAAAATATACCGGCTTGACATTTCTGCCTAGTGTTGAAACTTTTCCGGTTATGCTCCTCTCTCACACTGGAAATTTAATTTGTAAATGGAAGCAAGGGGCGGTGTTAGGGAAATCGCGTTAGATTATTTGCTGAATTTCGGTGCGGCAGTTAAGAAAATTTCTCTTCGAATCTGAACTTAGTGCAACCTTCCTCAAAAACAAATAAAATGTCCTATTACTTTCAAAGTTATTTAATCTTTGGTAACAAAACACATAAAACGCTTATTATTTGTAAAATCGTGTTGTTCTAACAGGGTTCTGTTGTTCTCATCATATTATTTTCTCACTGAAAACTACATATATAAAAAATAATTAAAAAGAGAAAACTTTAATTGAAGCAAGTTTTTCAGTGATAATGTTTTAAATAATACATTGGGATTTTAAAGATTATTAACTCGTTACTATTATTTTACATGGCTATTAGGACACAAGACACACACCTTTTGAAGAACATTTTACTACCTTAAAACAATCGGGGTGAATATTAACTATCAGTAGAGACTTTATTTGTGCTTGATTTCTTGAATTCTTTCTTACTCCAGGCGAATACTGAAAAAGAACCATACTATAGGACACGGCCTCTTCCTTCCCCGATTCTGATTGTCCGTGACAATGGTTCCGTCTCCCATACCTCAGTCAAACAACCAACCTACCAACCAATCACCCCACAAAATTACTTACCAAACTACGTACCAGACAACTTACCTACCAATCAACCTATCAACATTCCAGCTACCAACTTACCAATCAATATACCAAATTACCAACCTACCATCAAATATTTACAAACCTGTCTACAGACCAATCAGCCTACCAACCAATCAACCTACGAATCAACCTACCGACCATTAAACAAACTTATAAAACCATTCAACTAACCTCAACGATCCTCCCAACGTACCACTCATTCAACCAACTTACTAAACAATTAAACAAATCAACTAAACTGCCAACGAACCTAACAACAAACGTATTGACCTGTCAATATATTAACCTACCTACGAATCAATCCAACTACGAAACATTTAACCTACCTACCGAAATACAATGTAAAAAAAAAAGTGTAATTTTACGCTAAATGTATGTTGCAGCAGTGTCTCCAATGACATTGGTGAAATTTTACACCTAAATATGAAAAAAAAAAATTCTCTACATCTAAGTAAATTTATCCTACAAATTAGTAAAAAAAATAACATATGCTTTGTGCACGTAATTTGACATAGAATGGTGTAAAATTGCTATTACTAGGTAGCAGAATATGAACTGAAACATTCGTGTATTTTCTCTCCATGGCATGTAAATTTACACATACATCGAAATCGTAATTTCACCAGTATGCATGTGTATTTTCTCACAAAAAAAATTCAAATCGCAAATTCACTGTAATTGTAAATACACAATTATACATTTTTCACTGTTTAACTAAGCAATTTTACAGTCAGCTTAAGTGTTTTTACAACTGCATCGTGTTAATTCACATATTTTGTATATTAATTATTTTTCTCCATTTTTAACTAGGTAGTTTAATAGAGTTATAAAAAGTTACCTCCGAAATGTGCGTAACGATCGACTTCAGATATAGAATAGGTAGTTATATGAAAAAGCCAGCATAATCCATCTGCGAGAGTTAAGATTACCTTTTGAACACACAAAAAGAGTTCGAATTAGTTCTACTCCCTACCGCTAGATAACATGTTTTAAACAAATACCTGTAGTTATATTCGAATTGACAAGGAAACTAGCGTAAAATTACAAACACTGTACTCGTTTTAGCAAATTACACACAAAAATGAAAAATTACTGAATATTTGTAACCCATGTGTAAATTATACGCTCACAGGCACTCCAGAATGTAATGTGAGTTTACACACACAGTCATTGAAATATTACACTATTTAAGATGTACAACTATACTTACATTGGGTGCTCATACAACGAATATGTAGCAGTAAAATTACATAAGCTTTTAATGCAATGAGTAGCCATACATCCATGTATTTTTACCGAAGACATGGAACACACACTGGATTATTAAGAATGTTTGTGTAAACTTTCATATACTGTGGTGGTTTTTATAAATTACACACACAGAATGTAAAATTACCAAAAAAAAAAAATGTATGTGTAAATATGCGCATATTTTCTACAGTTTATCAACTAATGAACCTTCCAACAAATCCACCAAGCAGCCCAGCCAACCAACTTACCAGCCAACTAAATTCCTCCTCGTAACAGCTGATTTTCACATGTGTTAATAGGTAATAAGTGAGAATTTTTCAAAATACGCAATACCCATTCTCCTACAAAAAATAAAAAAACGTGCTGTCCAGATTACCAAATTGATTTCTTGTACAAAATAATTCAAACAGACGTCGATTCACTTTTATTGCCATCATAGTTATGGTTTTATTATATATGTGTTTTAAATATATGCAAGTTCGGCTTCTTTGTGAAATGTTGGATTGTCTTTACCATACATATAAAGCTTATTTTTTTAAAATGCGATATCGTTGTACGCCATCTGTATAACAATACCGAAACTTGAAAGAAACAATTTTATACTGTTTTATTTACTCTATACTTAATAATCACAATACTCTCTTGGAATAAAATTATAGTCTCTATCACAACAAATATAAAAAGATATCTGTTTTTTAATTGTGAGATCATCATTCATCATGTGATGGCAATAGTCAAAAATATAATACTACCCAATCTATCGAATTCATAAAAAAGAAACCCTCTCACGAATCATATATTTCTAGTTTTGATAGTTTTCTGTATGTATGATCTTAACTGGTGTAGCGGTAAATCAGTGTCACTTTCTGAGACTTATCTCCAGGATTTACTGATATTTTTCTCCTATTTTTAATGATTTGGACATATTCGCTACAGATACGGTTAAAAAGAACCAATTATACTCCTCAAACAATATTAATTAATTGTTTG
Organism: Dryococelus australis; assembly: GCA_029891345.1. Lineage (NCBI taxonomy): Eukaryota > Metazoa > Arthropoda > Insecta > Phasmatodea > Phasmatidae > Dryococelus > Dryococelus australis. The sequence continues at coordinate 62,550,080 of CM056998.1, read as the reverse complement.
TGAAGAACATAACACGTTAAATGAAACACAACGCAAAATATTATAACGTTAACAAGGGAAGAGTGGGTGGTCGTCAGAAAACACTGTCGATAACGTGAAACTGTGAACATCAATACATTTTAAGTCGCGTCTACTACTGATACATTTATAACGCAGCGTCGCTTGAATCTGCCACAGCTGTAAGCATAAAGATCTGTAGCGACCGTTACCTTCCATGATAGCATATTATCACTCTTATTGTATCAGGGATTCGACGCTGTATACTGTAGAAATATCCTTATTCTCTCACGTACGTCCGTCATTAAAACAAAAAAAAAACATACAGTCATTAAGATTCCGCTTGACAGAGGTTTGAATGCCCCTTGATAAAATAATTCTTACAGAATTTTACACATAACCCGTGGCTGTGGTCATCACATGTGAACTACTTCTGCAACAGCAGCTCCGTTGAATTAATTAATTGCAACTGCCACTGTAATTACCTATCGTGCTGGACATGATACACTTTAAATTACTTGGCAATTTGCATAAAAATCCTAGGGCAGGATTAATTGCGACTTCTTGTTGCTGGTCATAAGCTAAGGCGTGATGGTAACGACATTTTTAGCGATCGTGGCTTTAAGTGTACTTTGAAGTTTCTTCAAATTAATTACTTTTTAAAGTCTCAACATTTTACCAGGAAGTTAATCGTTAGAGGTTTACAGACCAGCACCCTTAACTCAGTCTAAAAATGGCACACAAAACTATAGCTGTTATGGAAAAGGAACTGAGTAATTCGTGTTTTGAAGACGCCCTACACTCTAAATCCGAATCAGTGGTATCAGTCAGTGAAGTATTATTCACTGGAAGTCAGTTAAGAGGCTCTTACACACTGACCAATTAGTATAATGAACAGGCAATCAGTATCGCTAGTAGAAGGGAGATGGGAAATGGGAATTTGGGCAGAAGGGCATGGGGCGCCGAGCGTCGGAGCTATTCATGCTCTGTAATTCCGGTCAGCCGGCAGTCATCATATCCGCCATGTTGGATGTCGGTGACCATAACCTTAACCTTTGACCATGAACCCGGTTACATATGACCTTGAAATACCCCCCAAAAATCGAAAAAACGCAAATCCCTTGTGCCCAACTTCCCATTAACCTTCTACTGTCGCTGTATGGTTATTATTGTTATGCCTGGATTTACGAGCTAATATGTGTTTTAATTTTATTTGTGTTAATTTGTATTGAGATGAAGACGTTAACAATTGCAAATTACACGAAAAGTATTTTTGTCTATGTTTACGAAATCAAAGCAATTTGCGTATAATTCATAAATAGTTTTGGAGATGGATGAGATTGTACGTCTGCCAGAACGTACAACAACAAGGGGTTTATTATTGCATCAGACCCCAGAGTTAAGTCATCACTGAAGTTAAGATGTAATATTTCATAATGCTTGAGTATTTAGTGATATTGGCCCACTTCATGAAGCCTCCTTACCCAGGCCACCCTGAAGGGCGAGCATGGTAGTAATTTTGATGGCAAATGCTTATTTCTAGAATATCTTTGTCTAAAAGCAAAAATACAAACCAAAGCTAAATTGAAAAAAACACAGGAAGCCATTTGCACTGTATGTACAGTTATTATCGTATTATTGCCTTTATACAAAGGAATTCTAGAAATAGACGTTCTCTGGCTATAACATAAATTATAAACAGTAATGTATCACACAAACTAACTAAAACTACGGCAATTATAATTCTTGCCCTTCTTTTGATAAAAGGTAAATAAGCTGATCACAGTGGCGAATTAAATATTGTTTTTATTGAGAGTAGAAAAAATAGTGACTTGAAATAAACATATTTACGATGTTTTACTATTTATAGTATGAAATTTACCATAATTTAGAAAAGTAAAAAACTTTTACAAGAGGAGTAGGATTGAACTCGTACACCCTCCTATTCTAGGCCGATACCTTGCATTTGCGCTACCAAGCCAGTACGGATTCATAAATAACTTATTATGTCGCCTCGAAATAGTGAAGATTTAATTTGTATGTACTTACTTTTGGTTTTTCGTTTAATGGGTGCCGTTAAGATCGTTAAAACGAAGTTGTATATGAGTGTACCCTCTTCATCACATTATATACAGTTTAAACCTTTAAACAGAGCTCTGCGATGATTACATGAAAACGAAATGAAAGACGTACAAACGGGATGAAAGGTTGAGTGACTATATTACCTCGTAAAATGGCGTTTTGAAAGACGAGACACATTTTACAAATTATTTTGTATTGGTTATAATAGTTTATTCGTTGTCACTTTACTTGATACACGTTTAACGCCGGCGTTTTTATTTTGAAAGAGATGGAGCAAGTTGGTAGAGACGTACTCTGAAGTGACTGCTGTACCAGATACTTTTGGCTGATTGTAAGAGCGAAATTCCCACTGATTCAGATTTAGAGTGAAAATACAATAAATACTTCCACTGTGGACATTGCTTTATATCTGTTGCGCTGGAGGAAAAAATCTAAACTACAACACAACGTAATCGATTTCATTTTCGTATTTTTGGCTGGCGTTTTATAGCAGCCCGACAATTTCCAACAGATTATCCAACTTCAAAAAACAAACACGTCCGAGCCGTCATAATCACGACGCCTTAATTAACGAGTGGAGAGTTATGATAACACGATCCGTGCTAGCATTTTCGTGCGGCCGTCACCACGTTGCCGTCGTCCGTATAACACGTCGTAACTGTGACCGTGTCATGTAACAGAACCATGCTCCCGCTGCAGGGGCCCAGCAACGACCTCAGCAAGAATCGCGCTGGACATCAAGGCTCCCCCCCCCCCCGGGGAAAACTACGCCAAACTGATCGATATCCGCAATATTGGCCACATTGCGAATAAATGTCCACCCTCCGTTCCATTGTCTGGCTTTGAGTACCACCTTCCAGTCCTAACGACTGGTCGAGGTGAACGACCAGTTGCATTTGCTCAATGTTTGAGTAAGTGTGCTTTCTTGACGAAAGCACGCCGGTGCGATCTTCCAACCACAGCCCGCACGAGCCCTTTCTCACAGTGACCAGTTGCCAAGGAGGACCCTTGACACGGGTCTCGCAGGTCACCCCATGCTACTCCTTCATTTTCATGACACTTGTGGGTTTTCCCAAGGCCCCGTTTACCGGGAAAGATTCGAGCCAAACATAGAGTAAATCAAGCGTACTTAGGTGACAATAATTGTACTCATTTCTCTCTTCGCCACTTATAGCTGAGCAAAACGAAAATAAAACGTTTCGTCGCCTAAAAATACATAATGCATCTGTAAAAAAAAAATTATTGTTTCGCATTAAAATTACTTCGCGTACTTTAAAACCTAACTTTATGACACCACGAAGCGAACTTTAATAAGTGAAATTTTACCACTGCAATAAATGTGCTGCAATTTTTTAAATGTCAAATGGTGCCATTTTCGCTGGTTTCAACCGATTTGGCTCCATTATCACTATTTCAGGTTTATGTAGAGTGGATTCGATATGTTTGGAGGGGTCTTAACGAGGACGTGAGAACCGATGAGTGCGAAGCGAGTTGGGAATGGACCGGAGAAACGGGAGACCATCGTCCAGAACGACTCCACTCTAAATCTGAATCAGTGAGAATTTCACTGTTTCAATTAGTCAAACGCATCTGACTGATTCAACGGTCACTTCAGTGAATTTAGCTGATGAAACAGTGAAAAATGCCAGATTTCCTTCACTTATTGATCCAGTGACATTTTCCACTGATAATGTCTTTTTTTTATATATATTATTTGACAGATGGATACGTTAAAAAGCGTGTAAAAATGGCCGTCAAACAAAGTTTAAAAATGGCCGTTAAACAAAGTGTATCAAGTAACATAACAACGAATAAACTAACAAAACCAATGTAAAATACTTTCTAAAATGTGTTTCGTCTTTCAAAACGCCTTTTTATGAGGTAATATGTTCCCATAGGAACACACGGCCAATCATTCCGTTTTCACGTTTTTCATATCGTTTCCATGTAATCGCCACAGGGCTCTGTTTGAAGGTTTAAACTGCATATTATGTTAAGAGAGGGCACGCATATATACGATTTGTTTTAACAATCCTAACGGTACCAATAAGACCAAAAGCGAACAGTAAGACCATTCAAATGAAATCTTCAAGATTTCGCTGCGAAACTGTAAGTTATATAATTATTTTCCTGTCGTTATTTTTACTTGGCGTTGTAGCGCAGATAGCAAGATTACAGCCTACCATCGGAAGGTGTGTGAATTCAAGTCCCGGCTGCCTGCAAATTTTTTTGTTCCTTTATTAAATTAAGGTAAATTGCGCAATATAAATAGTAAACTAACGTATATATGTTTATTTCACGTAATTGTTTAGCTACATAAAAAAAAATATTTAATTCGCTACGGTAGTCGGCCGTCACTCATTCAATCAGTGAAATAATTTTACTCACTAATTCAGTCAGTGGAATTTTTCCACTGAAACAATCTGTGGTTTTCCACTGATTCTAAGCGGAGCCTTCTTCACTGATTCGAGTAGTTGAATTTCACTGACAATCAGTGGTTTCAATTTAGAGTGCAGACGTGCGAAAAACGGAGCAGCGACCCCGTCGGGAATCGAACCCTTGGTGGAGGACGGGCGCTCTAACCCCGGGACCAACCGCGGGCCCCTTCAGGTTTAGAACGTGACTTAGACCGAAGATATCACCTGCAACTTGAAACTGCGTGCTCGAGGAGATCTCGAGAGCAAGTCTCTTCCCTGCGAATGTTCGACGCAGCAACGATGAGGGGTCACAGCTCCGGAACTGTCCTGGGCAGAAGGTAGTAGCGATGATAGATAGCCCTCAGGCCGGATCACCAATCTTCCCCAGAGAAGAGGGTCAGTTAGACGTGCGAGAGCTCTGAGAGCGCACGACTGCACCACATTATTGTCAACTTGCGGTACAGGTATAAGCTGTTCGCGGTAAAATGAGCACTCTTTTGAAAGCCCTGCTTACGATCTGCTTGTATGTACGTAGTGTATTCTTCCACCTTACATTAAATTAATGTTGCTATGGGCCTCATGACTTTATTAATGTGTCGGTCAAGTGAAACGGTGAAATTATTAGGAAAGTTAAAATTCTACGTATCTACTCATTTTTACTCTTTTGTGCATAAAAAAAAGAAAACAAAAAAGAAATAATTCGAGTTATCGCAAATGGTTACCTAACACTTTTTATTCTACGTTAAGATAAGGGACTACTTTCCATCCATCGTTACCAACTTTACTGGGCGAATGTCACTCAATGCACCCATTAAAATATATTCAGGCAGGGGCAGTGACTTTTTTCTAAGGTTCATTTCAAAAATGCTCACTTTATCGTGAACAGCCTGTATGCCGGTTTTAGCGGAGGCGTTCAGGCGAAGGATTCTGAATTCCTCCGCCAGTTTCGATGAAGTCACGCATTTTAACGTTTTTCCCTCAAAATTCCCCGTTTTCCCCTAAAAAAAAACACTTCAAACTACTACAATTTCCCTAAATATTTCCCGAATTCAAGATTTCTCTTTATCTCAACATGTCCAATTTTTCCCTCGAAAAATCCTCGAGCCCTCCGCGCCTCAATTTGTAAAAACCAGCCCCGGAAAGGTAATTTTCGAGCCATATGAGAACTTTGGGGGGCTCGCTGAGGATCAGCGGACATTGCCACTTCAACTCGTCCCCTTCCCAAACCCACCACCTATATATCATCATAAAATGCACAAGAAAACTCTTAAAATCGAAGAACATGTATCGTTACACTACCCTGCCCATTGCTCACCCCGCCAGCCTCGCCCCACACCACACCCCCTGGAAATTATTATAAAATTAAAAATTTAAAAATTCTAAAATTCGAGGAACATATAACTATGACCTCATATTCACCACACCACCCTAAACAACCGCCCACCCTCTCACCAAAATCCACAGCCACACAATCTAAGAACCTATCACTCTAAACTCACATTCATCCTACCACAATCAACTCACACCCAGTACAACCTCACTGCTAGCAATTACTATAAAAATCGCAACATTTTTCTAAAAATTCTAAAAATCGAAGAACATAAAATGTTACACCCCCCCTCCCCATGAGCAACACCATCGTACCTAGCCATCAACCCTTTTCCCTACCCACCCACCTTCGAATCACAAAATATCGAGAAAATCGCAAAAATTATTCTCAAAATCGAGGAACATCTAATCTTACACCACCCGCCCCGCCCTCCGCAACAAAAACCCCTTACCATAACCATCAATCCCTACCCTTACCTAAACTATAAAAAAAATTTGTAATATTTACTGAGAAATTCTTTGTAATTTTACAAATGCTGGTAATGCTACAGAAATTTTTCTCGTAAAACTACTCGTTTGTTTAAGTACAAGGTCCGTGCTTGTAATAGACCTTAGGAAATATTTGCACTATACTGAGCAGTATCCACGAGCTTCAGCGAAATAGCGGAAACTCAACAACGTAAAACCGCATAAAGCTGTTTCTGCAAAAACTGTGGGTGGAAAAAGAAATATATTGCAAATTTTAATTTGGCCCTTCAGTTCAAATAATCATAATAAAACGACAAGTTCAATAAAACGTAACCGTATTGTTCGTTATTTATTATTGTTTCCTAGCTAAACATAACTCTTGAATCGCTTCTTAATACCCCGTTGTTAAGAGGCGTCCAAATCTCTTAACTCAACAACTGAAATATTAAAAAAAAAAAACATACCTATTCTTCTTAACTGTATAACTTTAATATAATTAATTTATGTACTTGTACATATATTTACATTGAAAATGGTTTTTAACTTCGGAAGTCAAGTTGGCCTTGAGGATAAAAGTGTGGACTGGTATTAGAAGGGGTGTGAGTTCGAATGCCTGTGCCGGCGAGGCATATAAAATTTTTTAAAATTATATTTTGAATATTTCTTTTTAGTTGTTCTCTGTTACTAATTCATTACATTAGTTTTTTTGAAGAAGAAAAAAAAAGGAATCTTATTTACACTTCTCAATAATTTCAGTTGTAATACAAGGCTACCATTTGTAATATTACAAATAAATGTTTTACAGATTTGACAAGAAAACTTTTTTTTTTAAGTTTTACAAAGGATTTTCTTGGAAATTGGATTTCCAAGGATTTTTCTTGCAAAAGTACAAAAAAAAATGTTTTAGAGTGTACTCAACTTCCAATCATAAAGAATCGGTTCTTTTTTTTTAGGGAAAATGGGAAATGTTAAAAAATAAAGGGGTAATTCTGAGGGAAATTAGGGCAATTTTAGGGGTAAAACCGGTACACTTAACCTAAGGGAGTATTTAAGTCCCTCTCACATTGGAACAGTGCGTGGTTTTTGTCCGTTCTGGGAACAGTCGCTAGACACGGAATTTTGACGAGTTTTAAATATGCGTGTAAGATTTAAGGGTTTTGGTACCTGAAAAATTCATAGCTCATATCTGTACGAAATTTTAAACATGTAGACATGACTCACGAGAAGGCCTCTGCTATTTCCTTGCTCAAAAACCAGACGGCGTATTTTTTATGCAATGACCGGTCAAAGTCGCAATTTGTGTGTTTTTTCGGCGAGTTCAAACAATAAAAACTAACTCACCGGAATAAGATAATTTGCATAGAAAAAAGATACCATTACTTGGTTCAAGGAATCTTTAAAATCACGCTATAAAATGTTTTTGCAACAGCTGTAGGGAAATGTTTCCATATTCTTGATTTGTAGCTGTCTACGAGCTCTTTGTGAAATAAGTTTTATAAGCATACGTTGAAATGAACAAAGGCATGACCTTGCAGATGATCTTGTTGTTTTTTTGGTTTGATTTTATTTGCGCGTACGAAAAACACCAAAATTGTGATCTTGACACGTCATAATGAGGTGGCTCAGCGGTCAGATTAATCACCACCCACTTACACACTAAAAATTCTTTTTTACTTTCACAAGGAAAATCCTTGGAAAACCAGTTGCAAAAGAAATACTTTGTAAAATTACAAAGCGTTTTCTTGTAAAATCTGCAAAGCATTTCTTTGTAGTATTACAAATGATAGCTTTGTATTACAACTGACATTACTGAGAAGTGTACATAAAAATAATTTTTTTTCTTCTAGAAAACCGATGTGATGAATTAATAACAGAAAACAACTAAAAAATATTGAACTTATACGGTTAAGAAGAATAGGTACATTTGTTTCATGTTAAGAGTTCGGTTGTTCAGTTAAGAGATTTGGACGACTCTTAACAACGGGGTATGAAGAGCCGATTTAAGAGCTCTGTGCAGCTAGGAAACACTAGTAAATAATGAATAATACGGTTGTCTTAAGTGTTTTACGTAATTCAGACATGCAATACATTTCTTTTTGCACGCAGCTACACTTTACATCACGAATAGTTTTTGCACAAACAGCTATATACGGATTTAAGTCGTTGAGTGTCCGCCGTATTGCTGAAGCTCTTTGAAACGGGTCAGTATGGTACAAACATTTCCTAAGTTCTATTACAAACACTAACCTTGTAGTTTTACAAACGAGTGGTTCTACAAGAAATATTTTTGTACTGTTAAAAGCATTTGTAAAACTACAAAGAATTTCTCAATAAAAATTACACATTTTTTTTTAGAGTGTAGGAGAACCGGGCTGCAATCCCAGGCGGGTCGCTCCCGTATTCTCTCATGTGGGTGGTATTTCTCTGGGATCTCACGTTTCCCCAGCCCTTGCATTCAAGCGCGGCTCCATACTCACCTCGCTTCGCCCTCATCGGCTAAGACCTCGACGTTAAAGGCTGCCAAATTCTCTCCACTTCATTGAGGACAGGGAGTTGAACCCGCGACCACCTGAACCAAGTTCAGTGGTTTACCTCTGCATCATATCGTTCTGTACGAGTTTTAGAAAAAACGCTGACTATACAAGTAAGATAAAATTTTATGAAGTATTGCCAGTATTTGTGCACAATATTTTCAATCCAGTTGCCATGCTGATGTCATAGTTCTGGCCTGTAATAGTTCGCACATGTGCCTCCACCTGTCCTAATATTAAAAAAAAAAAAACTACATATATTTTGTTAGCTGAATGATTAGGAGCACATTAATCCACTGGAGGTTAGAAGGGGGTATGCCTCATCGCACCTTTCCCCCCACCAGAGTGGGGTGCCCTCTCCACTCTGGTTAGTCCAGCGCCAGACAAATCGACGAAAATGAGATCCACCCCCCTCTCTACTAGAATTCTTCTTCCTACTAATAAAGAAGATTGTACTTATATGCTATTGACAGTAAAGTGAGAACTTTTAAACGCCCTCTCATTTCGAATAATAGTATATATATATATATATATATATATATATATATATATATATATATATATATAATTTAAGTTAGACGTTAACTTCCGAGTGCGGTGGAATATACACACTGTGTGAATTATTTACATGGAAATATTTATTTTAAAAATATTGTTAAAAGATAAATAATGGCTGGAAGGAAAAAGTAACTAGGATGTCAAAAGTGGTCACTTTACCGTGATCAGCCTATAGCCATCTGTTCCTTATAGCATTTTATAATAATGCATGTAATAATTTTGAATTATTTTCTGTCGAGTGAGTTTTTACGGCGCCCATGCTGGTTTTTCCCAGCCTCTTTTTAGTTCTAATTTTAACTATAAGTACACTAAGGGAGGTGATCATGGCCCAAAACGGTGGCCATGGCTGCCCAATCCATCTCTGCAGCGATGCATGCCTCCTTGCATGGATTCCCTCTCCTGTAGGCGTAAGAGGCTCATCCCTGAGACGCATCTAACACTCGTCCCTACCTCGGAGGTACAACTAACACTTAGAATTAGGTAGGGTTAGAAAAAAACCAACAAATAGGAGCACATTAGAAGAAGTAAGCCAATTTGTACTTGCTAAAACGTGCGATGCAAAACGAAATTCATGGGGCCGCTGTGGACGAGTGGTTGGTGCACTAGACTCCTAACAAGGCCGTCCATGTTTCATTCCCGGTGGGGTTACTTGACGGAGTGTGTCGTTTGCCGTTGGGTTTTCTCCGGGTATTCCTTTCCCTCTCAACGTTGAATTCCGTCTTCGCACCTTCCTAGAGTCTCCCTTTATGACACATTACGTTGGACTACTAGCCGCTACGAGCAACACAATGACTATCATTCGCTTTATAGATGAAACCCCCGCCTTAGCGTGTGCTCTCCTGTAATGTTCATTATTTTTCTCGACTGTTGAATATGTTGAATATACTTCATAAATTTGTTTAAACGAGTTACAGATCGAGTGATGTGGTCAGTTGCAACTCACTGGAATCGAATGTGCGAAGTTCCGGATCCTATTCCTTGTTGGGCCATTCTAATTTCGGTTTTAGATTGCTTTACGAAATCACTCAACTGTATGGTATTCACGGTAAAGTAAGTAATTTTGAAAGCTCTCGCACTTGGTAAAATAGTCAATAAATATATTTTATGTTAGCCTTAGATGTTAACTTCCGACTGCGGTGGGATATGAATACTGTGTTGATTACTTACGTAGCAAAATTTATTTCAAAATATGGTTAAATGTTACAGAATGGCTGATAGAAGAAAGTAACTAGGGCTTCTTAAGTATCACTTTACCGTGTAAAGCCTATAGATCATTACATGATACCTTATTAACCCAAGACTATGACGTGCTTCATATTTTTAACCTGATCGTCAAAACGATTGGTTTGTATTTAATGATCTCGCATTCGTCAAAACGTTCAGCCGCAGAAAAAAAAAAATATATGTAGTTGTTAAATGTAGTTTTTTTTGTTTCTATACATGTTTCCTTCGGTTTTCTTATATGACGGTAGATACACCGCGTAATGTTGGGCTTACGACCTTCTTAGTAATAAAAAGAACACTATCTATGTATATGCTTAGTGATAGAACAGGAATGGTAATGTTTCTCCCTACACATACGTTGTAGCATTCCTGCATTTGCTCAGGAAACAGTCAAATGCATAGGGAAGTTTCCAACTTTGTACAGTAGCGCTGCTAAACATTTCCATGTCTGCAGGATGATGTGTGATATTATTACGACACTGTGTGTAGGTAAAAAAACTTTAATTACAGTTTAGGAAGTTTACCAGAAATATTTTTACAGTGGAATACCTTCCGTATGATAATATGCTTAGGATTACAGTATACGGAATACTGTAGTGATGTTGCAACAAAATCGTATGGCAATGTATGTCAGGAGATAAAACATTTCATAGGGAGCACTGCCCATCGGGGCACTGGTGGTTGGTAATACTTAATGCGTAGCTATCAAACCCACCTCACATCTCTTCGGGTGTAATGCAGAGAGACACTCCGTCTTATAGGAGCAGCACGGGAAGTGGGGGCGACACAGGTGGAATAAAGATGGACGATTGAGGAAATCTGGTCCGCGCTCTTGTTCCACGGTGCGTATTGATCACGGTTCTCTTCTACCCTCCCCCTCTCGCCGACCCTTCGCCACGTGGTCAAGATAACCGGCGCTGGGTCCCTCATCACCGACACCTGCTCTCCAATTCGCCACACCTTTATTGCCCCTTCGGCTCGCTTTTGTGTCTCCGGATTGCGGCCTCTCCGCACTGCGCGTATCGCTGAATGATGGCTCACCGACACAATGTCGCTTCCCCCTCCCTTCATCCACGCCATTATCTTTCAAACGAACCGGAATTTTTATTGCGTAATATAAACGTTTTGTACAATTGGACGAAGGAATTTGTCCGACTAATCGAGGCAAATTCCTTTCTTTCCTTTTCGTATAACAACAGAAACGCGCAAGTAAGGGGTTTACTGCCCTAATCAGTGCGTTCGTTTTAAGCCTTCCAGGGATATATAGTGTAATTTAAAGCGTTTCGACAAACTGATATTTGCTTGGAATTTTAGTATACAGGATGTATATAAATTAGAAAATCTTCGGCTGCGGGTTAATCACGAAAGGAATCATATACGACTATGGTCTAAAGCGAATCATAAGGGCAGGGCACATCTTTCAAGTTGGACCTGAAACACGATTGTATTACAAATATCGAAAGAAGTTTTTATATGTAACTTTGGGAGTCTGGATAATGTGTAATGGGACAAATATCTGTAAACACCACAACACCTGTCTGTCGCTGTCATTAAATCATTTAATGGAAATAATACCAGGTATATGTCATTCGCGGTTTCTTCACTATTTTTGATTCAAACATTAAAAAATCACACCACTATACCGTTTTTAGTTGTTTCTGAATATGCCATGTGTCACAGTGGTTTTGTGCTTGTGTTAAATTAAAAGTACTATATTTTCCAGTTAAATTTATCTTTACTTTTATCCTATACACAAATAATAATATTTCATCTATAATTAAAGCGAATAAAAGCGTTGGAAGTAACTGTGAACGGATTATACTGCCCTTATTTAGACATAATCTGCACGACGCTGCAGCAAACTTGGGATTGAAAAGATGGATTATTAAAAGAAATGTTACAATCATTATTTACGCATATTCAATGTTCCTATTGCCGTTATTCGAAATGCATATCACTCACTCATCCAGTTCAGTAAGTCTCGCCTGTCTCTCTCTCTCTCTCTCTCTCTCTCTCTCTCTCTCTCTCTCTCTCTCTCTCTCTCTCTCTCTCTCTCTCTCTCTCTCTCTTCACAGTACCGATGCTCGCAGTCCGCAGACTTCACACTAGCCTTTCACACTCGTCGCCACTCGTCACTTTGCTGGCTCGTCGCTTCGCTGTCTTCGCTTACCTGCCTCTTAATGCCCTACAACCCTCCAGACTCTAGACTCTCGGTTTGGTGGCCCGCCACGGCTTAAGTAGTCTCGCTGCCTCGATCTAGAAGTTTCCTCGCACCCCGAGTCTCGCTGAGTGAAGCAAGGGCGATGACCCGAACGTTCTTCTAAAGATGACCACGGAGATTCAATCCGCTCGAGGACGGTAGTGCACGAGTCCCGATAGGATCATCGCAGTGGCGTTCCTTTGTAAATCTCCGCGCACTCCTTTGGTTTATTGCACACCCTTGACACACTGATTCGCTCGCTCGAGTGTGATTGGACAAGGGCAGCAATGCAGAGAAGCAAGAATGTAACAATATTTACAGGCAGTTAGTGGTTTCTTCGCCCTTTTTTTTAATGAAACCTTTGAAAAATCTCCCTTTGTATGATATGTTTAGTTATTTCCAACATATGCCATACACCACAAGCGTTTCATACTTGTGTTCATAAAAAGTTACTTTTATTCTCTTAAATTGAAATGCTATTATTTTATCTATAAATTATAATGCTTCAATTATAAATAATTCGAATACGAACAGTTAGAAAACACGTGTGTTGGTAGCTCCTGGTGGAAATTGTACTTATAGAAAATTCTGTTACAGCGAGTGCGCACAAATTCGATGCGCTGTCCCTCCGGTGTAATTTTCCAGACTTAGTTAAGCTTAGTTTGCAGGAGGTGGGGGAATGCACATAAAGTAGAACTTTAGTAAGGCTTCAGAAAATTCTGAAGTAACCGTGAATGGATTATAATAATGCTACATTACCAATTCCTTGTTTCTGTTCAACTTGGAATGTCTGTATTTGTATCTGAGGAGTGTGAAGTAGGTTGATAATATTCACATGACTATGGGTCACACTGCTTCACATTCGTAATTTGCACGTACTCCCGTGAATGTCAGGAAACAGTTTGATCGTCAGTATGAAGGCAGGGATCTTCCAAGTTATTCAAAACAAGGCGAACGTTTGATATGGTTTAAAATGTTTCTAAATATGAAATAAGTGGTTTAACATGATACGTAGTCATTCAAATGTCTTACCATAAGAGATATACGTTGATTTTTAAGACGGTAATGTTATGCTAAAAAAATATTAAATTTATTGAATTGTTTGTAAATACCTAAGTTTTGGAGTGTAATATCTGTTGTAGTGAGTTAATAATAAAGAATATTGATATACCAACGATTATCGCAATCGGCGGGTTACAATAGTGGACAATCAATCAATACTGTGAGCAGTTTTTTAGATTAAAATATGGGCTAGTGAAGTATAAAATCTGCATCATTTTTAACCTACAGACATAAAAATTTTCATTCTAAATCTGAAACAGTGAGAATTGATCAAAATCAGTGAAAATAGTGAAAATTGAGCGACTAATAATCAGTGTCTGATATCTAATTTATAAGATTACTGAATTTCAATTAAATATTTGTGATTCCCGCTGAAAGTCGAGAATTCCACTGCCGTAAGTCACTTTGTTCTCATTTCATTTTCTTGATTTGTCAGTCGGCAGTGGTTTATCAGCTGGCGTTCAGTGAATGTTATTTCACTGATTGATAGCACTGATTCGGGTTTAGAGTGTAAATTTATAGATAATTCAACATTTTCATTTTTTGGAAGAAACAAAAATTAAATATATGTTAAACAAAACATTTCTCCCGAAAAATGTAATGCGCTCTGAGGCGACCAATTACGGACGCAAATATAATGTGGATTCAATTATGAAAATAACATAGATAATAATATATTTTCTTCTGTGATACGTGTTTCTCATCATGGATACAGAATATTATAAGATGAGAACTCCGGCCTTATCTCTGCTATGATATCTGTATGGGTCTATATTGATGCTTACACTTATCGGATTTACACATAATTCATATGTGCACTTATGTACATTTGTTCGCCATATCAGTAGGTCATGATCATCTCTCGGAAATACCGCGAATTTCTTTGCATTCAAAAATGTAATTTGCTTGTTAGATAGTTACTGCATACACGTTTCTGTCTAGACAGGATAATTTTTTAGGCGATTTTAAATGACCCATAAACACTAAGGAAATAATCTTTGGAATAATTTACAAGATTTGCCTTCGAATACATAATCATTTAACAACTTCTTGGTTGACATTATTGGATAGTTTTGATTTGAAAATTCCTGTTCGTATAATGAGCTGCAGGCCTAGCCCTGTTATTTGAATAAATGTAGTATTTAATGTGAAAGTAACTGAAAAAAAAACATAACCATAAAAAACCATAACAAATAAAAAAAACCATGAAGGGATTTTTTAAATATTATGTTTTCTTACTGTTGAAGCACACGTGGCCTCACGGCCTCGCCACAGGAAGCGTTTTTGTAACAAAGCTTACTAATACTATGTTACGGCAACCGAGTACATAGTTACGGGGCCCTGACAAAGCTAACTATCTGGGCGCAACTGGCCATCTTCGCAAATCTTTCCGCTTTTGAAATGTACTGAACTAGCGGAAGTACTGCGACCTTCTAACGTGGCATCACTCCACGAGGCCATCAGCAGCCTGGGTCAGCTTGCCGCACTTCGCTAGTCTTTCACGTGGCATCACTCCACGAGGCCATCAGCAGCCTGGGTCAGCTTGCCGCACTTCGCTAGTCTTTCACGTGGCATCACTCCACGAGGCCATCAGCAGCCTGGGTCAGCTTGCCGCACTTCGCTAGTCTTTCACGTGGCATCACTCCACGAGGCCATCAGCAGCCTGGGTCAGCTTGCCGCACTTCGCTAGTCTTTCACGTGGCATCACTCCACGAGGCCATCAGCAGCCTGGGTCAGCTTGCCGCACTTCGCTAGTCTTTCCGCTTTTGAAATGTACTGAACTAGCGGAAGTACTGCGACCTTCTAACGTGGCATCACTCCACGAGGCCATCAGCAGCCTGGGTCAGCTTGCCGCACTTCGCTAGTCTTTCACGTGGCATCACTCCACGAGGCCATCAGCAGCCTGGGTCAGCTTGCCGCACTTCGCTAGTCTTTCACGTGGCATCACTCCACGAGGCCATCAGCAGCCTGGGTCAGCTTGCCGCACTTCGCTAGTCTTTCACGTGGCATCACTCCACGAGGCCATCAGCAGCCTGGGTCAGCTTGCCGCACTTCGCTAGTCTTTCACGTGGCATCACTCCACGAGGCCATCAGCAGCCTGGGTCAGCTTGCCGCACTTCGCTAGTCTTTCACGTGGCATCACTCCACGAGGCCATCAGCAGCCTGGGTCAGCTTGCCGCACTTCGCTAGTCTTTCCGCTTTTGAAATGTACTGAACTAGCGGAAGTACTGCGACCTTCTAACGTGGCATCACTCCACGAGGCCATCAGCAGCCTGGGTCAGCTTGCCGCACTTCGCTAGTCTTTCACGTAAACTGACTGGGAGCTCGCCTGCGAGTTAGATAGCAAAACCTTCAAAACATCATTTAGGAAATTACAAAAGTTTCAGATTCCAAAATTTTCGCACGACCACGCAATTGGATCGCAAACTTACTGTTTTCACGTGAAACTCAAATAAATAGAAAATTTTACAAAGGAAAAGAAAACACGGGATGCCGAAAGATTAATTTTTAATCTAAAATGAGCTGTTGCTTACAAGATTTAATTTGCTTGCCTTCAAGGGCGGTCCCAACAAAAATACATAGTAAAATATGGTAACACCAGCTTTTAAACAATTTGATCAACTCTCCACGCAGTCGCATTTTCATTTATACCTTATGAAAATTCTTTGATCAATATTTTTATTTACGACTGTGAAAATATTGTGGAATGTACTCTCTGCGAGCTGAACAATTGAACGCAAAAAATAAGTACTTAGTTTTTTTTGCTAACCAAAGACTATAATGTCGTTATAGCGTGAAATTTTTGCATCACAAAAACCACCAATACGTTAGTACAGTACATGCCGTAATTATTACAACAAAAATACTTCAGAAATTATTAAGATTTGTTCATAGATTTCACATTAGATCTCTATGAATGAACACGTGTATAATTTTTAACAAAATCAAATATTTTGCTAAACTTTATTTTTAAAAGTTATATTAATTAATAAAATTATTATTTTCATAAAAGTTTTGGAGTGTTTCCCATTAGAGTTCTTTGGAAAGATCAGCGTTTAAAACTCTTCGTCAAGCAGAGTTATCAAAATCGTTAGCTTACTTATGTGTAAGAAAGTATTCATTGTAGCTGTTATAAGTATACCTAAGATCATTGTGATGAATTTTTTAATATAGTTATTCCAACGTATCAAATCTTACAACTAACTTTAATGTACTTTATAAAAATTAATATGAATGCTTTCTTAGAATAAAAGCAATGATGTCCTATTAACCAATTTTTTGGCACAATGTAGTTTCTAAAGCAACTTCAAAGTAAATGTCCCTAATTTGTGACTAGAAAGTAATTTTATTAATATCTTAATTCAACCTTGGAATACTATCTAATATTTGAACAATCAATCAGACAGGCGCAAAATTAAAAAAAAAAATCTCTTTCATATGTACTCGTAGTTTAAACGTATTTTACTGAAGATTTTTGTAGTTACTCTAGTTTTAAATTAGCGCAAAACCGAAGTGCTGGTAATATTTTAGTTGTGGTAACGTAAGGAAATCCACCCCATTTCTACATTCATTGGAATTAAACTGGTATAGTGTATAAACCAAGTATACCTAAAATACTTGTATGGCCACCATATTGAAAATACGTAGCTAATCAATTTCAATTACTTACTTTTTTTTTACCTGTAATAGTTTTACTTACATGCCTAATTGGGCGGGAATCGATTTAATAGTTTTCGAGATAAACTGTAAAATGTATTTTTTTATTTGGTGCTTTCTTCTAAAATGGCTGACAAACAACAATATCCATTTCAAAATGTAATACTTACCTACATGATGTTCTGTCAGCATAAAGTTTTTTTTAAAAAATCAGTCGAAAGTTTTCCGAGGTATGACATATCACACAAATTTTTTCAAATGGCCACCATTTGGAAAATCAGCGTATGACGTTGGCGAATGCTATAAAAGTCAGGTGCCTTTAGTAGGTAGTCTATAAATGTACTTTGGTGAAACTTGGTTGACACGTTCAAAGTTTAAAGTGACACACAGAGATATATATATAGGACCTATATATACACACGCAGACACAAACACATACTCTACATTCACACAACATGAAAGTGATCTCAAAAACCTTTCTTCCCTTCGGAAAGTAGTCTAAAAAATGATATTTATATAAACGAGTTTTTATATAAAATAGTAAAATAAATGGCAATGTTATAAAACGAAAGCTACAAAAGAGAAATCAAATGATCTCTTGGAAGATCCGTGCAGTATACATCGAATGGGACCCGTTTTGAATAACCTTTGGCAAATTTATTCACAATAGAATCATGAGTCAACTTACGAACACAGGTAACCTGAGGGGAATTTATAGTGCATCTGATCTTGTCAGTGTTGGTATATTTTTATCACCACTGGCGGGCACAACACTTTGAGATGTTTCGTTAGGTTACGTGCGCTTTGAAGTTTCATAATTTGAACTGTCGGCAACCATTTCCTCATTTTAATTAAGCCTGTAAACAAACGTTTTTTTTTTTCATCAAAAATTTGCATGTGCTATCTACAAGGAAATGTTTTCAATTAATATTCTCTTCAGAGGTCGTGTTCGTATTCACCGCTGTTAGTTAAGTATTAAGTGTAAACGGTTTTCTAATTTTTCTTCCCTCTTTTTTAAAGAATGTCCACAATTAAATGGTTAATTAATATTTTATTTTTATTCTGTACTGTCAACGCGATGACATGTTAAAAAATGGTTTTACAAAAAAAAATGTCTTATTAACATTTGTATGTAAAACGGAGGGCTTCATTCGAGTTTAATATTTATAGTGGATAGAAGCTAAGGAATGCCCTTGTAAAGAGAGAACCGAACTACGCAGTAATGTTCACGAAATGTTGTTTTAGCTTGTGTTTTGATATGGCTCACCAATGTCTGATATGTTATCGTAGTGGAGGCCAAGAAAATACACTTGGAAGAACAATTATTGTCTTAATCCACCATGAAACATAATTAATCTTAAAATTAAGTAATTGCATAATGAAGACCTGAAATGTCATCAAGTAATTAGCTTTTATTACTGATTTTAAGCAAGATAAGATGGTGTGGTTTGGGCCTGTTACTATAGTGGACAGTTTTTAATAATAAAATATCTGAACATTTGATATACATAATAGCTATCGCTACAATAAGCTTCACCAATATACGTAATAGCTCGCTTTATGGTTCACCGTTTTATGCTAATTTTGACGACTGTGTCATATCATTTCATCCCTCAGTGGAGTGCAGTTGAAATCAGCAACCAAGAAAATGGAGGTCCGTTGTTAGTCAAAATAAATAATAGCTTAATCAATTAAATCAAAACTGTGAGCGGAATCTCACGAATTATAGGAAGTGTTTTAACTGGTTCCCGGTCGAATTTCACTAAACTGGAGCCAGTTTAAAAAATTCCCAAAAAAAACTCAACTTTTTATAAATAGATGTTCACGGGAGCGTGGTCCATAAGAACTAATCGCAACTCATCGCAGCAATTCCAAAACACGGAATGTGTCTGTTTCGAGCTCCGGATGTCGGATACAAGCAATCCGACACTACATGAAGCATTCTTCGCCGTCATAGCCCGAAAATGATTCAGCAATGTTGTTGCTAAATCACTCACCTAAAAATGCAAATAACCAGAGTTATTACAAAACCACCAAATATTTGCATAACGACTTAGAAAACAGAGGGATTTGAAAATATATGAAGTGTTTCTATCGCAGATAACATTTTCTCTAATGCATATCAAAGTAACCTATTAAATACTTAGCTACCAGTTCTAGTTAATTTTGGTTATTATTCAATCCTAGTTCCACAGCAAAACAAATTAGTTTGTAGTTTTGTGTGTGTACACAGTGCAACAACCATGCAACTAAATTATGTTCTCACCTTACCTATTCATAAACATCAAATGCAATAAAAAATAATGAGCACATTTTAAGCAATTTCCTAAAGTAAATTCGAATTTCTCTGCTGTGAAAACGATTAGTTTTGTAACCAAGCGAAAAATCCTGGCTATTTTTACGTGTACTTCTCTGTACATTCAAGGATGTTTTTTTTTTTTTTTTTAGCCGTGTAGCTTCACTGTATAATCTTTACACTGTGGTAACCTCAATATCGTTTACCTATTAAATTTCACATAACTTGTTGCCATAAGCCGTTTTATAATTACGAGATTATGCACGACACCCTGAGATCCTGTCTCGAGGTAAAGGTGCTGTAGATTTACGCTGATTAACATTAATGGCCTTCGCTGTATCGGCGAAATGGCTTCATTTATCACACACACTCACCCGCTATCTTACCTACACCACTTGCATCCCCGGCGACCCCCCTCCCCCTTAAAAAGCCACAAACTACCCCTCCCCACCGACCAAAATCACCATGCCTAAAACCCAGCCCCGATACCATCACATTCGATAACACGGCTGTAATTATTGCAGTATATAGATGCTACATCAGTTCCCCGGGTTCTGTGGGCCCACCGCCACCGAACTTCAATTTAAACACACGTCAAGGGAAATGACTAACGCAAATAAATCCTAGCGTGTTAATAACCTCCTTGATTTACCCCACTGCCACGAGTAAACGACTAATAAAAGCATATGCCCTTTGTGTTTTATCGAGATGTATAAATTACCATGAAAGATCCAGCATTCTTTGAAATAACACAAAAAGTGATGAACTGAAAAATGAAACTCACCTTCATACATCCAGTTGATTATTTAAGTGCGTTGCAGCTAAGTTGGTAACACTTAAAATGGTTAGAGTAGTAGTATGGTGCTTCGATAACTAGGAGGCTTTTTATTGCATTTTTAATACTCATATGCGGATATCCTTCAGACTAATCTTTGGGTATACAGAAAGAACTTACATCACAAGTACAGGAAACATTACGCTGTAAAAACATTAATAACATACACTTCATTTTCTACAGAAAAAAACACTCTCCTTTTTTAGCATTATTTTGAAATCGGAGAGAAAAGGAACAGTATTAAGGGTCCCGCCTACCTGGAGATTTTTTTCCGCGTTTGAGGCCCAAGAAGCGCGGAAGACTTAAGGGTGACACTGCCACGCTTATCAAGTGCGCCATCGCCGCTAAGCGCAAGGCTCTCAACTGCGTCGTCGTCGCACTGCGTGTACCTACGGGACTTTCAGAGGTAACCATATTATTTTATTGATGGAAAGTCTATAGGAAGGTCAGATGCAGGGTTCTTGATTAGTTTTATGTAAATCTGACGCGTACATTTTGAGAAAAAGCACTTTAAAAAAGCCGTTTTTAGTCGTTTTGAAGTGCTCTGAAATGATGTTCCTAATGTGCATGACGTTTGAGCTCACTGAACAGCCCTTGCGTGCTGAGTATGTTCTTATCGTTGATCAGCCCATTTGACATGCGTTTAATAGTTTTGTAGAAAACGAGTATTTCGAACACTCCGAAACCCTTTTCTAGCGCAAAGTAGGCGATAGACTTAAGTACTGCTTGAACATGAAGACACGTGGTGATAATTTGGTTCTTACGGTCCCCTTGAATGACTCCTGGAATCAGGGAAACGAAGGTCTGTCATCAATCATCTTAGATTGTGTCTGTTTTCTGACATCGACGACGGAAAATTATGGTTTATAACGGTACGTAAAATGGCAGACAACCGCCAATCAACGGCTGAGATCGTTAAGTTTCCCAACCTGGGCAAATTTCTGGCTGAAGTTAATCGCGAATCGTAGAGACTAGTGATATAGAGTAACGGTCTCAGAGCCAACACACTAAGAGATTATTCGCAAATTTACAATACGAGTGCGTACAAAGAGCGAGAAAGCGCGAATGGTTAAGTTATTTCCCATACATTCATGCTAGCGTTCGTATGCTCGGGAAACAGTCAAATGTATACTAAACTACCAAACTTCGTATAGCAGCGACGGTAAACATTACATGTTTGTTACATTCATGCTAGCGTTCGTATGCTCGGGAAACAGTCAAATGTATACGAAACTACCAAACTTCGTATAGCAGCGACGGTAAACATTCCATGTTTGTTACCAGATTTGTGGTATTACTTCCATACGATATATGGGTTAAAAACTTCCAATTTAGTTTAGGATGTTTAACAGGAATATTTTTTTTTTAGAGAGCGTGGAAGTTTTTTGGCGTCAGCACATGTATCGGATACTGTAGATTGGCTCGCGTGGTGTAGGCAACCACTTATCACAGAAAATAGACAGCCACCGCCAATCTTACGCACAATTAACATTTTGAATCACGGATAACCTCCAACACTGAAAGCGAGGTTTGTTCCACTAAAAAAAAAAAATCCTTGTTTGTATAGGGCCAAAAAATATATTTAGTTTGTCCAATAAAGTACTGTGTTGTGTAAACAAAACTTAAAAATAACAAAATTAATGTTTGACGTCTAACATAATATAACTTAAATAAGCAAACCGTATGTATTGGGCGAACAAAAAAATTAGACTCTCAACATAATATTTAGTTGAATAAAATGATTTTTTTTTTTTGCTGCTCATTTGATTGACTTAGTTCGACAATATAGCTTGAAAATCTGTTTGAAATTTTGTTGTAATTAGGATAGTAAGAGTATCCTAATAATACAAGTTAAAAATGAAACGAGAAGTTACTCTGCATAGGTGCAAATACAGTTTAATGAAGTTCTTAAAAGCTTAGACGGTAGGTAGGCGTTGACTTCTCACTGACAGCAATATCATTACAGATGAAACCAGAAACATGTGAAACAATACAAAGACAATTAGAATACACGATTGACTTACCCGGGATTCGAATTCAGAAAAATTCGTAAAACTAAGCTAGCTTGCAGTCAACTGCATCAGGGAGGTAGGATTCGGAGCATCAAATTCGGGTGTTTTCAGTGTAATGTTTTGAATTGTAGGGTTCACTAACATGCAATATTTACTCGGCCATAATTTTGAAAATAAGTGTCTGAGCTACGAAAACACATAAGTTTAGATGACTTACCGTAACGCTAATTGTGTGAATATTTTAATGGAAATCTGTATATTGTTCTCCGAGATATGGCATAGAAACATGTGGCATAAAAATTAATTTTCTTAAATGGGCTATCGTACAAAACTTCTTAAAATGAGGGCCCGTACAAAATGTTCGTAATAGATAAAGTCAGCATAAAAAGTTTAATTGAAATTGTTAAATTGATGAAAAGATATGCCAGACATATACAGATATTTATACGGCCACCATTTGTTTAAATTATTGTCTGGCCCCGTTTAAATCATGTAACTATGCTTGGCCTTCTGTAGGTGTGCAATACTTTGTGTCAATTATTATAATTATTCCGCAAATATGACAAAATGTTCAGTTTACTCACCTGACTCTAATTTGCAAAAAATCCGGCAAAGGAGGATCTCTGTAAGCATATCGGTTGATTGGTCTTCGATATATGGCATAAAACCTCCATTGATCATGTGACGATCTTCAAAAATGGAAAGCAAAATGTTTATATATTAGCACATTTGATTATTGTCATAGATACAATATAAAAAGTTAAATTTAAATCTGTTACATAGTTTCGTAGATATAGCAAACTGTTAAAATGTTTGTATAGGCGCCAAACAGAAAATAAGAGACTTGCATACTTAAAACATATAAATTAATGTACCCTACCACAGTATAACTTTCGTCAAATTTGAAATATATCAGTTGATTGTGCCCCAAGAAACGGCATAAAAATATATTATTTGATGTGGGGCTATCTTACAAAATGGCGATGAAATTATGCATTGCATCGACAATTTTAGTGTAGATAACTGATACTGCCAGAATACAAATTTAAGTTGAAACTTGTTTTCCAGTTCAGTAGATTAAAAATCGGGGCTAAAATATTTATATGGGCACCATTTTGAAAAGATACGTGTCTGATTCTCTCAAAATTTATTAGTTTATATAGCCTTCCATAGTGTTAATTGTATAACTAGCAAATTTTGTGGAGATCGGTTGTTTTTTCGGGGATCATATAATTTCAATTTGTCAAATGATACCGTTTTACAAAATTACGAACAATGATATTTTGTGTATACACATTTGATTGTTGTAGTACATAGAGCCATTATACAAAGTTTCAATGGAGTAAATTACATTGTTTCAACGATATATGATAAAAACAAAAATATCTGTATGTCAGCCATTGTGAAAATAAGTGTCTATCATTACTAAAAACTAATCACTTATGATAACATACCACTGTACTACTTGTTTACCATATTTGGTATGAATAGGTTAATTATTTACGAAGATATATAATTAAAACTTTATTTATTCATGTGGCACTACCTTAAAAATGGAGAAAAATAGAGGCTCCGGTGTAGGTTAATTTGATGTTGGTTATATATACTCCCAGTATAGAAAGTTAAGTTGGAATTGATTAAATGGTTTCGAAGGTATGGCGTATTATGCTAAAATAGCTAAATGGCTGCCATTATCAAAATAAGTGTTTCACATACTTGAAACATATTTGTAGGGATCAACTTCGGCAGTACTACTCTATTGCCAAATTTGGCAGGAATCTTTTGATAGTTTCTCATAAAATTACACAAAAATGTATTAATTCATGTAGCGCTCTCTTACAAAATGGCTGAAAAACTGGTTATTTTTTGGTTTATTTGATGCGTGTAATATATACTGTTAGCCTATAATTTTTTTTATGTAATCAAATGATATGGTAGTTAAACCAAGAGATGTAAGGTAAAAGTTTTATTTCTTCGTGTGGCGCTGTCTCCCAAAATGGCATACGAACAACGATATTCACATATGAATTTAATTATTGAAACATTTACTGTTAGCGTACAAAATTTGGTTGAAATCGGTTGAATGGTTTCGGAGATTTGACATATCGCCCTTAAACTAAAATGGCCGCAATTTTGGGAGTAAGTGCCCTGCGTGGTCAAAAACTATAAAGGTCAGGTGTACTTACTTAGTCATGTAGGTGTAACAAGTTTGGTGAAATTCACTTCACGAGTTAAAAAAAAAAAAAAAAAAAAAAAAAAGGGGGGGGGGGGGTTACACACGCTCAAACACCTACGCGAACACACAAACTTACACATACTCACTGGCACACAGACAGGAAAGTGATATCATCAGCCTTTTTTTTTACCTTCGGAAAGTAGGCTAACTACAAAGTCCCGTAAAACTGTTAAACTCGAAATATTATTTTGCAATCTTTCTTCAGTATTTGAATTGTATGTATTTAGAAGCACCGTTTACAAATTTTTTTTGCGCAATTTCGCTAGACAGCAACAAAGAAGAAAATAATTTTTTTTTTCTGTCATATCTTAGGGAACAATTAACCGATTTCCAGCAAATTTTTCACATAAGTAGCACTACGGTGGGCTATGTAAACCTACGTGCTTTAAGCGGCTCGGGCACTTATTTTCAAAATGACAGCCGTGTAAATATTTCAAGTTATCAAACCCTATCATTCAAAACATTAGACTGATTACCTCAGATGCTGATGCTCCGTATCCCACCTCCGAAATGCAGTTGGTTGTGTGCCAGCACATGGTACGAGGTTTCGTGGGTTCGAGTCTTGGGTAAGACACGTGTGTATTTGTAAGTGTAATTTATCATTACTCTTACCTGGTTTCATCTCTAACAATATTGTTGTCGAAATATATCAAGGCCTAACTACTATCAAAGCTTTTAAGAAATTTGTGAGAAATTATTTGTACCCATGTGGAGTAAAGTGAGACTCGTTAGTTAAATCAGTAACTTCTTGTAACCGAATAGGTTTAATTCACGTATAGCTAAACAAATCTTTCGTTGCACCAGAACATTGAAAGATCACCTCTGTATGACGTGTTCGGTTGTTTGCTAAAAGTGATCTATCACAAGCGTTTTATACTTCCGATGATGCAAAGTATCTTATTTTTACAAATATTTTATTTCCAAATTATATTATTCCATTCGTGATCAATACAAATAAAACAGAAAGAAAGTCTCTGTGTTGTTAATGCCTAGTTATAGGCTGTTCACGGTAAAGTGAGCACTTTTGAAGCCGTGGTTACTTTTTACTTCAAGCCATTTTTTTAATCCTTTAAACACCTTTTAAAATAAATATTGCCATGTAAGTAATAAACGCAGTGTGTATATTTCACGACACACGAAAGTTAAAATCTAAGGCTAAACTAAAATACATTTGTTGACTATTATTCCAAATGGGAGAGATTTCAAAAGTGATCACTTTACCGTGACTGGCCTATAGAAATAGCTCTCATGCAAAATATTGTTGAAGTGAGTGCACACGAATGCGGCGCGTTTTGCCTTTGGTGAAATTCTGTAGACTTTTTTTAAGATTAGTTTGCATGCCGTGAAAGGATTCTACACGGAAGTTTTACACCGTGAACTGCCCATACGATCTTTGCAAAGGGGCTAACACGTCAAACGAAACATTACCTTTGGGCATATGATGTTGTAGTAGGTCACGTAGACAACCAGATAATCATGTAGAGAAAACAACACAGAGGCAGAAAAATAAAAGCCAAGTCGAACTTTCGTCAGTAGTAATGGGAAAAAAAACCCACAGCCACTTTCTATTCCTGAAGACAGGAACCTATTCCAGTTCCCGAAACGTCGCATCTGTTCACTCGTAGAGTACAGCTTTGTGCATATATGTTGGTTTTATGGGTAAAGTTTTCGAATCCCCTATCTTCGTGTTACTGTCCGTGTTAATTATATTTGTTGTTCAAGTTGGTTTCATCGTGTCCACTTGTTGTGTTTTCTTGTTCCTTTCTGACTTGATTCTTGGTTTTTATATTTGCTGACGAATAATCAACTTGGATTCCATTCTGTACCCCACTGCAATGGACTATGTCCAAAATAATATTTCGTTTCGTAATGTGTGTTTGCAGGGACATTTACATATGGTTAGAGACCCAGAAATTTTGCGAACTCATTCAATTTTGCGGATTCACAAACTAGACTCAATAACCGTTACTTCTGTTTAAACCCTGACCAGGTACCACGGAATTCTGTTCTTATTTTTTCTCGCAGGTTCGTTATTGGCTGAAAGTCGTTCGGGTATGTACATCAAACTATGGACCAATGGAATTACAAGCACATATTTACACGCGAATGCAGTTTAACTTGACCTTGGGTGAATCCGCAAAATTTCCGGGTCTCTAAACATGGTGGATTTTGCTTCAGTAAATTTGGCTGACATCGAACCAGGTCTGGGTTCTAATCCTATCAGCCCGAGGGAAATAATCTGCCCTAGTTCGGCTGGGCTAAAGGACCGTTTAGAAGAAGTGAGGCTGAAAAGGAATGAGGTCGGAATAAAGGCGGCTGGAGCAGAAGAATCGTGGATGTGCGAACCCCGTCAGAGCCTTTTTCACATTGCAGCGAACCCACTATTTCATCGGTGGGTAGTGAACAAACCAATAAGCCAATCATCGATCCTATTAGAGATGTAAACGCAAGCGAATCAATAATATACTGCGGCACATGCATCAACCTATTTGGAGGTCAAGTGGTAATGCTCGTTATTAAAGGAAGGTCTGCAATAAATATCTCGGAACGAGGAACCATTATACACTTGGTAAACAGCGCATTGCCACATACATCTAGATAGCAGAGTAGATAAATACACAGAGACGAAATTGCGTTCCAGAGTCTTTTGTTGGCCTACCCATTCTTTCATTGGCCACGAGCGATTTTGGGAATACGCGTTGCATCTGATTGGGTACTGCGTGGTGACGGATGTTCTTTATTTTCTGGGCTTATGTGGCTGGAGTTCCCGCAATAAGCAGCTGTATCGCCTCTGTATACAATATTACTCTGTGGCTGGATATCGGGAGAGCTACTTCCATAACGCTGTACACTGTACAGACATGCAGCACAAACTTCCGCAACGCGGACTTGATAAACAACAAATCCTAATGTCTTTAAGACAAAACTACCGTCTTTAATCTTTCATCTTTCTTCAATGGCGACAGCTCTGTGTATTGTACCATGGATTATAGTCATACTAAATTTACTTAGCTGTCTCCAGAAACGTCTTACATGCTTAATCCTGACTAACACTACTACAGTCTTATAAAATACTTTGACCCAATTCCAGTTTATACTACTGAGCTCTGCTTTTACGAATAAAATTGATAGAAACAATAAATTCGTTGCCCGAAAAAGAGCTCGCAAGTTCTGTAGGGTAGTAATTAGATCCCAGAGTGATGACTCCTCGAGTATTTAATGAGAGTAACTACTTGAGCTCAGAGGTACTTATAGAGATTCAGAAGATAC
Source organism: Dryococelus australis (assembly GCA_029891345.1). Taxonomy (NCBI): domain Eukaryota; kingdom Metazoa; phylum Arthropoda; class Insecta; order Phasmatodea; family Phasmatidae; genus Dryococelus; species Dryococelus australis. The sequence goes on along the minus strand of CM056998.1, from coordinate 62,521,906 downwards.
TGTTTGCTTGGGACCATCTATTTAATTTGCACCTAGATTTCCGTTGTTATAATATCCATGTCTTGCTCAGTTTGGCATTAATTATGTAGGGGTAAAAACTGCTTCAATAATGTTGAAGGTTAAACAATGTATGCCATTTTTGTAGAGTAATTTATTAACGGTATGTTAAAATACAAAGTGCGACCCAGTTTTTTGTGATATTTAATTTTCCTTCCTTAATATTTCCTCGCAGTTTTAATCTACGATACATGTATATTTCAACAACTTCTCGAGCAAAATGTCACGTCAGTATTAATGCGTAAAACGTAGGTGGCAAACGCCAACATTACATCTTCTCTCCGTAACTAGTTGTCTTCCATTAGAAATACTGTAAGATTTTATAATCGCGTGCCCCCCCCCCCCCGACTTACGCATTACATTTACATTGAGGTTTTCGCGTTTTACTAAGCACTTTCAATATACATATTTTAAATAATGTCACTTGCCATCAACGCATATATTCTGATATAAAATATATAATGGGGATGATACTTTCACTAATGTCGGCTGCGAACTAGGAAAATAATCCAACATCCTTAACATCTCGCTGAATTAGTGGTGTTGCAATACTCACGGACTAGGGAGTCTCAAGGCCACAAGGACATAAATAGTGAAGTCCTGCTGTCAAGCGGCTGCCACAGAATAACCATCGTGTAACCAAAAAACTATTTGCTGGTCTCATACACATGCATTGATAAAAAAAAAACACCTCACAAAATATTCTGTGGCACGAACAATCATTTTTGTTAAGTCAGTATTTAGTGGCAACTACTAAAGGACTTGTGTCATCGCCAATGAAATCAACGTGTTGGTAGATAATAATGTGTTCCTTATTCGCAGCAAAAATAGCTACGATGCTAGTAACAATGCTGGTTTCTGCGACTCACAACACAAAAGTTTTGGGAGGGGTTGCGGCCCTTACAAGGTGATTATGGTTTAACATTTTGTCAATAGCAGGGTCATTGAAGGACTAATCCACGACCTGTATTAAGGAGCCAGCGATCACCTGGGACGATTTCAGACGACCGTTCAAAATACCAATCATGTTGGTCGTACCAGGAATCGAAGGCGGGGCTTCTCGAACGTGACTCCAGTGTGTTACCATTGCGCCACCTCGTTCCGTGTTGCGGGCTTTCACTTGAGCATGCACGTACCACAGAGCTAACAAGTGGCACGCATTCCGAGGCCTAAACATTTCACCCCACGGGAATTTCGTGTTCTGAAATCCATCTCCAAATAATAAAAAAAAAATAATAATAAATAAATCCATTGTAAATTCGTTCGCAACCTGATGAAAGGAGACGCAACACGGAGAAACTGGCGTGTTGGCATGCTCAGTATATGGCCACTTCCAATAAACGAGAACACTTGCGATGAAAACAAGATGTGTAAAGGCTGTTCACGATCAACTGAGCACTTTTGTAATCAACCTTATAAAAATTCACTGTTATTGCCTGCATCTATTTTAACGGGCACACTGCGTGACGCGCACCCAGTAAAGTTGGTAACGTTGAAGGGGATGTACTTCCTAATATTTTCGTAGAATATAAAGTGTTAGGCAACGATGTGTAATAACTTAAATTATTCTCTTCTTTTTCGATGTTTTTTATGCAGCGAAGTCTAAACATTAGCAGAATTGTAAAATGTTTACTTTTCTAATAATTTCACCATTTCGGTCGACCGGCGCATGAATAAAGTGATAAGGCCCGTGGCAGTGTTCATTTTATAAAAGGCGGAAGAATACACAACGGGTATACAAGTAGATCTTAAGCAGGGCATTCAAAAGTGTTCATTTTATCGTGAACAGTCTATAGTTTTACGGTCACGACGAAATATTTTCCTCTGGACGACACGAATGGTACTGCTGCCAACTCAATATTTGGTGGCAGCCAATATATATCTTTTCAATAAAGAAATTTGTTTGTGAGCACAACATGGCTTTAGTACATGTCACCCTACGTATTTAATGCATTACAATATGTTTTACTTGCAACAGATTTTCGCCTTAGAAAGCAGTAAATAGTCTTTGCAAAAACATAAACAATTCATTTCTCTGAGCGCAGGAAGAAATTTGCATATGTGCTCTTCTTAATGAATGCGAAGTCGTTAAATCTGCAGTTAATATGCAAGACTTGAAACAAGCTTCAGTTGAACGAACTTTATTTATGAGCTCAATGGTTGCATTGATAACGTATTCCTTACAAAAACTACACAATTTTTACAGTTCCAGCCCTCTTCTCTATCTCTATCTCTTTGCGTACTAGTGAACAGTAATTAAGTTCTCCTCGGAGAAGGTTGACCGTGAAATAAATTGTAAGCAAAGTCTATTCGCAATATTTTCACGCTTTTTTGAATGAAAACTTTGATAAATCACCTCATGTATTACGTCTTCGGTTGTTTCCTATACATGCCGTGTGTCACAAGCGGTTTATACATTTGTTAAAGTAAAATCAGCTTATTTTTGGTTGAATTGAACTTAACTAATATTCTGTCTATAAATTATTATATTTCATTTATAATTAATATGAATAAAAACAGGGAGAATAAGTGTGCCTAGCCTAGCGTGTTTTTTTTAAAGCTGTGTTTATTGTTTTATTATGACAGTGTGGATTGTTTTTAGTGTTGTGCGTTACTTAAGATTACTGTTTCAGACTCCTGAGGGGCGTATCTGAGTTCGTGAGGGATGGAGTCCTTAAGGAATATAAAAGAACAAAATCTGATTTTATATTTATCAGACTGCTATTGTTTAAATAATTAAAGTTTCTTTCGCCAGTATTACTCTTTTTATTTCATAGTGAGTGCAAACTTTAATGCTTACGTCAACTCTAATTAACGTCCTTCTTAATGTCTCTGTTTGGTTATAGTCAATTAACTCATACTCATCATTAACACATGTTCAGCCTATCTGTTGCCATCATTTGTAAAGGCCGTTCACGATAAAGTGAGCACTTTTAAAATAAACCTTAAAAAAAAGCCACTACCCCTTCATTCATAAATTTTAACGGATGCACTGAATGACATTCGCCCAGTAAAGTTGGCAACGATAGATGGTAAGTAGTTCCCTATCTTAACGTCGAAAAAAGTGTTAGGTAACCATTTGTGATCACTTAAAATTACTTCTTTCGCTTTCTGTTCTTTTTTTTTTTTTTAATGCGCCCAAGTCTAAAAATGAGCAGATTTGTATAGTATTTACTTTCTTAATAATTTCGTAGTTTCATTACACCGACGCATGAATATAGTGTTGAGGACCATGGCAGGCGGAAGAATACACAACGTGTATACAAGTTGATCTTAAGTAGGACTTTCAAAAGTGCTCATTTTACCGCGAACAGCCTTTAATGTCTTTCACTCCCACATCCAGTACAATAGTGCAGCATGCAGTCGTAATCTTCTCTTCTCGCTAGTCGTCTATCGCTGAAAATCATACATCAAACAACTGCCGGCTCTGAGGCACGATACGCTTTTTATAACCAATAGCCTTGACCTTGAAAGTTCGCCGCACCCCGAGTATAGCTGAGACACGAGGTCAGTAATAAAGAGCATTCTTCAGATGTTTCACGGACACCCGATACCTAGGGTATGAAGCTGAACGCACCCATGATAGGCATAACAGGCAATCTATGTAAACATTCCTTTGTGAAAAGCCGCTGCGTCTGCGGTGCAACTGATAAGGCCCGCGCGTCAATAAATCATCCGCGCTTCGCACGTTCAGAGAAGCCGGCTGTAACAGTATATTTTACAGAAACCTAATATTATCATAAACTGACATATATGGCTTGAGGTTGTTACTCAAGTGTCTGCCATCTTGTCTGTCGCAGCTTAGTGGACATAGCAGAAATTACAACATATTCTGTTACCATTCCGGGCATGCCCAGAGGGGCCTGAATTCTAACCTTCACGGGAACAGAAATGCTAGCAGAAGATGGGTGTGAAAACTGCCACGGAATTGCGAATTGTGTAGGGCCGGCTTTAGGGACGGCCGGGCATATCTGTCTCCATAGACGTCGGGGCCACTATGGTGTAGTGGTCAGATTTATTTAATAATTTATTTAATTAACCCTGTTTAGCAGTACAGCCATCCAGGGTGTTCAATTCTACAATGGCTACTACAATTTAAAAACAGTATATAAGTTTAAAAAATTCACAATTTTTTTGTGGGAGGGCGGCTGTTCGTCTGGGTGCCCGTAATTTAAGCTACAAATTCTATTTTTATTCGAAAACATCATTCACACTTCCTAGGAAGGGTGGTGAAATATTCTACCCCGACTGAGACAGCTCCCCCGACAGGTATCCTTTCGGCCGCCCCCCGTTTCGCCGCCCCCGCCGGAACAGACCTGGGACCGGGATTCACACGAATCCGCCCGCGTGACCAGACGCCGTCGGACCCGCACACAGCTAACTAGCCTTTTGGCCGGTCTGCCATGGCACCCAACGGTCGAATGGCCCCGCCCACGAACCCGAAGGCCCCCAGCCTCCTCCCTATCTGTACTATTATATTTTGTTCTTTTTATTTTTCCCCTCTCCCGCCGTTCAGCTGTTGGACTACTCGCCTCCCACCTAGAGGAACCGGGTTCAATTCCGGTGGGGTTCCTCCCGAATTTACGCATGTGGGAATCGTGCCGGACGATGCCGCTGGTCGGCGGAATATCTCGGAGATCTCCACCCCCCTCCAAACCCCACCTAAAATCCCCCTTCATCACGGTGCTTCTCCATACTCATCTCGCTTCACCCTCATCGGCTTTGAAGACCTCGATGTAAAGAGCCTCCCAGATCTCTTCACTCACTCCATAGACTATAGACGTCTTCTTGGTCCAGTGCTACGAATACAAAAGACGCTGTTTAAAGCGTTATGTTGCCTTATATTGGGGGCGTTGTCCAGGTACTGGCACCTGTTGCTGGTCAGTGGAGGGGATTTCTGATGTCGCTCCTCGCAAAGTGTATTGGCAATCTCGGCGTGTGTTCTGGTTTTAACATTTATCGTTTGAAGCTGCGATCAATCAGGCCGTACGGGGTAAAGCTTGATCACAGTTCATAACAGTTTTATAGAAGCTTTCCCATAAATATTTTAAAACTTTCACGTGTCAAACGAACGAACTTCCGGGGACGAGTTCGCACGAAAACATTTTTCACGCGATGGGGAGGGGTAGTAAATCTGCAAGATTATGTATGTATACGTAAGGGAGGGAGCGTTGCACGCACCTGAGCCTCGCACGACCGAGACCCGGTCTCGCAGCCTCCAATTTTCTCCCGGTTTCAAGAGTCCGGCGTCGCCAAAGGACGCCGCTACCCCTCCCCACTCCCCCACCTTCAACCATCCCATGCCTCCACGATATTAACTAGCGCGGCAGAGTAATTACCTCCAGCGCTCCGGGAGGCAGTCGGGCTCAAAGCTCTTAAAACAGGAGCGCAGGACCCACGCCTCCCAGATCGTGGATGTTGGGCCGTGTGAGGGAGGGGGGGGGTCGCGGGGTAAACAAACCAGGTCCTGCCCAACTTTCACACCGCACCTGTGCGCCCCCTGCTCCGAACAAACTCGGGAGGGCTGATATCCAGCGATGCCGCCGGAAGACTGGGCCTGGCCGACGCGGAAGGAAGCGGTCTGGCCCGCACATTTGGGCTTTCGCCGCCCTCCTGCCTGCCCAACCGGGTTGAAACTTTTTTTTTTCGTTCCCCCGGAAAAGGAAGGGAGAAACAGCAATGTAGGCACGCGCGTCGGAGACTTGCGTGGTTTCTGTGCAAAATAAAAGATGCGGTGATTTTTTTTTCTGTTATTTTCGTTCTCTGCTGATTCGCCGTTGATTGAAAGCGAAATTCTGAGAAGTTTCCTACCCATAAATGGGTTGCGTTCAATCGTAAAAATTAACTGGAGAATGAATTCTGTGTAGGATGCCTTAAGGCTATTTCAAGGAAAAAATGTTGTGAGTGCAAACTTCTTCCATCCTGTTAACGTCACAAATCACTTAATTGGCCTTAAAATACAAACAATTACGTTCCATTGTTACCCCATTATCTCTTGCCAGAATTACAATTTTGCTGAGTTTAGGGCACACAAGTTATTAAACATAACCACTTACAAAAATTAATAAAGGGGGAACCTGAAATCACTGTTTAAATTCATTTTATATAAAATAATATTTTTTCTTAAATAGTCCATGGTGGACAACGAATAAAAATTTGTCGCGAATTCTGCCACATAGAAAAAGTCCTTCTACAACTTATTTTTTTCGTAATTAAGCATAAATATTTATGACATAATTTCGGAATAATAAGTTTTAAACAATATCCCTAAATTTTTTTTTATCTTCGAAGTGCAAATTGTTTCTAACATATCCTACTACGCTGTCAAAGCAACAATGATTCACCGAAAATTAGGACGGTGGGAGCATTTACACGAACACACATGTGTGACACATATGTTAGTATAGTTCTTAAGTTATTTATATTATTTCCTTAATATAAAAATAACAGACATTTTCCGTAGATATTTCACTGCAGAAGGCAAATTTAAACCACCGCGTGATTTTCCGATTATGTCGAGTGCCTTGTGGGTGTCACGATTTCCGACTCTGTGAATTTTCCCGGGTTCTCGATGCTTGATAATGATTGGTACATCATAATACATAAAAACACACATACATGTATTTATTTGCACACACATACATACATACACATGAATGAAACTAAGACTGAGTAACACTAATCATTACTGGACTATTAATTATGACATGCATAATCTACGACGAAATTTTGATTAACTTTATTAGCGCCACTGAATAAACAATCCTTACAATAAAAAAATCTTCACATTTCAGTTGCCACATGGGATTGACATATACCAATTATGACATGGGACTGACAGTATACTGACAGGCATGGGAGGCAAGTGTTTGACTTGTGGGTCAACTGAGGTGCTACAAGGACGAAAGTTCATTATTATTTTATACTCTCCGACACTCGGTGGAACTTGTTAACACCAGGTGTGACATAATATGTATAGCACAATATTGTTTGTTGGTTGTCCTCTTGAATTTGTTAATTACTGTCAAAGTGATACTTTATCAGAAGAATAAAACAATAAAAACTTATTCTAACGCAGAAATTAAACGAGGAGTGCAGTTCCAAAAGTTGCCTTATCCACTTCATTTTAATATGTATTTCCTACGAGTGTTTCCAAAACTATCCTTATCCACGAAGAGAAATTAGTATCTACTGGTGTTACTAAGACCAGAGAAGAGGGTAATTTATTTATTGCCTTTATTCATTAGATGGCAACCCTTTTTTAATTTGAAGAAATGCTTGTACTGTTTTGATTACTTATTTACTTGTAGTGATGTGAAATGTAACAACGTGTATCACAAAAAAAATGGACAAATTAACTCGACATGAAGACGAGACGACACGCAGTCGTAAAAGAAGCAGGTGTAAAGAAAACTGGAAAAAGACTAGAGAGACAAAACGAAGGTAAGTTGATGTAAAATATGAGTTCGGCTTTTAGGTTATCATTGTCATTGTATGTGATTTCCATGACACGTTATAGGGATCAAACTTAATTAAATACTTTGATGTATGTTGCAGATACATGTCAGCAAGATCGACAAGATTCCCACTACCATGCAATCATACTAATGGCAAAATGTATCAATGTGACAAATTAAACACGCAAGACGTGCGAAGATTTCAACACGCATTCTACAGTAACTGTAACAAAATCAACCAGGACTGCTTGCTTTTAAAGTACTGCACAGGCGAAGTACCAAAAAGAGAGCGTGTAAATATTGAAGGTAGCTTCAGGAAAGCCATCGCTATAAAATATCACGAGAAAAGCTTTCGTCAATGAAAGGTAAAACTGTATTACAGGTATGCCAGCAATCATTTATAACAATATTAAGTGTGTATAAAAGTCATGTACAGCATGTGGTAAAAAAAAACATATGGAAACAGGTCAATCTCCCAAAGAAAGTAGAAGTGGCGATACCCGTAGTAAGGCATTTTCATCGAAATGGGATGCTGTAAAAACTTCCATAGCTAAATAAAAGCCAGTTGAGTCTCACTACAGCAGCAATGAAACACGAGGCCAGTACTTACCAAGTCACTGTTCGTAAAATGTGGCGCGCATACATTGAAGAAACTCCACTCGCTCTTAATGTAAAGTGCCAATACTTCGGAAACATATTTGTTAAAAACTTCAACATAAATTTCAAGACTCCGACAACTGATTCATGCTCTACATGTATACGTTTATAGTAAATGATGAAACATACAGATGCCCCCAAATTGAAAGAACAGCTTTAAGTTTAGTATCACGTCCATCAACGTAAAGCTAAAGTTTACTATCAGTTATTGAAAACAGTAAAGCCTCGCACATGTGTCTTCAGTTTTGAGTGTCAAAAAAAATGACACTTCCAAAAATACCCGATCAAGCTGCACACCACAGCAGGCAGCTGTACAGCTACAATTTAACAATTTTTCGAGGGAATTCAACACCACCACAACTAAGGCAACAGTTTTTATTTACAATTTGCTTGAAAACCAACTTGCTAAGGGTCCAATGTGGTTGCGTCTGCAGTTTACAATAGTTTATGTTCAACTGATTTTACAGATTATGATACAATAGAGCTATATGCCGATGGTTGTAGTGGCCAAAATAAGAACAGCACCATGGTAGGCATGCCAAGCCATTCGCTTTCTAACAGGGCACCCTGCAACATAAAGAACATAAATCTTATATTCTATGTGGTTCGCCATTCTTTTTTACCTCCGTATCGGGTATTCGGCAGAATAGAACAAGTTGTGAGAAAACGGGACACTATTACTGACGCTGAAGAATATACTGATATCTTCTGCTATTTTGGCACTGTTTGTGGTGTAGGCACAGAGGAATAAAGGTTTTGGACTGGAAATTAGCAGTTCCTGAAAACCTGAAGCCACCTGGTAGCTGGCACTTCAAGTTTCTCCCATGCAAACGGATTTGCTTAAAACGAAATATGTCTGGTACAATTGTCATAAACGGGGAAGTAAATTACCGTAATGATCTATCTCAATTCAGGGAAATTTGTAAGAAGGGTAAATATTTTGCTGGAATTAGTCCTGAAAAGTAATTGAAGAAGGGCAATGCGTGAAACTTAATCCTCACAAGCTTCGTGATGTGGACAACCTCTTGAAAAAACACTTTTGTGACAGTTGGCGAGAAAGTGAATGTCTGCAGTACTACAAAGAAATAATTGATAAACATGCAACAGTGGAATAGATAATTGATAGAGCAAACGAAGATGAAGAAGAAGGGTTGTTCATTCAAGATGAAGAAGAAGGGTTGTTAATTCAAAATGAAGAGTTATCTCATTTAAGTCTGTAATAATATTGTTGACCACCGGTTTACCTGTTACATGATTTGACAATCTCACTGTGTCGTCCCAAAGCGAGCCTTACCCAAATTAAAATTATAAATATTTCGAAATTCTGTAAGATGTTAGTGCTAAAGTTATGCATTCTATTCCTTTTTACCTAAACGAAGATATGTAGTTTAGCAGTAAATGTACAACATTGAAAGTTTTGTCCCTACAGTTTTTCTTCTTTTCCCACAAGTCACTTGACATGGATAAGGTAACTTGTGGAACTGTGCTCCTCAAATAAACTCTTTAAATCAGTGCCTTGAAAACCTTTGTGGTTTGTATAAATTATACATAGACTTTGCGCGGAGTATTTTGAAAACTGAATTGTTGAAATTTGTACATATCTTAGATTTGTGATAGTACTCAGACTTAAAAATGTTTTACACGGATGTCTGGAAACCAACAAAGTTGGCAATTCTCAGTTTCCTAGCTATCAATATGTAAAGTTTCAAAACATTTAAGAAGATTTAAACATTTATTTTAGCTGTAAGATACGCATTACATATACGACTGTAAAACATATTATATTAGTGTAAAAGTTTGATTAACATCCTACAAAGGCAAATCTTCCACAAAATATAGTCTAGCAATGATACATATCAAGCGCATGAATTAAATTACGTTATAGGGCTAACAGTGTCTTTGGGGTGGGCACTAATTTGCTATTGTTTATGGATCATTAAGACTTCTAGATTGCCCATTACAAATCGTTAGGTTTAATTTACGTTTTACAGCCAGTGCATTTGTGGGAAAATAATAAGAAATTTAAAATGTATAAGAAGGTTCCTTTTTTTTTTTTCAGTCACTATGATGATTTCCGGGTAATATATTCGGAAATTGAATTCTGTTGCGATAATTTTGATAGCCCTCTGATTACGTACACAGAGGTGAATACTGTTATAAAACTTTTCATAAGTTATTTTTTTTAATATTTAAATTCTTATATCACAATAGTTAATCTAATTATGCTTAACTTCAGTATGTACTCGCAATTTTATTTTTATATAATTATAAATTTCATTGATTGCCCTGAATTTTTTATTTAACACCAAAAGACAAAGTTTAAAATAATTGGTTTCGTTTTAATATTATAGCCCGAAATATTGTCTCAAAGCAAACAAGCAAACAGAACACGTCAGGATAAAACATTTTCATATTTTTGCGGTAATATACCGCTCTGTGGACTCTTCTCATTTCCTGATTAGTTGCCAATAGTAACTGTTAATTACGTAAGTGCCTGCGCGTCCAATGCCCATCAGAATATGGAATCTGCTGCTGGGGCTACTGTCACAACAGCGAGCTCATGGCCATGTCACGAACCCAGAAATAACCAATCAGAACCCACCAGCAAAGTGTATTTCAGTAAGCGTTGCCCATTGTTTGTAAACCTTCCAAACTTCGTCCCGCTCTGAAATTTCAAATAATCCATTTTCACTCTGATAACAATTCGGTTCCTAAACATTGTTTTTCTTATGGTGCATTTCTCGATAAAAATAACGTTACCACAAAGTTCTGCTTGTTGCATATGTAATTAACAAATTGAGATCACAGAACATTAACTCGTCCTTATTCGCTACCGAAGGTGTTTGTAGTCTGTGGACACAAAACGTAAAGCTTTGATAACAGGACATGATGTGAGTAAATTAAACTAAAAACAAAAAGTATTTTACATATTTTACAACTTCTGAGTAAATTATATATATATATATATATATATATGAGGGTGATAACTTGAGACAATACAGTACCTTTCAAATTTATATTTAGGCCTTCACTTAAACATTAAGAAAACTTGTTATAATATTATTGTTATTGCTACAAACGTACAGGATTATGCATTAAAATGGTATCAAAAAGGTATATCTGAATATGCTGTTACTAAGTGTATACTGAGAAATTGTAAAACTATAGTATTATGATGCAATTTTATCATCTCGGTATTACTATAACATATTTCGTTCTGTATAGATGATATATGCCATCTTCTTCATGAGACCATCTACGTGGTCGAGGTCATAATAAGTAGGGCCACCGATTTTTCGTGAAAAGGTTTACGCTGAGGCCAGGCTTCAATATCATATGTACACACTTGCAGCCTTCCTTTGGCTATTGGCCGCTTGTCTTTGTGCGAAGACTGACTTCTTCATGAGTGAACCGACAGAATTAGGATTCTCCGATACTGACTGTCCGCGATTCGCGGGCAGATAGACAAGACGCGTAACAATTCAAGTTATCCAATCACGAAAGCGGTTCTGTTTTGAAACACAGCTTGTCCTGAAATCTTTTCGCGAAAAACCGACGCATCGCATAAGATGTGGCAAATGCACCACAATGATACGGGTTTGAACCTCATAAAAACCATTGTTATATGTGCCAGGTTTGGATGAAAGCTTACGTTGGTTTCGCTCGAGCCACTCCTCGATAATTAACCCGTCGGCAATAACGAGGGAGAGATAATAAACTAATCCAATCAAACCCATTCCCTTTATGCACATACACTGGTGAGCGTAAAATTCAATCCAAACTATAAGTACGAACTTAGTAATAGTGTCATGCTGAAAATTAACTATGAAAGTTAAACTTAGGGAGGAATTGTTCTACATCATAAGTGCTCAGATGTAAAATGACTCCAGATTTTCATATTATATCACAGCCCGTTCCAATATTCAGTGTTAATGTGAAGATGTTTTAAATTACAAGTAAAGAGGCGAAGATAATTAAGAAGGAAACTTAGTTGAAAGTCCAGAATTTTTTACTAGCGACAGAGTTGTGATTCTATATTTTTATTAAATAATTAAATATTCCCACCCTTTTTTTTTTTCCCCAAAATATATCCCGAATAACAGCGAGCAAGTTGTATCCACGTAAGTATATCCAATAACTTGTTTTCCTTTTTAGATGTGACATCCCAACGAACATTGTGGAGTTGTCAGAATATGAAATACAGTACGAAATCCGAGTGTTGCTACTTAAAGAAAACACCAAGTTATACGACATATAGTAACACACATTACTTTAAATGCATTAGATATGCGAGACTGGTGTTTGAGTCTAAATTTTCTCTCCCCAGTAATTATTTTTTGTATTTTCCTGTGTGAGGGCAACAGGCGGAATTTAAATGCAGGCAATTTCCGCACGAGGCCGCGTAAAAACGCTGCAGGCCTATTTGTAATGCGACAGAAATAACGACAAATATTGTCCATTTACTTCGTGCATGTGACACAGTAATTGTTAATGAAATAGCGCTTATTTTGACTCGGAATTACACTCCCAGCAAGACGCCCGTGGTATTCACTCTTTGAAGAGTATCGCACTTAATGAGTGAATAAGAATGCAGACAGAGGTTTAGGTGGCTCTTAACATCGAGGTCTAGAGGGCCGAATATCGGTATGAAATTCCGTTTGTTTGACAAAGGTGGTTGGCCGGTTGGGGAGGTTTCAGGTTTCAGCTTCCGAATGTTATATGGTATACATTACAGATAAAGAGAGAGTATTAATTTTGCTAATAATTTGAGGGCGTAGTAGATTTTACAATCAGGATTTCGGGCTTTATTTACTGCTTACTATATTAGTCTATAGTTATCTCTTTGTTAGGTATTACGCTTCTCTATTATGCGTAATTTAAATCTGTGATTCGTATTACTGTAAGCTAAGACATAACAAAATTAACTCTTAGCCAGTAATAAAAGATAAAAAAACTTTTAATAATTTTAAAAAATACTGTCACCTTGGATACCTTTTGAAGGAAAAAAAAAACAGTTATCCTTATAGAGAAATATTAAGAGAAATAGAAACCTGAAAATCTACGCTTGAAAAATAATTTGTATAGGCTACAAAATTTTGGCGAAATTTTAAACTAGTATCTCATTATTGTCATGATGATATTTAAAACCCAATCAGTGTGTTCATAAAATCGTATTCAGTTGAAACTATTTAATTACATTTGATTACCAGTGAAGAAATTGCCGTAACCATATTTATTGCCAGATACCGCAGAAAAAAAAACCGTTATAAATTAAATTTGAATACAATTATGCTGTTCAATTGTTCAAACTGTTTGTTACTCTGTTGGTCGAGCGTCGGCAATCGCAAAAAAAAAAAAAAAAAAAAAAGCATTACTCAGCTTCTCGAAGCGAGAGGACGCTCGCACACGTTTCCTTAATTCATACCGAGGAAAATGTTTTGTAAAATAAAACAAAACTTGTTCATTGCAAGCAAATTAATTACTTGTGAAGGGTAATTTAAGATTCTTGTTACTTAAACTTAACTGTTATGCTTTTCTTAATTCATTGTCCCTAATTTTAAACATTAATTTTGCGCAAGAGCAGTTTGTGTGGCTGTACGTACATGAATTTCGTTTCTTATTATGATAAAATTATAACAACTTGATAGAGATACCAACGCAAAACTTCACTGCCCGATGTTAACGCCTTAAAACGTTCAGATAAAGTAGTTGATAATAGAGTTTTAGTATTGTAAGATTTATACTTAATTACATATTTTAAAATTACATAGAAATAATATTTCAATTTTTCGTATTTATTTTTGTTTCCTGCCAAAACCTATATATTTAAATTATACATACCAGTTCTAATACACCACGATTGCACAAACACTACGGTTACCTTAATTATAAAATAAATTATTAACATATTTTCAATCTCTATATTCCACCAAGAGCAAATAATGCAAATACTTAACAGCCAGCCATATGAATGCTTGTAACGGACACAGCTGATCTTGTTCCTGCCAGAAGTTTGTTATGAATAGGCCAAACAGCCTCTCGGATTGTTCCAGCTAACATGTTAATTCTCTTTAAACAAAACAAGGCACGCTCGCCTTAAAAACCAAGGCGAACCGGGTTCAATCCCCGGCCAAGTCACCGGACTTTTGCAAGTGGGAATCGCGCCGGACAATGTCGTTGGTTTTCTCGGGGATTTCCCGTTTCCCCCGCCCCTTCATTTCGGCGCCTCTCCATATTCGCTTAAATTACCCTCATCGGCTCTCAAGATCTCGCTGTTAAGAGCCGCCTAAATCTCTTTACACATTCTTCACAATTAAGCAAAAAATTCTTTTGTCACGGTAACCGAACCAATTGTTTGAACATGACTGTAAAATTGATTTTTTTTTACGAATACCGTGGATCCGAAATCACTGTTTACACTCTTTGGACGCGAATAATGGAGAAAGGATTATAAACAATCTGATGGGACTGCTTGCATTTGACGGTGTAAGCACAACGCCGGATGTGTGCGAAAGTTACTAGCAATTAAAACTTTTCAAAATAGCTGCCGTCAGCAGCCAAACATCGTCTGCAACGCTGTAGAGCACAACGATAATCAGAATAGTCCATTCACAATTATTTACAAATTTCCTGAAGCCCTGATTAAGTTCTACTTCCAAGATATTCCTCCGCCCCATACAAACAAAACTTAACCGAGTCTATATAATTACTCCGTATTCGTGCGCACCCAGTGTAATAATTTGCATAACAACTATTGCTGAATAAGCATTGCCAATACACACATTTTATCCCTGTTTTATTCACATTTTTAAGAATGAAATATTACAATTTATAAACAAAATTTAAACAGAAGTTCAATTTAACAGAAAAATGTGTTTCGCATGTATATATATATACACACACACACACACACACACACACACACACACACACACACACACACACACACACACACACACACACACACACATATATATATATATATATATATATATATATATATATATATATATATATATATATATATATTCCTGACTACAGCATACCTGGCTTGCATTCTGTCCTGTCTGGCAAAACTGCTGTGTTTGGAAGCGTTTCTTTGTTGTGTTGTCCCATTTTGTTTCTACTTATTTCGAAGGTGTATATATCAATATTTTTTCGTAATTAGTTGCTGTTATTTTTTTTGAATACTCCTTCATACAATTTTTTTTCACTGTATACATATATTTATTTTCTTGTCCATACGATACTTGTATTATGTAAGTATTTTTTGTGCTCAGTCCTGTTTTCCGTGACAGATATCGGCATCGCAATGACTTATGACCAGAAATATCCTTCTAGTCGTTCACCCCCGTTGCATTATTCATTCAAAATATCAGAAGTGACTTTTATGTTAACAGAAGTATAAAATGATTGCGATTCATGACATGTTTAGAAGACAAACAAACTTGTCATACTTGGGGTGGTTTTCCAAAGGTTTGATTCGAAAAGTGTGAAGGAACTGTGAATTGATTATAGCCACGTTTTCCAAGGGAGTGGATTCACTGGCGGTAAAAATTACGTATCATATCGCAACTGTTGTCCGTGGCTTTATGGCCCACACACCGTGCGTCACAACTACACAGAGATACATTTATAACGGCGTTAAATCTGGAGATCTGCGTGGATACTCGACACTTCCCCGTCGGCCCGGCCACCACCCGACAAATCTTTCATCCAGGAACGGCCGCACCTCATGATGGTAAAGTGGCGGTGCACGGACCTGCTGGAAGAAAAGAATCGTCTACATTTGTCCTGATTCGCCTGAAGTACATACTAATGCATACTTGTCCCCGGAAGTGACGTCGTAAGTGCTGTCGGAATTGTACCTGAAGTATGCACGTGTTAAAGAAAACTAATATGTATACTTCTCGCTTACTTTCGAAATATGTGCTGCCATTTTGAGAAATAATTTTTGATTTCCGACATAATTATTTTCTTAAAAATTTTATAGGGGAACATTACTACTTTGCAAACATAGAATTTTGAACTGAGTTAGTAATTATCGCAAGGTTCACCTTAAAAAAGGCCTAAAAAATGAATTCGTACTAGGCCTATGTTCCTAACCTATAGAAGCTAAGATAAAACAAGCGATGGAAATTTCAAATTCACGTACACTAATACAAGATAATAAATGCTATCTAAACCAAATTTAAATATTATTTAAAACTTGATTTAAACCCTTAAACTGTCGGCAATTATCAAATTATTAGTCGTAATACACGTAAATTAAAAATGGTTAGCTGGCTAATAACTGTTACCGAAGCCAGCAAGACCGCCTGTCCCAATTCATCAGGTTTGGTGCCAAGGGTAAGTGAAGTATGCAGGGATGCAAGTACGCCAGTATATACCTGAATTCGGACATGGCCTGAACATAGTTGATGAACAGCTGGCATGATGATTTCCTGCAACATAGTATGATAACTTTTACACGTCATCGTCCCATCAAAAAATAAAGGCCCTAAGAGCCCTCCAAAACCTGTTCACGATAAAGTGAGCACTTTTGAAATCAACCTTAGAAAAAAATCACTGCCCTTGCCTGCATATATTTTAGGCGCGCACTGAGTGACATGCGCCCGGTAAAGTTGGAAATAATGGATGGAAAGTAGTTCCATATCTTAACGTCGAACAAAAAGTGTTAGGTCATCATTTATGAACTCTTAAATTATTCCTCATAATTTCTGTTATTTTTTAATCCATTGAAATATAAAATTTACCAGATTTGTAACATATTTGCTTTTATAATAATTCCGCAGTTTCACTTGACTGACGCATGAATATATTGAAGAGGCCCATGGCAATGATAATTTTACATAAGGCAGAATAATACACGATGTGAATACAAGTAGATCTTCCTCTACCACAATGTAGGTAATTTTCATAGGCCCAGAACACAGTTTTGCAGTTAACGTGCTGGGATTCGTCATCTACTTTGCTTACTTTAATATGCGGTTGACTCGTGGTTTACTGGCACGTGACCCAGGCATAGCTTGCCTTACTGCCTTCCGACTTCCCGGAGGAACGCGCGGATGTGCGTCACACGGTACTCGCACCTCCTTTCGTCCGTTGACGTTATCTACCCGCCACACTGTCGCTTCCTTACATCACGCAGATTTCCATCCCTCTCAAACTTGTCACGCGATCGTGCCATTGTTACACGTGAGTGTGGTGCAGTAAAGAATTCTGCCCTCCATCCTGTACGTCAGTAATGTCATCACATTTCCGATTACACTTTAAAGTCCAATTGCGTTTCTCGAAAGAAGGCATTGCCGTTTCCGCAATTTCTTCCACATTTGTGACGCGTCCTCAGAAAGGGTACCTTAGGCTCGAAAACGATAGTTTCGAATTTTCAACGTGACCTTGGGCCTCCTGAAAACGTTTTCGCCCTAAGGTACTTTTTCAGAGACCGCGTCACATTTGTAGCTTTGCCGCTGGTCACTCCAAACGGAAATGGAGACGGCGGAATTACTACAAACTCTGGCACACACCCAACTTTGTCCTTAGAGCGTCACATACACGCTGTCCGATCATACTGTCCTAAATACTTTTATTTTATTAAAGTGGTAACAATATAAACATAATTTGGAAACCCGTTACTTATAAAATGGTTTTGTGCAAAAAAATTCGTATAAATTACATCGGAAGAACCAACTAGGTGCTCGGCGCAACAAATTAATTCTAAATGTTTGATTTGGATACAGGGAACGAATGTAATTGTTACGAACACGAGCGCATTAACTGTGTAATTAAAATATTGTTCGGCGAAAATTAATACTCGTCAAGTAAACTTATTTGGCCCCTGCGACTCTTTGTTTCTTTCAGAACACATCAGCACATTGAACGGCAACTCCATGCTACGGAGACACTGCAGAAGAAAATACTAACCGCAGAATGTATACAAAATAATGGTGGATTGATTGTTCATATCGTCAAAAAAATGTCTCGTGGTATAAAAAGTTAACCAAGTGCCAATACATTTATGTTCATGTTCCCTCTTCTTTTTGGTATTATATGCAGGTTACGATTGCAAACCACGGGGCGATGATACCGTGCCAGCTACACTTCGAAACGAACTCCGGCAAAACTCGAAAATTTTTTAGTAACATAATGGTACACAGGAGATCCAGATATCTTTATAATCAGGACATTTGTTATCAATGACGGCTGTACATAATAGTATAATGCAGTAGCTAGCATACATCAAACAGATGTTGTGCTGTCAGCGGGTGACTTATTCTCGCACCGCACATGTCGTGTATGCCTACCGTTTCATAGAACGTGTTATTTTTATCCAAGCTGACAGTCAACAGTGCGATGGCACTCTGAAAACACACATAGTTGCTTGTGTCAGGCGAAGGAGGTCAGCATGAGAGAAGAATGTTTGTGTAGCATGTTGGACTTGTTGCTTACCACCCAGACAACTTCGACGTTTCGTCGTAACAGCGCCATTTAAGAGTGCAGATCCCAAGTTCGTTGTAAAATAATGAATAGCTATTCCTCTTGCCCTCTTCAGAAACTGCATCACTTCTAACCAGAAATGGCACCGCGATAATTGCGAGGCTAACGAACTTGGTCTTCCACCACAGGTTCTCCGGCGGGGTAACACACATATTTCACACGTGAAGAACATGGCGGACGTAGCTATTGGCCAGTGGGTTTTCTCTGAGTGTTCCCGTTGCCTTCGCCCTTGCATTTTATCACTGCTCGATCTCTCTACATCAGGAATGGCGCTGAATATCATCTTTTGTAACGGAGTTAAGCTACCTAACGTTAATCTGGCTTGGGTCTTGGGTACTTACGTTGCTAAAGACGTTTGCCCGTTGACGGCAGACCGAGGAAGCGCTACACTCCGCGACGCGGGTGCCTCGTGGAATTCAGCGGCGGCCAGAGATCCAATGGGTCTGCGGCATTTCCTTTCACCTCTGCCGACAGAGGGGGTTGTGAAGCCCGCGCCGCCTTTGTGTTTGATTGGACGCCGATCTACTTCTGTTTCGAGGACCTTCTCCACAACTTTGGGGAGGACGGCGGTTGCGAAATCTGTACTATAAATTCCCTGGCAAATTAAGCATAGGTGGTCACTTGGGAGGAAGTCGCGCTAAGGGGTTGGTTTCACTTCGAGACGTGTAAAATGTAGGAAATTTTAATCTGAGCCCTATTGGAGAATTTGCGCCAGTTAAGAACAGTACTTTTTATATCTGCATTGTTTTAACGGCACATTTTTATGTAACACCTTAAATTTTTATAATGTTTCTAAAGTAATTGAGGAATTATAAATTTATAAATGTTTTTTACTCCTTTTTCAAAGTCATTATTTTTGTACCATAATTCTACTTCATATTGTGTAGATTTTAGGACGGAGGAAGCAAGAAAAACAGTTGAGAGGCGCCCGGAAATGAAAATTGTAATTGGAACTACTTAATTTTCACTTTCTACAGTCACCCTCTTAAATGAAATCTGTATTTCTATTGATTTTATTTCTTTTTTTGCCTCCGATATTTGTGTCTCATGAATGACATGGTCGTGGAGTTCGGGACAAGTTTTGTAGAAGTGCTATAGTGATCTCATGGTTACTAAGACTCTGTCGCACTTTTCTTGAAGCTTCCAAATCTCTCGACTCATTTATCGGGGATTCCGCCTTTCAAATGCATGAGTCCCATGTATGTTATGTTCTCACCGCTTGACCTGTAAATTATGTATTTGTTGAGCAAATATTCCATCATGAAAGAAAGACACCAGGAACGACACCTTAATTTTGGAAGAGAAATTCTACGAAGTAAACAAATTAGGTACATAATGATCAAAGCTTCAAGAACCGAAAGAGGTAATCTCTTATTTGACATTTTGAAAGGAGGGTAGACGTCACCCTGCTGTGGGAACCTTTTCCAGCGCTCCTGTTCAAGTTCGATAGCAGATACGGCCTCTACCGAGGTCCTGGAGAGACGCCCGGACGTGAGGGCATTCTCCGCTCCAGTGATCAGCTTTTTCCAGCACTCACTCTCTCTCTCTCTCTCTCTCTCTCTCTCTCTCTCTCTCTCTCTCTCAATCTCTCCTGTCATCTCCCATCACCAGCTGGAGAGTCTGCAGAAGGGTCGCGAGCAGAGAAATTGCCTTCCCTCCATGCTATCGTTTGCTAGCCTACCATCTCTCTGTAGTATTGAATTAATAAGTGAATTTCTAACATCACTCAGAGGAAAATTATTTTATACATAGGCCTACTGCCATTGCATAACTTTATTGTATGCCGCAGAATACCTCGAATGCTATATACGAATTCGGAAAGACAGAAAATGTGCTAAGGTTAGCTAAGAATTACTAGATAAGAAATTAAGGCTACTATGACTCTTTAACTGGACTGGATATATTAAACGTAAGTCAACAATGTGAATAAAAAAATGGCACAAAGAAAATCACAGAACGGAACGACAAACATCTAGAAAACGACGAAGAGCCTAGCTCTCTTTTATACATCGGCAACAAAAAAAGTGACTGAAAAATAAATCAAATTGCAGTAATCTAAAGAGAGGACCGAAACATAGTTCAACCACACTGCACACGAATCAGAAAAAAAGTTGAGGTAAAATCGCCAATGTTCTATTTTTATTGTAAATATTTTTTTTTTCATTGACTTCCGCGTAATTTTTTTCCTTATTGATATCCCTTCAATTTTTAATTATTTTTTTAAACATAGGTAAAATATGTAAGAATTCCGGAAAATCAATGAAGTCAGTATTCACAAATTAAACCATGCATGAACATTTGAGTAACTACTGCATGAAATGAGCAACAAGTACAGTATAATACAAATAGTATGGAAATAGTTCAGAACAACACGACTTTGATAACACAGGAAAACTAAGTGCCCAAAACAGATGTAAGCACAGAAGTAATTTTTCGATCAGTTACATACCGACACAGTGGCGTTCAGATAAATAATAAAATTGAATTTAGAGCCTTAAAAATAATGTTTGCACTTCGTCCAACGCAACAGAGAAAAAATATTCACCCAAATACTTAGTTCTCAATAAAATCTTTATACATCATATGGGTTTAGTTAGAATAAAAAATTAATTGTCAGTTGAAGTGTATAAACTCTGCTGCATTTCAAAGCCGCAATCATGGTGGTCGGGCGGCACTAGGGAGAGGTGTGTTCGGACACTCCAGACCTAATGGTAGCTACGGCAGGGCAATCGACTTCTTCGGGAGTGGTACCAGCAGTGCCATCGACCTCTTCGGATGGGCTGCCTGCAGTAGAACCGCTGCCGTCTGCTATGGATACGGAACCAATGCCACCAAAGACTTCTTCAGGCATGGTGCCGATAGCACCATCAACTTATTTTGTTGGATCACCTACCACAGCATTACCATCGATAACTTCGCCAAGGCTTCGTTGCCGTTATTGTGAAAAAATATTTGCCTAGAGCCAAAGTGCGAGGAATCATGAAAAAATTACTTGTGTGAAAGGTCCTTCCTGTGTCATGCTACAACGTGTAAAGTGCAAACGTCTGTTCAAACGAGGTGATAAGCTGAAGAGACATGTCAAGAACTGTAAAGGCAGAGTTCCTGCAGCTAAGGATCGCCCTGTACTAGCTATTTGCGATACACTATCGACGAACCACGTCGACTGGCACCCTAGTTGATGCTTGAACAGCGTTTCAGTCTGTTGCAAATACACGTTTTACCAAGAAACAATTAAACGTGTGTCCAACGCTGAACTACACGAGGAACACACACTTCAGAAGAGGGCTGTTGTGTACTTTCAAGACACCATGCACATCAGAAACACCAGTAGTATAATTATCTCCGTTCCGGGATAACGGATTCCGGAGTAGGAGCCAAGCACCAACGACCGCCATATTGAATTTCCATTTTCCCCTTTTTTATTTCCAGATGTACCATTTTTCCCTTCACAATTGATAATCTTTCGCTTAAAATTACATCTTTTCCCTTAAAATTCATTTTCTTCCCCCTTTAACTTTTCCCATTTTTCGTTCAAAAGGATCGATTCCTTCATTTGCAAGGACAAAGCAACTTATATGCAAAAACGATCCATTGTAAGGATTTTGGGGTTCGTATTTTACCAGTGACCTTGACCTTCGACCTTGACCTTAAATAACCTTGAAACCAAAACATCCCAAAAATCCCAAAAAAATTATAAAAAAAAAGTTAATCAAGAAAAACTTTACATCGATGACTCCGACCACCAAGTTTTATTAAAGTGGCCTTGTCCCCAATGACCTTGAAAATAAGAACTCGAGAAAAAATTGTAAAAATCGAATAAATGCATAACAGTCGACGAGTATTACTGAGTACGACCACCATATTAGATCCAGGTTACCTTGACAGTGATCTTTTACCTTGACTCAGAGACCATGAAAATACTTGAACACAAAATAATTCCTAAAAAATTCTTAACTCCCACAAAATTTCCAAAAATTACAACAAATTCTCAAAAAAAAACCTTGCCCAATTGACTCAAGATTCAAAACTCAAGACCCAAGACTCAAGACACAAGACCGAAGACCCAAGACCCCAGACTCAAGACCCAATACCCAAGAATCGAAACCAAAGACCCCAGACTCAAAACCAAAGACCCAAGACTCAAGAACCAAAATAAGAGTCTCAAGTATAAATACTCAAGATCCTTGACTCAAGACACCCTTGACTCAAAACCTTTGGCCCAAGACTCAAGACTCTTGACCCAAGACTCATGACTCATGACTCAAGGCTCAAGAGCCTTGATGTAAGACTCAAGACCTTTGACCCAAAAGTCAATACACAAGACTCATGACTCAAGACTTAATACCCTGACCTAAGACTCAATACCCTTGTCCCATGACCCTTGACCATTACCTTAAACTTAAAAATATGTAAAATCCCAAAAATTAGAATAAATAATTAAAATAGAAATAAAGACGTTTAAATATCTAATATGTGTACATAACTGTGTCCGGAGTCAAATCCGACACCATGCTCTCTCATTCTGTTCTTTCGACTGTCATGATATGACATCAGCCAATCACCATATTGAATCCAAGTGACCTTTAACTTGACCGTTGATCTTGATCATAAGGTGTTGCATGACATGAAAACCAAACAATTTCAAAATCCTACGAAAAAATTGAACATTTCAAAAATGCATAAAGAAAATTTAGAAACGAGTATTATTTAAAAGTTTATTTCAAAAACTTACATTTTTGGAGGTTCCCCTAGCACCACGTCCAGCAGACAAATGGAATTCGCTAATGTTTCTTATTAGTTGATTAGTCGTTTCCTTCCAATCCCTCTACCAATGGTTCTCATTAGTTGATTACTTGTGCTCGCTTAACCCCCAAAAGTGTTTTTTGTTGATCGAGAACAGACAGTCCATATAATTGTCCACTACTAACTGGTCAGAGGAAGGG
This sequence comes from Dryococelus australis, assembly GCA_029891345.1. Lineage (NCBI taxonomy): Eukaryota > Metazoa > Arthropoda > Insecta > Phasmatodea > Phasmatidae > Dryococelus > Dryococelus australis. The sequence continues at coordinate 62,498,295 of CM056998.1, read as the reverse complement.
ACCATACCGACCAACAATACTAATTAACGACTGACTGCACACAAAACCGACTCCACACAAGAATAACTCCACCCAAGACCGACTTCACCCAAGACTGCCCCAGTAACAACTTTTTGTTGGCCCAACGTCTGGTTCTAGCGTTGGGCGAAGGTTGGAAAATATATTTAGGCTCAACATGAAAAGGTCATTCGGGGCAACGTTGTCTCAATGTATATTTTTGCGTTGACTGCCAACTGAAATATGATGCTTAACCTACATTATTAGGCCAATGAAAATTTGGGGTTTTCCGCACACTTTCCTAAATTATTTCTCTTTCAAACATATGCCATATCAATTAAAAAACCGAAATGCTGGCTGTAGGCTTTACTTCGGTGTTTCGTGTGTATATAACAGATCACTAATATAATATGACATAAACCCAATCACTAACTAACTTTAGTTTTACGTTGATTGTTCATAGTATTTTGATAATTTGCCAAATAATATACTTTTCTCTTTGAGAAATGCATTCGCACAATCATTTATGCGCAGTTAGTAAAGTTTTGCGAAGATGCGTTATTGCATACATAATGCCAACTAATAAACAACGTTCTGTCAATGTTGGTTACCAGTGTTTTAAATAAAAAAAATAACAACAAAATTTTCAGACATTAACTAACCCTATCTTTATTCATCACACACCACTTCTTATAATGACCCGAATCTTTCGTTGTTGGGTATCCGATTCGAACCCACGACCCTTCGATGAGCAGACCAACACCTTATACATTATGCCACTGTAACTTGCTATTTACTAATAATATTGCAACTTGTTATTCCGAGTGCAGAAAGAGGTATGCATCATTTTCCAGTTGGAATATAGAATGTTGGCCTAACATTCGAAATGCATGCCAGTTACCAACTGTATGTCTACGAACGTGCTGCCAACAATCAGCCAACCAATACCATAAAAATATATTTGAAACCAAAAAAATATATATTAAAATCCTAACTGATAAGCAAACATGACAAATTACCGATCATGTTTCCATCCCATACATAATATTGAGTATTTTTGTAAATGTGTTAGTCATATAACATTGGCTAGACCGGCCAATAAACTAAAGAAAAACTACTACTTACCAACTGTTTGGTTTGCAACGTTATCCCTAACATAAAATCAACGAAACATATTTCAAAGAAAAATGGTCAGTTATATGGGAAAAGCATTTGTACGTCATTAAATACACGAAAGGGGCATCGTTTTCAATAAGAATACCCATTCCCTAATGTTAATTTTAAATGCTTGTCATACAGTGTTGGCCCAAGATAAAATTACTGTCCAGTTACCAAATGTATGTCTACCAACTAGTTGCCAAAAAAAGGCCAACCACGACCATAAAATAATATTTTTAATACAATTGGTAATGTATTGAAAAACGAAAACTAAACATGGAAAATTATTTTTTCTGTTCCCAAACTTTATATGGAGCATTGTTGAAATTATGTCATAAACACAACGTTGACCCAACTAACGAAAAAGGACCAAACACCAACTGATTGGTTCCCAATATCGCTTGAATGCAAAAAAAAAAAAAAAAAAAAAAAAAAACCATATCTCATAGAAAAATTGTCAGAATCGTGAACAAAATTTGCATCTCGTACAATAGAGAAAAAATGCATTGTAGTCATTAAGAATAACTTTTTCCTAAATTCGACATTAAAATGTTGGCTTTACAACGTTGGCACAACATTTGACGATCAAATTCTATTTGACACAAAAATATTAATGTTTAAAAAAAAACCTAAATGTTAAGCAAACATCAAAAGTTTTTTTTTTTTTTAATTCAAAAAATGTTATTGAGCATTGTTGGAAATATGTTAGTTACACAAAGTTGGCACGACTAAAAAAAGTACCAACCACCATCTGTTTGGTTTCGAACATTGTCTCAATATAAAACCAACTCCACATATTACAAAGAAAAATTGTCAGTATCGTGAAAAAAATGTGTATTTCATAAAATGCAGAAAGGGACATTGTTTTAATTAAGAATATCCATTACCTAACTTTGACATAAAATGCTGGTTTTTAACTATGTTGCCCAACATAAAAGTACGTGCACATTAATAACAGTAAATTTACCAAATTGTTGCCAACTTTTAGCCAACCATTTTAAAGTTTTCAAAAATTGCTCTTGCGACATGTTCTGACTTTTTGATATGATGAAGTGTTGAAGTATGTTTTTCGAAGGTATTTCATTAGAATTTTTTAGTAAAATATTTGTTTGGCATATTACGTTGGGCCAACATTGAATTTTTGTGTTTTATAAACCAACATATTGCCAACCTTTCCAACCAAATGCCAACCGTTAGGCCAACGTATGTTGCTACTTGGGTGATTCCACTCAATACTAACTCAACACAAGACTAACTCCACTCATGATTGGTTCATGACAAGACTAACTTAGGCCAAGAATAGTTCCTGACGATAGCATCTTTTACAAAACAGCATGTACCAACCTGCCAAACCACCCATCTATACAAAAAAAAATGATGATGGACAATCTCGAAAAAAAAGTCTCCTAAGAAGAGTTTCGTAGCTAAACTCTTCGCAGAAAATATTCGCAGAATCTTCGCAAAATATTTCTACCAGAGCTGTCCTTACCAAAGGGTCATACTAACTTACCAAGCTGATGAGATCAACTGACCAGGCCAACCAACTAGTTGCGAAAATTCCTCAAAAATATTCCCCTCGTATCCTTCGTTCGCTTTACAGAACGTAGTAAGGCATAGTACTTAAAACCTAACTATAGCTCTTGTCCTACATGCACTCACGTAATTTTAATCTAAAACAGAATTTACACGACTGAAATAATAAGTCTTTCAAAGAAGCAGAAGACACTCTACAAGAAATTCAACACGCATTACTATACACATTTTATTTATTTACTGACTATATGCATTCTATCATTCTAATTTTTGGAACATTCCATCTTTAAATTTTTCAGTTGTCTGTAGATCATATATAGTAGCCAACACTCTCGCATGATGTAGCCCCGATTATTTAGTTAATCGATGATTGAAGATATGTCAACAATGCGCGAGAGATCCCCGTGTTTTTGCAGGTCAGTAAAATATATGAGTTTATCAACAAGTTCATTCGGGTCTTCGGGAAATATGTAACGAGCAGAACTGCAGCCTTCTACCTTGTTCACGCCACTTGTCGAAATAATTTCACCTCCGCTTCATATACTTGAACAAAGCTTAGACAATTAGACCAGATTGCCAACGCACGACATTCGGGCGCACTCCGTGGAATAATAATGTACGTAAGAACTATTTATTACTAGGCATTACCAACACACCTGTTTTGTCCCTGTCTTTATATACATTAGTTAAAAATGAAAAAGAAAACTTATGGATAAAATATAATAAAGTTCAATATAACCAAAAATAAGATACTTTTCCGTTAACACAAGTCTAAAATCATTGTGATATATGACAATATTTACGAAATAATCAAACGTTCTTCATTGGGGTTTTTTCAAAGATATGATTTAAAAAAGTGTGAAGAAACCGCGATTAGACTGGTTAAAGTTAGGTAATTCCGTGATGCTAAGACTTTTCTGTTGCTGTTTCGAAAATATTAGGCTATGGTTGTTTGTCTTTGTTTCATGAGATAGAGGGATTCGTTATGTACAATTTTATAGAAACATTTAAAGTAGCGATTTTCCCCCCAGTTATTGAGTAACAATATTTGGTAATAAACGTAGGTAACTCGGTGATATTCTAGTTACTCCGTGATAGTTTGGTGTATACCATTAAATTTATTATTTGACTGAAAAATATTTTTAATGCAATGAATCTGTGAATATCACAGTAATGAGGGCTTGGTACATCTGAAAGACCATAATGAAAATTCACATTGCACAACATAATTCACAAATGGTAAAGATATTCAAATTTGCAAAATAAATTTACACAATTTTTTTTGCGATTATTTTTAGGAAAATGGTAGAGTCCTTAAGCTTCAACAACCCTATAACCCACACGTCTCACCTAGTTAACTGTATGCGCAAAGCCTAACGCCTGCGTTGTTGTTATGTAGTTCACTACCTGAAGTTCAATTTCAGGCGTCATAACAAAAGGTTTTCCAATTTTTGCAAGTGTTGCACAGTCTGGATCTGCTAAACATTTGGTGCAATAATCTTTAAGTGTACTCCACAAGATACTAAAATGTTTACTAGCATTGTTCACTTTTCATCTTTCATCCTTCACTAAAGTGAAGTTAGCATCGAATAATTAATGGTGTTATTTTGATAGCCTTTAAACAATTCACTTACATTACAGGTTTGGAGCGCAAAGTGCGATGTTTCAATTGCTTTATCATGAAATTCATTAACCGTTCCCTCATTGTAGATGCATATTTTATTACTTCAGCAAGGAGTTATTAACGTACTATAATTCTATAACATGTGCTATTAAGAGTTTTTAATGCGAGAGGCATTAAAAATGCAACTTTATTACAAGTTTGGGGTACAAAGTGCGATGTTTCAATGGCTTTATCATGGAATTCATGAGCCGTCCCCTCAATAACGATGCATATTTTATTACTAGAGTAAGGTGTTATTATCGTACTGTAGTTCTATAACATGCGAAATTAAGGGTTTTTAATTTGAAACCCCTTAAACGTGCAACTTTATTTAGGTTTTGGGTACAAAGTGCGATGTACGTATGCCTATAGAAAAAAGTCGGCGAGACAAATTCGAATATGGGATTCGAAGATAACTTCACTTCAGTTCATTCTTCACAAACTGCAACACTTCTTTCAGGCTTTCAGACGTGTAGGAGCGTCCTGGCTTATTCCGCTTTGGTGGCAATTCAACGCGAAGCGTGACGGAAAAAATCCCAAAACCTAAGAAAAACCACTACACTGCTCAGATCACACACCTTAAATACGTGATACTACTTCCATGTCAATTTTCTACGTTTATTATATGTATCATACATTTGACTGTCGTTAATATGAAATCGATACACCAAAAGTTTGTTTCTGAGAAATTAAATTGTTCACTACTGTTTTCATGGTCAGTAATTGTCCCATCCACGCTACTCCGCGCAGCAAATAAATTCAAAGAACTTCATACAGTTGCCTAGAGATGGAGTGCGGGGGCTTAAAGATTCCTAGATGCTTCTGCCATATGCTGGAAAAATCCAAAAACAGTTTGGAGTTCAAGCTACGGCGTAACAGAGAGCATTCTATCTATCACGGAGTTACCTAACTTTACCTACGCTTGAGTCAGGTGTAAGTAAATCAAGCGTCCATCACTTTTCAAAGCAAGCAAAGTGAGGGTTTTCATTCCCAAGTTACTTTCGCTATTTGAATTAAGACAACCCAGATACACGTATCGAAATTCGCGAGTGTTGTTGAGGATATGTTCAACAACAACGAACTTTTTACTGACATTATTGTTTGGTACAATGAGACAACACTTAAATTTAATGGGACTATCAACCTCCATATTTATGTGTACTGGGCAAATAAAAATCCGACTTTGTGGTGCAGCAAGAAATTTCTCTCTCTGGGTCAACGTTGTGGTGCGGTATATTTACCAGACGACTTATGAGGCCCTTCTTCTATGACGGAATGGTGAAAGGTTGTTACCATAGCATGTTGCAGGAAAACATTGTGCCTGCTTTTCATCATCTCCTCCCGCATGGCGATTTTTTTTTTCTAGAAGGACGGTGCACAGACGCGTTGCAATCGAAATGTGCTGCCGGTCGTGGTTGAGACATCAGTTGGGGGTGTGGACGGGCTGACGAGGAAGTATTGAATATCCTCCCAAACCTTCCGGTCTCACGCCTTTATAACGGTGTTTGTGCGGAACTCTGGGAGAAATGCCGTGTAAGCCACAAATATACGGACACTGAATATCACGAGTGACGCGCAAATGTGACCGTCTGTGCAACATTTGTAATGGAAACTGTAGCTGCTAATTGCCGTTCTGTTCTACAGCGTTGCATGCGACGATGTCCCTCTTGTTGATGATAGTGGGCATTATGAACATTCGTAACCGTCAACATTCGCGCATGCCCAATGTTGTCCTTACAGGTTCAAATAGACGTAGTCCCATCACATTTCCTTTAACATATTTCGGTTATTCGCGTTCAGAGTGTGGAAAAATTAATTTGAGACATCCGATAGATAAAATAAATTAATAATATTTGTTGATACAGATTTTAGACATCATCAAAAACTGTTAGGATAACATAAGGATACTTTTGGTACAATTGGTTCCCTGTAAAATAAACATTTTTCGACTTAATCTTTGGAGAAATATTCGCCGCCCATGAAGTTTATATTTTAATCAAGATTGGATTTCTCGAAATGATTCTGCGAGGGGATAGTGAAAACATTTAAAAATCTTACTTAAAGAGTAACTTTAAAGTTTTTGACCCATTAAAAGTCGTTATCACTGGTTTAGTATAAATAATAGTTATAATTGGCATTTAAAATACATAATTGATAATTTTTCTGGGAAGTATATTTTATGGTATTTGATTTATGCTTGGGTGCTAATTCATGAAAATGAATACCGAATAGCTAGATAAGAAAAGTATGACATTATAAAGCATCCTTTTAATTTTGTATAAATTAATATTCAATATAAATATTAAAATTATAATCAGTAGGTTACTGATATAAATTAATTATGTTTCATATCTCGTTACGTTGTGTAATTCTGTAAGTCATTATTCCCTTTTTTTTTGCGAGCAGTTAGAAATGAAACAGGCGAAGCAATTCCTCCCATTTTTAGTTCCCAAGGTCATATTAAACGTAGCAGTAAAATAGTACTCGATCAACGCGATATCTGTAGTCTATATTATACTCAAACTAAGAACACTTGTAGCTCAAGGAAACGAAAAACGCTCAACATACGTTCTCTCAGATCTAATTCGTCTCACAGTCGATGTTCAATGTTAAAGACTGTTCTCGATAAAGTGAGCACTTTTGAAATCAACCTCAGAAAACAGTCACTGCATCTACCTGCATATATTTTAACGCGCGCACTGAGTGACATTTGCCCAGTGAAGTTGGTAATGGTGGAGGGGAAAGTAGTTACATATATTAACGTCGAACGAAAGTGTTGTGTAACCATTTGTTCTAACTTAAATTATTTTTGTATCTCGCTTTCTGTATTTTTTTTAATGCATCGAGATGTAAAAAGGCGCAGATTTGTACGTTATTTCCACTTCTAATAATTCCACAATTGCACCTGACCGACTCATGAATAAAGTGAAGATGCCAATGGCAATGTTAATTTTACATAAGACGGAAGAGCACATTACGTGTATTCAAGTAGGTTTTAAGCAGGGCTTTCAAAAGTGCTCATTTTACAGTGAACAGCAAATAGGTAAAATTGCAGCGGTTTTGTCATGAACGTAATGATAGTTATTTCATAGTGTTGGTGAAGGCAATGAGAATATCATATATTTTATTTCGCGGTTTCTTGGAGTGTGGAACTGAAAGTGTCGCTGCTACCGCACTGAATTCTTATCTCTGGGCGCACGCCGGAGAAATTCTTCCGGGAGTTTAGGACGTGCTCGGACGAAATGGGCGAAGGGGTGGAAGAAGAGGGGGAATTGTGTTTATGAGCTCGCTCTCGCAACCCTCCCTCCCCCCGACCCCCTCTTCAAGAAACGCCATAAGCGCCACCCAGTTAGAGTCCAGAGAATTATATCTGAGCTAAATTGTTGGGCAATTCATTTGCAAAAGCGGTCACGTATGTCGTTTATTCTCAGCAACGAAACACCGCTCTTTAGAAAGTTATTAACTGCGGGAATTTTTACTACCTCGTGTACACACATTAACGTACACGAACACGCAAAACGCACGTGCTTCAGAGACTTGAATTCTGGAGCACGCCACCTCCACAATTGCCACTTCTAGCATCCGTCTCCCCTAAGATAAGGCCAGGAAGTTTATTGGTATGCCATGTTTATCGTTTGAGAGTTATCGTTAAATATTGGCTCTCGATCTGCATGCCAAACACGTGTAGACTGCCTAAAGGATTTTTTATACTTTCGCTATTTCCCGTGGTGGAACACCGAAAATACGTAATTGACTTCTACGAAAATAATGTAGAAATTCAATGATCCAGCAACAATAAAGTACTAGCAATGTCAGAAATACTGTTAATTTTTTCAATGTCGTTTTCATAAATAATTGCGAAAACATTTTTAAATATTCAAAACTGCAGTAACTTATCGGCCAGCGTTAATTTTGGAGATCTTTCTACTCCACTTCTGAAGAGGAAAAATGAATGCCTACAATTTGTATGTGCTTCCATTATTTTCTCTTTCGTAGTTTCACTATAAATTAAATGTCATAGAATATTAATTTTGATTTGGGAACAAATTGAGCTTTTAGAATCTTCATGTAATTGGTGAGAGATTGTAACCTATTATGGTAGAAAAATTAAAATCAAATAAGTGTATTTTAAATAGAACGCTTTGTTGTATAAAGCAGGATTTATATTACGGAAGGGTATTATTATGCTTTTTAAAATTGAAAATGTTATATCTGTTCTCACTACCTTATTATAACGGGATTACTTTGGATATCCATTCCTTATGAAGAATACTTCAGAAATGCTGTCGATATCACACGAATAATCTACGGGATATCCCATATTTCCTTGCGAGGTTTTGTAAAAGTTTAAAATATATTACTTTTGAACTTCAGTTATTAATTTTAGTTAATACAATTAACATAACCGCATACACCGCGCTCTGACGTGAAACTTTTATCATACTCATATATACCATTTATATATAGACACATATATTTTGCATAACTGTATATATCAAGGGGCCAGTCTACATGATGTATTTAATGAATCTCTAGAATTCCCAGCTAATGTTATTATTGACTAATTTAAAAATAATTTTAACATAATTGTACAGTACACAGAAAAAAATATATTTACAATTTATTTGGCATGTTCACTGTTTACATATATAAATACCTTATATAACACGATATGCTACGATGTGGTATGAAATAATACAAATGTATGGATTTATAGACGCATGTATTGCTATTAGTATTCATAATTAAAAAATCCTTTTAAAGTACTTTTAAGCGGGTTAAAAAACTAGAATCAGAATTTCTCTAAAAAGTTTCTTTCCATAGTAAATATATTAGTTTGGTTGAAAATGATAACTCTGAGAAAGTCATAGAACATGGTTGTTTGTTTAGTAAGAGAGTCACAGCTCGTTGTGAAATAGTTACTCTCGGGATTGTTTCGTGGTGGCATAAATTATAAACACAATTAATTTTGTCTCGCATCAACATTCCAACGTTTCTGTTGTCCGCCCTGGTTGCTGTGTACGAGAGGAAGTATAGCGAGAGTTTGGAAGTTTGCACAGTTTATGCCTTTAGGTCACTACCTTCTATTTATGACTGAAAATTACTTTTTACTTCTTGTGTGTTGTAAACCGATGTTATAGTCTTGGCAAAATTTTTTTACGTAATTTTGGAGCAAGCTTGAATTTACAATTTAATTTAACTTTCTCTGGTGCCTACGTTGACTTCAAAATAAAACCGCAAAAAACAAGAATGCGCACCCAGGAGTAAACTCAAAACATTTTATCATAATTCTATTATGGTGTCAAAATTCTTGTTAAATTACGCACGAGCAATCAAAATTTTACTTCTGTGCTAGAAAATCGTTTACTTAAATAAATAAAAATAATTGTAAACATATATTTCTTTTGGCCTCTTCTTACAGGTCTAAAGAAGTTGTAGCGACCCGATGGCTTTCTCTCAGGTCACGTTAACAATCTGCTTCTCTTTAGGCGGGTAGTTCTCCAGAGATCGACTGCGCATTCGATATCTCGCGCCCTCCTCTGACCACCTCGCCCTTTCGGACACGACCTATAATTCTCGATCGAGTCAGGTGGGCGTTAAATTTGCGGCGGCGACCTCTGGGGAGCGGGGCAGAGGCAGCCAACTGGTTAGAACAACAATCTGATGGAAAATCTCGAAGGACTGCGCCCCCAGCTACCCGGCATGCCTTTTTTTTTTTTTTTTTTTTTTTTCGCCCCGGTTTCTCCCAACACCGATCCGCAGAGACAAAGTTTACCTTTTAATTGGAACCGTCTACTTGGAGTCCGAATTGCATTGCAGCGTGTTTGGAATAAGTTTTTATCTTACGGAACTATTATACATGTTTCCGATTTGTATACCTACGCGAAGGAAACGTACCACTGACGAGTGCTGAATGGTAACTACAAGATATCACGCATGATATTAATATTATTTTGAACTCCTCCAATGTCATAAAAAAAACGGCTTTAACAGCCTAATGTATCTGGAAACATATTACCCGGACACGAATGAAACTACTGTAGGAGCAAGTATTGAAAGTTGCTACATTGAAATGACAGTATGATCTCTTAAATTCTCATCGGTGCAACGCCGCGCGACGAGATCACTGTGCGTAGTGGCGATTGCGCACTTGATGCGTGTGGTAGTCTCACCCTTATCGTTCCCGTACTTCTCTGCCCTCACACGAGATAAAGCGCTCCAGGTAGGCTTGATCCTTAACAAGGACCGAATGTACACTCTCCTTTATAATTACACGATGCAGTTATACAAAAAACGGTTTTAGTTACACTTTATTCTTCATCGCTGAGTGACACTCGTGCAAGTCTGATTACGCTCAACTTTTTTCTGAGTGATGAACATCAATAAAATCAGAGACAATTTCACGTTGCACGTTTTTACTACAGATTTGCTAAGTAAGAAGAGAACATTTTCATTATACTGGACTCCGAACCACATTTTACAGATCCGACAGTTGGACTGGAATCATTACCGAGCCATCCTCACCACGTTAGTCTAACGCTGTAGCGCTTACGGCCATTGAGGTCAGGACCCAAGTGGAGTTCAGACATGCACGGTCCCAAACGATCATAATATATTCATTGATTCTTTACATTTTCTGAATAAAATCCTTGTAAAAATACCCCAGATTGGATATGTTTGATGTTTCCCTAATTTAATCATTTATACGTGTATTGAACCACATGCAAAATGTACATTGTTTTACATATTTAATCAACGTATTTTATGTTAATATTTGTCATTTCTCACGCTGTAATTTATGTTTTTTTCTCACTTTCCAAATACTGTTCTTATACACATGAAATATATGTCGTTTCCATATAATTTGCAATTGTATTTATTTGAATATGTTTCTAATTTTTATTTTATTTTTATCATTCTAGGATATTTTTACCTTGTACTGTGGCGATTTTATTATGTTTAAGGATAGGATCATAGCTAGATTTAATTTTTGTGTTTATTTTCTATTAATATTTTTATTTCATTTTGATGGTATTATATTAGTAAATGTTTATTTTTATTTAATTTGGTTGTGTACGTTTTGAGACATGGTATTTTTTGCCTTTTAGAAGTTAAGATGTTGAAAGTGGTACTTTGGGGTGTTTAGAGAGTTTCTAGCTTCCCGTTAGCCCACCGGTTCGATTCCTGACTTCCCATTGGCTGGAATATTAGGTCCTATTTAAGTTAACTCAAGCCAAGCTTATCAACCATCGTGCAGCATATACGCTAGTGATAGGACTCTCACCTGTACGTGGGTGCAGAGTGGTATTTAAATTAGTTTTCTAGGGTTTTTTTAGCTCTTTCCTGAAATTTTTTTATGCGATTTAAGTGTTTCCAGCATTAGACAGTGCAAATTTGCCTCTTTTGCTTGGGTCAAAGAGTTAAGAGGTTGAAGCTATGCCGCGAACGTGTACGGTCCGTATCTCCACGTCAACGAGACACCCTACTTATATCCTACTGTCTGCGAGACATTTTGGCTAGGTTTTGTTTGCACCCATGACGAGAATCTACGTGTACGAGAGCAACGGGAGTTGCACGTTTACTGCAAACAGATAAGCCCACCCAAGTATAGTACTAAGGGTCCATATTCAGCGTCAGCCATAAATGTTCTAGAAGTTTTTCCCTTACCGGCGACGCCATATTGTATTTTTTTTTTATGAAACTGATTTTCAGTATCCACTGGAGATTAACAATAATTTTAGGGAGAGGTATTAGTGTTTGAACTTAAGGCAGTGCAGATACGTATCTTAGGGAATTTGCTATGCTAGTACGTCCACTTTCACGTATTTCAGGAGAGTCATGTGTCTGCATTAACTCTTCCAAATTGCCACTAGGGTTTTTCATAGCAGATAGTCCAGAAGTAATAATGAAGTATATAAGAATTAAAAGAATTTTTTCATAATTACTGGACTTAAACTAACGTGGCATGGTGGTCGCCTACTTTATTTCAGTTTGCTATCCATGTGGTTCCCCAGGCTTATTAATTACCTACCAGTTGTGTGTGTGTATATATATATGTGTGTGTATGTGTGTGTGTGTTAAGTGTGCCATGAGTTGACAATGTACACAAATAGTGTAAACTGTAGTGGTCTAGCAACGGGTGTCCGAATAGTAATAGGTATCTTCTGTCAGCGAAGCTTCGGACCGTGCAGAACTGTACTCCATGCTTGGTAATTCTCACTTGGCAACATTTAAAATTAAAACTGAATATTCTTACCGTGTTGCTACCCAAATTTCCCACCTAAATACACACAATAATATCGATTTTGCTAGCACAATGCGGTGGCTTGCTCGTGTAAGTGTACGTCAGTGTAGTACACGCAGCACTAAATAAATAAATCTGCTAGAATCTACGCATAAACTGGATGTGTACACACGTTATACTTCACACATAAAAATGTAAACTACAGATTTCTGACGCACATGCGTGTGGCAAATTGGCCTTCAGCTATTACTGGTTCAGCATACCTCAACGTGAATTAGCACACATGGCTGTAACGTGTGTTACATAAAATCTTTACATACATTATATATATAATCTGAGTTATATAACTTTACAGACTTTTTGGCTATCTCAACGCAGAGACCTAGCGTGCGTTGTATTCTACACAGTAGTTAAGAACATTGTTTTTCTGTTTAATTAAACAATCGCTTATATTTTTTCTACAAATCTCAATATTTAATTCCACAATCAAAGCGAATTTAAAAACATAGAGATAATATATTGCTGGCAATGGCTTTTCCTGCTGTCATGGGTAAGGGATGCGATTTAACCGAGTTGCAAAAGGGGATGATCATCAGCTTTCGACCAAAGCGGGCAGCATTTCGGAAACAGCGTCGTTTGTGAACCGTTCACGTGCGTGTGTGGTAAAGGTGTATCGTGAGCGGGCGAAGGACACCATCGAGAATAACCGTTGGGGAAACTGCGGCGCTCCACGCGCCATTGATGTCCGAGGTGCACGTCGACTACGAAGGTGCGTGAAGGTCAACCGACAGGCTACAGTGGAATATCTCATCGTCCAAATGAATCAGGGGCAGCCAGACACGTGTCTACTGTAACAGTTCAGCGAACCCTTCTGCGAATGGGGCTCCGGAGATGATGAAGGGTGACTGCACTCATGCTAACAGAGGTGCATCGACGAAAATAACTGGAATTTGCTCGATAGTATGGCGACTGGACCGCCGCTTATTGACGACGGGTAGCCTCTCCGACGAGTCACATTTTTAGCTGCATATAAAGATGGACGTCAGCGCGTCCGGCGAAAAACATCGGAGAACTGACTCCCTGCATCCATTGCTGGACGAACACAAGGTGGTGGGGGCAGTGTTATGGTCTGGGGAATCTTCTCGTGGTATTCTCTAGGTCCCTTCATCCATGTGGAAGGCACTTTTGGTCGATATGTTTATGAATCCATCCTCGGAGATCATGTCCACCCATACACAATGATTGTATTTCCTCGAGATGAAATCATCTTCCAGTAAGATAATGCGCCTTGCCACACAGCTAGAAGTGTCCGCACGTGGCTGGAAGAGTACAATCAATACTTCAAAATTCTTCCCTGGCTCTCAAACAGCTCCGATCTCAATCCAGTTGAACATCTGTGGGACCACCTCGATCGTCATGTTCGCCACCTGTCTCATCCGCCACGCACCCTGCAACAGATGTGGGATGCAGTGCAGACAGCATGACTCCAGACACCCGTGGATACATATCAGCATCTGACTGAGTCACTGCCAGCTCGTCTAGCTGCTGCCCGTGCTGCGAAGGGCGGTTACTCTGGATACTAGCAGGTGGTCATAATAATGTGACTCGACTGTGTATAGTATATTTGCGGTTTCTTCACATTTTTATAACCAAACCTTTGGAAAAAAAGATTTATATAAGACATGTTGATTGTTTGATAAATTAGCCGTGTATCGCAAATTTTTACTTACATATTTATAAATTGTAATGTACCAATGATATTTAATATGAATAAAACAGGGAGACAAAAGGTGAGTTGGTAATGCCTAGTAAGAAATAGTCCTTATGCAAAATATTATTACACTGAGTGCGCACGAATGTGGTGCGCTGTCCCTTTGGCGTATTTTTCTAGATTCGATTAAGATTTGTTTGCGTGAGGCGGAGGAATATCCTGGAAGTAGAACTTCAGCAAGGCTTCAGAAAAGTTGAATGTAATCGTGAATGGACTATAAGTGAAAATCTGTCTTGCGATTCCGCAAGGGCAGTTTATGCAATTTCCACGAGACTTGTAGTTTTACTTTGGCGTAAAATTGTCTTAATTACATGCTCCTATCATTAAGATCAAATAAGTTAAATTTTAACTGTATTTGAAATGTGGAGGCCCGGGGGGTGGGGGGGAGCTGCGCCTCGAGCTCATTGGAAGTGCAGCTAGCTCATTCCTTGACCCTTGAAATGAGAAACTTCCCCTCGGCTGGTACATTGAGAAATTATTCTTCTCCCCTCCTTCTAGTTCAGCGCGAAGACATTATAATAGTCATGGTTCATCACTTATTACTCATCACTACTTGAAATTGCCACAGCTGATTTATTTACGTATGATAATTTTGATTTCCGCATATCATCTTATAACATTATGCGAAATACATACAAATTCGAATCATATTCCTACAACTATTAGAATTATGTTCTCATTTAAATAATATCGTCATTTTCGTGTCTATCTCACAATATTTTTTTATGTCTGTGCAGTACACTAATATGATGTGCTGGTTTCTCATGGATACTTTTTACCAGGCTTCTTTACGTTTTGGTTGTACGTGATAATTAGCTTGAAAGGAAAGCTTAAGCAGGGCATCAGAAAATTTGGACGTATAACCACGAATAGATTATAAAGGAATATTCTTTCCCACGGCTGTTTATGTTAAGGTGAGCACTTTTGAAATAAACCATTAAAAAAATGTGTCACTGCCCCTAACTTCATATATTTTAACGGACAACTTACTGGCATGTGCACAGTAAAGTTGTAAATGACGTAGGGAAAGTAGTCCTATAATTTAAATTTTAATTAAAAGTGTTAGGTTAACATTTGTAAATTCTCAAACGATTAATTTTACTTTCTGCTTTTTATAACGCTTGTAAGCGAAGAATTTAACAACATTTTTAAAACGTTTACTTTTCTTATAATTTCATAGTTTCACTTGACCGATGCATGAATAAAGTTAGAAGGCCCATGGCAGTATTAATTTTTCATAAGATGGGATAGCACTTAATGTGCATACAGGTAGATCTTAATCAGATCTTTCAAATTGCTAATTTTACCGCGAACAGCAGATAATTGAACATAATTTTGTACATTTAGATGTCGCATAATTAGAATTTGGTTACTTTGTGTCGTAATTGAGAAGTGGCAGCTTAAATGGCAAGGGATTTCTTTTGGATTTGAACCCTGGACAATTTATGGATGTGTGCACTGTTTACAGGAGTAAGTTAAGTTAATTTGCAAACGTTGATCTCATCTACCTGCCGCCATACAGCGTGGCCATCTGCATAAAGCAATTAAGAAAATATATTTTTAATTTAACGTCGAGTGAAGTAAAAAACATATTTAAATTTCAAAATTATTGCATATTATAAAAGGATTGAGCTTTAAATTCCAACTTCTTTCTAGTAGATACTATTCCACAAGCGAATGGGGTTAACATTTCATTCAAGTCTGATAAAGCTTTAGAATATACACATTTTCCTACATTCTGCTTAACTGGAAAGTCCATATATTTTAAACAGCAGAGGGTAAAGGAGAGTGTACTTAATGTTCACTAGCGGAACGGAATGTAACGGTCACTGTTCTGAAATGAGTATTTCTACTACATTATTCCCATACAACCTTTGTTTGTGGCGAACGTCAGATATTCTGCGAATATAGGTGGAGAGAATGTAACAAAAATATCAGTTAATTTATGTTCTCCGACATAGGGAATTCGGACAAGTGTGTTCGTGGGCACCATACTTTCTCTCTCTCTCTCTCTCTCTCTCTCTATATATATATATATATATATATATATATATATATATATATATATATATATATATATATATATATATATATATATATATATATATATATATATATACACACACACACACATACACATACAGGATGATTCCCTATTTGGCTGATAAACTTCGGTAGGTAATTCTTTACGAAAAAAATAATAGGAAAACATATAGAACACTTTATACGTCAACCGAATATTGAGGGAGGCATAAGCTCTTAAGAATCTAGATTCTGTACCGTATTTGTGCAAAATATTGGTAACGAAGTAAAATGAAATTACAAATCTCTTAAAATGGTTTTATGTTATCGGGATCTTTAGCGTAAGAGCTAGCTCTTATTAACAGCCAGTGTCAACCGGCATATTGGAGTATTTTATTAATTTCTTCCTAATTCAAATGTAGGGGTATTTATTGACAAATGCGGCATTAGAAACTTGCTTGGCTAATTGCCTTAACCATCATTACGGACATAATGTATTAACTACTAACTAATATTTATACAGCAATTACCTTAATCCAAATTATTCATATTAATTCATTCTCATATTTTAATGACAACCAGAAAATACCTATTAACAATCTGGTATAAATTACTGCTGCAACTATACGATGCCAAGCATATTATATATATATATATATATATATATATATATATATATCTGTATTTTTAATGAAAACGGTGGGTCTTAGGCAGTTGTAGCAAGAAAACCTTTTCTTTTCTAAATTATGTCCTAATTTTCAATAAACAAGAATCAAAAGTTCATAATTTCCTGACGGTAAGAAATTTGTACGCAATGCGAGGGTAGCCATCTCTGTTATTTTCATTACGAAGGGCGGTATTAATTAGGGTTAACTCTTACGTTGGAGATAACGATGGCATAAAACGATGTTTGGAGAATTTTAATTAAATTTTACTTAGTTACAGATATTTTGCAAAATTATGTTTTCCTGTTACTTTTTCATAAAGAATCACTTCCGAAGTTCATCGGCCTAGTTGAGAATCATTCTGTACATATATATATCCTGTATATTATATATAAAAATATACGTAAATGTCTGTTTGTGTGTGTGTGTGTTTCGCGTTTGCCAGTGGATTAATTGGAGGCTGCCTTTTAATACTGCGAGTTCTTATTCTGAAAGTATTTTTTAATGATTGATTATTTTTTAGTAGAACGAATTTATGTAAGGTTTCTTATACAATTAATTTATATACATTTTATTAATTAATTTGATTATTTAATTTATATTATTTTTTACAAATTTTAGTTTCATGATATTATAAATTGGTAAAGAATGTAGAAAGAAATTTTTTGTCAATTAAAATATAAGTTTTATACTTCTGAAAATGTTTTATTCGAATGGGTATTACAAGTTGAATTTCGGTCGATAGAGGTAAAATGTCAAGAGGTCCAGTGAAGGGTTATCGCTACCAAGCATCGTGTAACGTCCACCTTTAACCATCTTCTAATTTCTGCACAGTGACACGGATTCATGAACATGTTTTACTACCGCCCTTTTCTTAAAGCAAGCTTGAAAGTGCCCACGTACTTCCAACAAAACACCAAAACTGTGAGCTGTTTATTTTGAAACAATGCTGAAGGGCACTATTTAGCATTTTGTCTTAAAAAGTTAGGAAAATTCCTGCTTCCTAAACAAACCGTTATCGTCCGTTTTATACGCCCGTCGGAAATCATTCTAAGGAGGAGAAATATTGACGCGTTTATTATATTAGCTGTTAGGAGTGGTGTAGTTAGGAAGGGTATATGGTTTATCTTCTCTGCTGAAAGTTAAACAACTATTATTTACGCTATAAGTCCAAACCAGTAATATTTATCAGTAAAATAACATCCACTGAAGTAAGTTGATAAGCTACTGCCGACTGACAAATTGAGCACATAAAATGTGAAACAGTCGACTTATGACAGTGTTAATATAATATTCAGTGCAAATCACAAATAAATCAGTGAAATTTTGCCATCATATAAATTTCTAATCTGGTACTGATTACCAGTCAAAAAATTTTCACTGCTTTACACTGATTTCGCTTAGTACTCACTGTTTCAGGTTTAAAGTGTAGATTTTATATCATAGGTTTAATTTTTAATTATATATATATATGTGTGTTGTTTCAGACCTAATTGTACACAACATGTGGTGATTCTTCGTTATACACAATAGGACGAAAAACGTAATATGACTTAGAGCCTAAAGGGGTTATTGAGGTAGGTAAGCACTTTTAATGCAAGAGGTTTGGAAATGTTTTTATGAACTTAAATAAGGAAATACGTGATATTGATAACTAATTTTAGCATAGCATTTATGTAAATGAAGCTGTTAAAAGTGTGCATTATTGTTAGGTAGTATAATTCCTCTAACGTTATTAAAATTGGACGTGACATCTTTGCAATGTTTGAAAATTTATAACCACGAATTTTAATCGATATTATTCGACGGGTTAAATACGACCATGTCCAGGTTAACAAAAAAGGTTGCCTTGAGGTAACGCTCTCAGGCCATTGGTATGTTTATGAAATTCTCTTTTACTGCATAATGCCTTGGGGCCACGGTGGCTGATTGTTTAGACTGCTTGCCTCCCACCAAGGCGATTTGAGTTCAATCCCCGGCCATTTCACCGGATATTTGCACGTGGGCATCGTGCCCGACGATGCCGTTCATTGGCGGGTTTTCTCGGGGATCTCCCGTTTCCCCGCCATTTCATGCCGGTGTCACTCCATGCTCACCTGAATCACCCTCATCGATTCTCAAGCACTCGCTATTAAGAGCCACCCAAATATCTTCATTCTTTATAACGCCTTGTAGCTGTGAAAACGCATTACATTCATATCCTACCGGGTTGCCAGCAGCGTAGGGTCAGTACAAAATCACCTTCCCCAGTGCACTGTTGTTGAGTCGCAATTTAGGTTCTTTATTACGTTTCAATCACACTTGCTCCGAGTGAAAACTGCAAAATAACATTTATAATAATAACAACAAACCAATTATAATAATAACAAAATAACATAGTACATTACAGTCGATTAACAGAGTTACTAGTCTTACAACTACTACCCATACGGTGTGCTAATTTAACAGAACATGTTATTGTTCGATGTGGGGACCTTGAACGTTAGTTCACAACTGGTAACGCAGCAGTAGGGATTGCTCGGTTAAACCCAACATGCCTGGTGTGTTTCGAATTAAGTTGCAGGCGTCCATAACACGCGGCAAAATGTTCTCTTGAAGTTCAGCAGGCTCTGAGAAAAAGGTTTTGTTGAATAAAACAAGATTTGTTTGCTACAGCCAATTATTTGTTTGTATAGGGGTAGTGAAATATCTCGTTGCTGAAACCAAATCATTTTGTTGTTCTCATTTGGTTGCCCCAAACAAATATTTGGTTGGTGCAACTAAAGATTTCTTTGGCTCCACAGTTTAGGTTGATATAAAAAAAATTGTAAGTTTGACCGAGTTTCAAACCAAGATCACATACATCCGCACAGTAGGCCTTAGTAACCTTGACTAATGTGACAATTATTGAAGTTGGAATGCTTATAAATAGATATACTGCAAATACTGGCAAACATGTGCAAGCAAATATTTCGACTTTTACAGCTGTACTTATCAGTTTCCTGTTCAATTGTTTTGTTAATATGTTTATACAAATATTAAGCATCAATAGATGCACTAACAAACACTTTTACTATCTTAATTGTCACAAAAAATATAAATAAAAACTCTCGAGCTGTATTTTAGAATGAAGGCAGTCAAATGAGTGGCCAAACAAACATTTACAGCTGATTCAACAAAATATTTAGTCGATAGTATAATTTATTTTTGGCCCAACACAAATATTTCGTTATTCAAACATATATATTGTTAGACGAAGAAAAGTAATTTTGTTGCTTTTCAAATTTTGTTTACACATTAATATATTTTGTTAGGGAAACTAAATATATTTTTGGCCTTATACAAGCAAATGTGTTAGATTTTCTCTCAGTGGGGATTTCGTACACCACATCTTTAAATAGCTGTACAGGAATAAAATTAAGCTATCTTAGGTCGGGTGAAGGTGCAGTAGATTTGATAGGGCCGCGATATCCACTCAATTTATTGTCAAATGTTACGTTCAGGTGTGTCCTTGCAATGGCGCTGTCATGCGCTGGAGCACCATCCTGCTGAAACCACATGTCTCGTCTGACAACAAGTGGTACTTCTTCTAATAACACAAGCAATGTCTCGGACATAAAAGCACGGTACAGAACTCCAGTCAAACGATTAGGAAGTACAATTGGCCCTACGAGAGGTTCGTCAATAATGCCATGCCACACGTTGATTGAGGATCTCACCTGATGTCCTCGCGCAGACATAGCATGGGGATTTTCCTCAGGCCAGATGTGTGCCAAAAATCTATTAAATACCCCGTCCTGAGTTAAAGTTACCTCGTCAGTGAACAACACCATATTGTTGAGGTGAATTATCATTGCACATTATTGCGAAAACTACACGCAAAATTGAAGCTGTTTTGGGTAATCATATGGGGAAAGTTGTTGTGAACATTGTAGGTGACTCGCCGTAACAACACTTGCGATTGCACGCGTACCAACCGAAGGCGCAATACTCACAGCCTCGAGAACATTGTTTTCAAGTGCAGGGTTCCTCAAGGTCCGCTTACGATTTCCTGTCTTCTTTGCCAGCAGCGAACTGGTGTCCGGAAGCCGCTGGTGAAGTCATTAGAACATTCGGCGGCCGGGATGACGACGTGACGGAAACCTCTCTGCCTACAGCCGTGCTGCTGACCTGCCGTTGCCATGGGCGCCATCAAACGCAAAATACGCATCGACGAGCTCCAGCGAAGTGTACTGTTCCATTGCACCTATCAGGACACCTTGCCGCACGCGTGGTACCAGCCCCGTACAACACAAGGTTACGATAGCAGGCTCTCAATTGTCACACTGGCCGTACCGTGAACAACAGCGGACTGGATTAAAGGATGTTCACGATTAAGTGAGCACTTTTTAAATTAAATCAACCTTAGCAAAATGTCACTGTACCTGCCTGCATATATTTTAACTGATGCACTAATGACTTGCGCCCAGTAAAGTTGGTAATGATGGATGCAAAGTTGTTCCAATTCTTAACGTCGAAATAAATGTGTTAGATAACAATTTGTGATAACTTAAATTATTGTTATTTTTTATAGTGGATCCGAGTGTAAAAATGACCCGAGTTGTAACAATTCACGTTTTTAATAAGTGCACAATTTCACCTGACCAACGCATGAATAAAGTTATGAGGCACGTGGCAATGTTAATTTTCCATAACGCGAAAGGATACACAACGTGAATACAAATAGATCTTGAGCAGGACTTTCAAGAGTACACATTTTACCTTGAACAGCCTACAGTTAACTTTGACTGTGCCCACGTGGTAGGCAAACCGCTTATATGAAGCAATCCAGGTTGCATATCTGCAAGGCGTTATAAATAAACATTTGACAAAAATGGGAATTTCAAATACAGCCTATGGTCCGAGAGCGTTACACCAAGGAAACAGTTTTTATAAATCTGAACATGATAGTTATTGATCTGGCAAACAATATCGATTAAAATGCATGGTTACAAGATCTCGGGCATTGCACAGGTGCCACGCCCACTTTGACTAATGTTACAGGAATGATAATACCAAAGAAAAATGTACACATTCAACAGCTTCGTTCATATTAATGCTTTCACAAAAGTTTTATTTTTTATTTTTTGTAGTTACTTATTTATGTCCATAACATTCCCAAATTTCTTGCGCTAAGCTTGCGTACTTTCTTCAATAATCACTTTAGGCTTGTGTTATATTTTTCGTCTTATTTTGCACAAGGAATCGCCTCACGATATTTGCACAATTTGGTCGGATACAATCTGTGTGTGTGTATATATATATGTATATGTGTATATATATATATATATATATATATATATATATATATATATATATATATATATATATATATACAACATACGGATTATGCTGTATATTTATATACTTTTGTAGTTTATATATATATATATATATATATATATATATATATATATATATATATATATATATATATATATATATATATATATATATATATTTGTATGAACTAATATAATCTATACACCAATATTTGTTTTGCATCGGAAAAACTATAAAA
The DNA here is from genome assembly GCA_029891345.1 of Dryococelus australis. Classification (NCBI taxonomy): domain Eukaryota; kingdom Metazoa; phylum Arthropoda; class Insecta; order Phasmatodea; family Phasmatidae; genus Dryococelus; species Dryococelus australis. The sequence continues at coordinate 62,475,702 of CM056998.1, read as the reverse complement.
TAAAAGCAAAGTGCCTTCTTGACACTAAATGTCTCTAGTAGCCATCTTTCTCCTTCGTTCAATTTCTTTAAAGTAAATTCCTCCTAACTATGCTTCTCTTGATTCGTGCATATTAATTTTTATGTAGTGTACTACTAAAATAAAAAATTAATCGTAATTTCTCAAACAAGTGGCTATTGTAATACGTTCTTAGCATTGTATGTGTGCACAAAAGTAATTTCTGCTCCCATTCATTAATTCCTCCTAATCGTTTACAGAAATAAATCGTATCTACGAAAATGGATGAGCGCTATCCTTCAAAAAGTACTGATTTTAATTGCAAATGATTTCGTGCATAAATAAAGAACAACTGTAATTTATTTTTCACCCAATAACCTCCTTACTTCAAATTTTTTGCAATATTTGGGTTAACTGAAGGCTTGTTTACTTGTGGAACGAAACACACACATATGTATATATAAAAACATCTATATATACACATCTATACACACATATATACATATATAAACATCTATATATACACATATATACACATCTACACACGCACACACATATATATAGCATGCCATTTGATACTGGTACTTCAAGAGCCATGTTGCCAACCCGACAACCAGCAAATCGACTACATGAGTTTGGAAATTTTGCTAAAAATAATTAAATCAAGCCACACGTCGAACTTTACAAAATTTGCACACTACCATTTTCAATATTATGATAATTCCTTTTATTAATAAAACGCTTAACACTCATTTACAAATGATAGTCACGCGTTGTTATTAAGACGTTTAAAACTAGAAAGAAATTCATGTCTTGTTCAAAATAATGTGAATTTATTGCGTAAATATACTTGGGGGGAATTAAACATAGTGATAGTGACTTTTTTAAGAAAGAACGCTGGCGTGTTAGTGGTGTCTTTTATTGGGTGTTTGTGTAGGATAGCAACCCGATGGTTGGACACAACACAAGAATGGAGGCCGCGTCAAGACGAAACTAACTAGTCAGGATGATATTGTAGTGGTTTACCATTGCCTTCTGCGTAATGGATGAGATGAAGCGATATGAGAACGCAGCAGCGCAGGAATGCAAGGGCGTGGGAAACGTGAGATCCCCGAGAAAACCCGCCGATCAACGGCATCGTAAGGCACGATTCCCACTTGCAGAAGTAAGGGAGTGACCTGGTCGGGGATTGAACCCGGTCTGCCTTGGTGGGAGGCGACCGCGGTCCCGTCTTTTATTGAGAAAAAGAGAAAATAAACGTAATTTATGAGTACATAAGTTTGGCTTCACCCATTCTACCTTAAGCTACTGTTAAAGCCTGTTCATGATAAAGTGAGCACTTTTGAAATCAACCTTAGAAAAAAGTCACTGCCCCTACCTGCACATATTTTGACGGGCGTACTGAGTGACATGCGCCCAGGAAAATTGGTAACGAAGGATGGAAAGTCATTCCAATTCTTAACGTCAAATAAACGGGGTTAGGTAACCATTTGTGATGACTTACATTATTTCTTTCATATTCTGCTATTTTAATGCACGGAAGAGTAAAAATGAGCAGATTTTAAAAATATTGGCTTTCCTAATAATTTTACAGTTCTGCTTGCCCGGCGCATGAATAAAGTGGCCAGGCCTGTGGCAATGTTAATTTTACATACGGCGAAAGAAGACACAACGTGCATACAAGTAGATCTTAAGTACGGCTTTCAAAAATGCTCATTTGAACGTTGAGAGTATATAGTAACACTGGTCGAGAGGTTAGCACATTTTAGAGTCTCTGGGTCACGGTGGCAGTCTCTCACACTTATAACGTTTCTGTCGTTGAGAATTAATTCCGGCCCGTATCAAGAATAGTTTGATAAAATGTGTATATCGAACAGATTTGTGCACGTTGGCAGCTCGTGTTCGTGGCAGTTAATCACGGAGGCCTGCCGAGGTTTCGTGTAATCCTCCAAGGAAATTCCTGAAGCAATATAGACCATGTTTGTGTCGGAAGTGGAAGTGGGGGGTTTTAGGTGAGAAGGGGGTAGGTTGGAGCGTTAAACCCAGGGAGTCAAAACTCGTCAATCCCCCCCTTCTCGCCCCCCCTCCCCCCTTCATCAAAAGACCAAACGGAGCAAGTCTCTGTGTCGGTTGGCCTGACAACGCTTCTGTGATTTCCCTAGGTCCTTCCACCCTTCGCGTCGACACCCCCACCACCAACCCCCCCCCCCCCCCCATCATTCCGTGCACCACCCTCGCGGAGGTTCGTGGCCCCTTCCGGCCCGCCGACAATTGCTCCGTCAGCAATTTGTGCGACAGTTACCACCCTCTCCGACCCCCCATAACAAACTATGGCGGCTCCCCAACCCCATCAATCCCCTTCGTTCCTCCCTAACCGACGAAACCACTGGCGCCGCTTTACATCATGCCGACCTGTCCGCACACAGCAAACCCTGTGGTGGCTGCTCCGAGGGACGACAAACAAAGCCATGACTTCCCCCCCCCCCCTTGATTGATATCGATGCACGAAGCCGTCAGGGGCGGTGAAATATATTAATATAAATGCGTATCCGACCCAATTCACCATTCGTCAGTTGGCGTGTTGTTTAATAATAGATGAAGAGCGGGTGAATGAAGAAGGACGGACCGCAAAATGAACTGAGATTTAATTTTGTCATCTGGTAAATAAAGAAGAAAAGGCGTGTAGCTCATTCATCAAATTATTCCCCCCTGTTGTGTCATAATTGCAAGTATATATAAATAAAGTATGTAAAGAGACTTTTAAGCTTGCACAGGTTAATACAGCGTCGATTAATGTCTACTGGTATTTGCTTTCTGCTGTAATAACGTGTAAGTCAAAATAATATTTTCATCGCGTTTTGTTATGACGAACAGAAAAATTATAGTTTCTTGTTGTGGTTGCTGCTACTGTTGTTGTATATAGCGGTAATATAATGAATATAATTTTATTCGTTTAGTATGATTTTTCTGACATGCCTGCTGAAAATATAAATTTTATATAGAGAAATGAATTAATGCCTAACATTAATATGGATTTGAAAACCTATTTAAATTACACAAATAATTTAAACTTTTCTGTATATAAACGTATTTCAGATTAAAAAGTAATGTCACAAATCACATTTTAAACATATAATTCCTAGTGCCATCACACTAATTAAAATATGTTCTTTCTTATTTGGTAAAGATCTTAAAGTTTTATCAGAGCACTTCCCGAGCTTAGATCCAATTTATATTTTTATCAGGAATGATTAATTTTAACAAAGCGATGCTGTGAATTTTGTTTATACACCTCTTCAATCCTAGTCAGTAATTCAATCCAGGAACGTGGTAAAGACAGTCTCTTCTCGCAGATTTCTTAAAGAAGTGATATTGTGCTACACATCTGAAGTGTATCTTAGCTTGTTATATCTATGCTTACAGACTTGAAGTTCATTCTATGAAACTCGAACATAAGCAATTACAGTTATCTTGTAGACTGGCCAACAAGGAAAATTATTATTATTATTATTATTATTATTTTTTTTTTCAAAATGTCACATACCAGATTATTTTATTTACAAAGTACGTAGCTTTAGTTTATAATTATGAAAATGGCCCTAATAATATGCGAACTGTATAATTTTAATGAATGCGCCACCAAGGTAATAACTTTCCTATAATTTTTCCTTGGTCATGTCAGATAGACAAAACTATTTTATTTTTTTATATTTTGTATGTAGTAGATTAAATATTTTCAGCTAACGATCATTGCTTATTGAATAGTACATGTTACCAAGTTCAGCGTTTATTGTCTGGTATCATTTTTCTGAAAAGTTAGCCTAGTACGGGAGAATATCCAGAATTTTTGTACATTTGATATCAAGGTATTACAATTACAATAAAATACTCTCTTTATCAGTGCATATGTTTATTTGATGCAGCCATTCTATTTAATGCGATGATACAAGCGGATAAAGACCAAAATACGACGTATGGCGGTTTCATTACCTCATTGATATTCACGTCCAGGTTTCTGGGCTTCCAAAATTACTTAGGACGCAAACGTTTCTGATGTATGTGGAACGATTTATAAATCAACAAAAAAATTAGCATTGTCTGAAAAAGAGTACAGTGTTAAATAACAACTGACCACTCAATTTTTTGAATATATATGTCTTTAAGTGATAATTTTTGAGTTTCCAGGGCTTTAATTTTACTGCTGTGTTAAAAACCCCGCAAGGCACACCGAAGTTTTTTTTTTTTAAGAATTTATGTTATTTCTTTGGTCTTTCGCTAGGACTGTGTCTTATCTTGTGATTTCTTACACTATGTTTAATAAAACATATTACAATCTCTGATCCTAAATTGTGTACTGAACTAAAATTGTGCGCCTTCTTGAATAATTGTTTAACATCCAATGAAAATTAACAGTTCACAAATGTCTCACAGTCTACTAACACACTGGCTCTTCTCTACAACTGCGCGTCCAGTGGAGATTTTCACACGTCATTCATTTGAAAATCAAGGGCCTTAAAACATCACATTAGATGCTGTCCCTTTCGCTTAAAAATTAATCACGAAGGGTCTGAAATAAATGCCTTTACATTTTCCAGTACGTAAATTCTGAAGTTATGTTTGGTCCAAATAAATGTTTTGGAGCCTTGTTATAGATGACTTTTTTGTCACGTTAGCTCAGTGGTGTGAGTCTTAATTTCCTAAGGTTTGGTCGTATTCATGTATGAAACGGTTATGTTATAAGCCTATAATTTTCAGTCGGTTGTGCTGAAAACATACTTTATTAGAAAATGTTTTAATTAATTATATCTTTGCTCGTCTACTGAGGAAAATTATGGCTGTAGGACACAACTAAACTTTAAAATAAGTACAGCCATCTGATTGGTTGTAGATACCATCTAAATAATTTTAGCTATTATGGTATTAGCTATGGTTTTATTTGTAATGTACACATGGTTAATATAGCAAAGTACTACGTGCCTCTACTAAAAATGAAATACCTCCAACAGAATAAATTAAACAGTATTTGGAATATTGCCTCAACGACCAGGACTGAAATAACCTAACAGAATATTTTGTTGCTGCTACCCCCGAACACGAATACACAACTATTCAGTACTACCAAACAGAACTTCTGTTAGGTTATTACAGTTTTGATTGCTTTGGGCAGGACAAGACGGTTTCGCGCATCAAGAACATGTTTTTCTTTTGGCCAGGGATGAATAATAAAGTAGAAAATCTTGTAAAAACACGTTTTAACTGCCAGAAGGCCAAACCACGTAATGTTAAAATAATAAGTCCGTACAGTGCCAGTGTAGCTGTTTTCCCCTGGGAACGGCTCTATTTATATATTTTTGGTCCTTTGCTACGAACACCTGCTAGTTTTTCATCAATTTTAATAGCAGTAGATAGTTTTAGTAGTGTTGCATTTATCACATTTTGGGATGATACTATGTATGAAGGATGAGCTCAAAGTTCACTTGGTGCTTGGGTACAGGGTATGGTTACATGTTCTGGTGTGCTATTTAGCCTTTGTGTGAGAGTAGAAGGAGTTAAGGCGACTTCCGGATTGATATCTGGATCTTAGGGGGAAATTTCAATTGCACGGAAGCCTGAAATAATGTTCGATGGCGGAAGACCTTTAGGCCAAACCCACGAATAGAAAAAGTACCAAAACTATATCTGTTCAAATTCCTGCCTGAATATTTCTCATAAAACAATTGAAGTTCGTTGTCCTAGTGGTACTCGAAGGATCTGAAGACAGCTTTGTCCATCGGCTGAATTCCATGTGTGCAGTTGCTTGGAAGACACAGCAGTGTTTCTTATATGGGCACTGTGTACTTTATATGGGCACTGCGTACTTTATATGGGCACTGTGTACCTTATATGGGAACTTAAAGTGCCCATATTGAGGCCTTTCATACCGACATGAATACTTGCGAATTAAAAATTAACCCAGACAGCTATATGAATAACACTTATTGTATTATTAAATACCTAAATTCCACTACGCATAAGCATATGCAGGTAAATTAAACATTTGCAATGTACTTACCTTACAAAAATTACCACGACACGAATATTAAAAGTGCTACATCTTCCAACGCACCCCAATTCAATAGTGTCTTTCTTTGCATGCTCAGCGCTTCCTATCAGGCCCTATTGGTACCAGCCCGCACCACTTACTGTCTAGCATTGCATTGCGCTTCAATCTAGGGGTTATTGTGCCTTGCGAGTTTCGACGCAGTGCCCATAATTGGGCCAGTGCCCATATTTGGTCGACCTACCTTACAACAAATAAATAAACTGAGAATCCGATAAATCCCTTTTATTTATTACTTATGGATTAAGGAACATTTCAACATATCCGAGTGCATGCATGTTACCAGTAGTACCAACAAACTTCCGAAAAAGTAAAATTTTAATCACCAGTATCGAACTTGAGCTTCTTCCGAGAGAACAGTACTGGTGTAGGGTACATATTAACTACAGTATTCTTATTTGCAACACCTTCATGTACAGCAATAGTCTTCCAACAAATTATCTCTCGCAGATCCACTGTTGACAAATCCGTAAATGTAGGATCATTTGCATTATGATCCTTCCTGAAGAAATAAAATTCCAACAGTCCGCTACCAGCTTTCGAAGTTATATCTTGAAGACCAAAGCGATACAGAAAAGAAATAAGACTATAGCTTTGTTCTACACTCAACAATTTAACACTCCATGAATAATCTTCTTTATCTAAATCAAAATGAACAGTCAAAATATTATAATACACCTTCTTAGGATATTACCTAGAAACACTGTATTGTCTTCGAAGCATTATGTGATGTGTCTTCTCGAATGACACGGGGAATTAAAACAAAAAAAAAACCCAAAATAAATAAATCCCCAGCTAAAATTGACAACATTAAATTACAAATATCAAAATATAATGTTACTTACAACCCTCTAGCATTAAAAACGCTTGACGAAAAATGGGACCCGTGTTGGACAGCGCGGCGCCTGTAATTTAGGATGTCGCCTGCCCGGCGACCTTCACACTTTGAGGTTATGTCACCCCCTCTACAAACAAAGCTTAACAAAGCAAACAAAATCTAACCGAGTCTAGAAAATTGCACCAAATTAACAACGCACCTCATTCGAGCGCACTCAGTATAATAAAATTTTGAATAAGAACTATTTATTACTAGGCGTCACAAACACTATTTTTCTCCTTGTTTTCTTCATATTCATTATAAATTAAATATTGTTAATGATGGATAAAAAACGAGCTAAAGTTTAATTTAACTAAACAATAAGGCAATTTTGTATCACTAGAAGTATAAAAGCCTTGTGATAGATGACGTATTTAGAAGATAACCAAACACAACATACATGGGATGGTTTTCCAAAGGTTTCATTCAAAAAGTGTGAAGAAACCGCGAATATACTATAGTCATATATTGCAGTCCCTTCATCAGCCTACCGATGTACAAGAAAAAGTAAGCAAACAACAATTAGAAATGAAAAGGGCGTTCTCACACAAGGGTAGAGAGACGCATTTTAAAGTGTTCACAGTGTTAATAACTAAAAGGAATGGTATATTCAGTAAGCCAATTAGCTGTTAATAGCTTCATGTGCACTACTTACACGGTAAAGCGAGAAAAACGGATTTAATCTTTTCTGATCTTAAGCGATTATAGCGTTGTATTTTTTAAAGACTTCATTATTAACAGCTTAGCCAACCTAGTATCTGCTGATTTTGTAATGACCTTTTTCCGTATGTTTTTCTTTCGCTGTAAATATTCGTTAAAGTGCTAATCTTTTGCATTACCTTGGATAATTAACTTTCTCGGTACTATTCATGTTACTAGATATTTTTGTTAAAAATTTTATTTATATACATATGACAAGAAAATAAAATGGTAGAAATTAAATTGTAAGCATAAGTTTTGTCAAAAAAATCATAGGTTTGATTTTGTATCAATTTCTTTGAAATACGCTTTTTCAGTTAACTGATTTGTGAATTCTTATATGAGTAACATCATTTATATAAAGTAATGAATAAGTTCTTAACATTTTTTAAGTATGCTGTATTTTAGGGAAGTACAATTCATTCAATTATTTATTCATCTTATAAACTAATTCTTCCTGTCAAATTTTTATAGGCGAAATAAAACAAATTAAAAGGGACGTTTTTAACTATAGAGTAGCACTGCAGCATAAAAGGCTAATTTTTAAATTATTTTCATTATTTTGTTATATTTGTAGTAGGAAATTAAGTGTTTATATTAAATAGGCAAACGTCAAATTCCGAGATTAAGGTTCCAAAAATTCATTTTGCGGCTGGCATTTTGCACCTTTTCTTGACGCCTACACGAGAACAAATATTAACGTACTTCAGTACAGCAGCGATACTTATCAATGCTTTCCTTTTATTTAAACACTCCTACCGATCCTGAATACAGCAATATATAACACGCAGGAAATTATTTACGTTGAAGAGTACGCGTAGTGTTCCTCAAACCCACTGACTGTCGACCGCCTTTTAAGAAAAAATATTAGTTGTTTATTCCTTCCTGTCACCTACCACTAATACTTTACGGTTTCTGATGGAAAAGGAAAATCATTTTAAAAATTCACTGTAGGCTACACATATGTCACATTTATAGAACTCTCCTTGCGATAGTAGCGTATTACCTGTCAGCTAGTTCCAAAACTGGGATACCACAGATGAACATAAAAAAAAAAAAAAAAAAAAAAAAAAAAACGCATTAATATGCCAGTTTCCTTGTCTTCTAAAATTAAATATTATCCTGATGAATTTTCTAATACAGTCCGAATTGTGGCACAAGTTATTTTCGACTGGATCAGAGTGGATTATGTACTGCATATAGTGTAAATATAAGAAGTTTGATTTTTATTATATCACTTTATGAATATAATCACATTTTTTGTTATTTCAAATATGAGTCCACTTTTATTGTGCTTATGTAAGATGTTTTAGTCACCTGAGAATTTTTAAAGCCCTTATTAATATTCAAACATTGATCAAATCAGACTATTGCATTTTTAGACATACGCAAGCTACTCTATATTGCCAGTGTGTGAAAAAAAAAACACAAACGTCAAAGCTCTGTTATTAAAGTATTACAATATTAATATTACGCGACATATGGAACTTAATTGCCTAAAAATATTTTTTCAAACTTTTTTAGAATGATATGGACACTGTTTCTATTGAAATATCTTTCCTTGCATAAAGTTACTTATTTACAAACGTGGATTTCAAAATGTTTTATCAGCAGTGAACCAACTGTGACGCTATCTCCCTCATTCATATTATAAAAGATTCTGTTTAACGTTACTTCTTTTACTCTCACTGATTCATTTTGGTTCGAGCCACGCAAGGCAAGAAAACACTTAAGCTTGCCTTAGCAATTTTTTTTTTTAGATTCTGGGGGCAACTAAAACCTCACTGTAAAAAAGTTTTCCGGTAAACTTCCTTAACTTTAATGGACTTTTTTAGCCTATGCACTATATAAATTAGTAATAATACCACATATCAAGCTGCATATTTAGGAATGTTTAGCAGCGCTACTGTACAAAGTTGGCAATTTCCCTATGTATTTGACTGTTTCCTGAGCAAATGTAGGAACGCTGCACTGAATGTAGAGGAGAAATCATTATCATTCCTGCTTTCTCACTAAGCATAAACACAGGTATCGTAAATTTCCGTACAATTTCTAAAAGTGCTGAAAAGACTAAACTTTTTAAGACAACGCCAGGAATATGCGACATGTATAACAGCTGTGAAAGTATGTGACAAATGTAATCCAATCCTTAAAATTTTAAGTTTTTACCAAACTTACGCTGAATATGAAACAGTAAACTAAACGGAAGCAGTATTATTTTCAAGGCGATATCTTCTGTAGCTAAAAATCAGCTTCGAAAACATGAGAAATATTTTCGTTTTGAGCTTGTCATTTAACACATTTGAGCTGTATTAGTATTTTGATGTTTTTTTTACAACTGCGAGAAAGTATTTTTGTTAATGATATATACATTTATGTTATGAAATGAGTAATTAAATATTTTATTGTTTTGGAATTTGATGCGGTGTTTGACAAAGCACTTGTCAAATACACTTGGTCATCCACTGTACTGACAGAACCGTGGAAAATAAAATTCGCTGTTGGCGAAAATATGGCATCCGTGTTTTTGTCAAGTATATGACAGTTTATGATGAATGATGTTCATCCTGGGAATCGATTTGACGCATTGGCCGACCTAAAATGCCTCTCTTCTGATCGCCGGTGAATGTTCTAGAGAAATAACCTACCAATGATTTATGGAGTTGGGATGGCGAAGTTAAATACGGTTGACCTGAATATGGAATTGCAGAATCTTTATGCGGATCACACATGCGACACCCTTGTTAATTTTAAAGCTGACTTTGATTATGTTATTAGTGTATATTGATCTATTAAAAATGTGAGTTCACTGAAGATTTTCAAGTTTAGCAGTGTGTTATAATTTATTTGCGCAATATTTAATATACTTGATCACTTTGACGAAATTCATTTTAAGTTTGTTATTACATAAAGATTTTGTTTCTCAATTTCAGCCATTGGAATCCATGCTAAGGAGAAAATATATATTAAAAAAAAAAAACTCATGTATTTTGCTTTTGGAAAGAGTTACGGTAAAAATATAATATTGAAGCAAATATTTTATGGGTAAACAAATCTATGTCCTTAGGTTTTTTATTAAATTAAAAACTATCTTTTTACTTTTTAGATATATTTATTACACGGACACTGAAATAGACGTGTTTCCAATAAAACTTCACCCTTTTCCAGTGTTTTACTTTGGCTCACGTGGTGCTCGGAAGCCGTCGACTCGGGTTTGTCGAACGCACCCGAAGGTGCTCGGCAATTGCGCCCACTAATTCTTCAAGGATATTTTTGTTTCTGGTAATCATATTCGTCATACAGGCATAGGGTATGTAAATTTGTATATTTGTATTTATTATCCGATATTTACAAATTAATTTTAATTATAAATTATTTTTATTTTGTGCCAAAATTAAAGATATGGTACTGAGGAAACATGCAAAAGTCTCTCAATCAATTACTAACTTTCCAATCCCCTCTCTTGAAGTCCGATTAATACATAATGTCAGAATCAGAACATGATTCATTACTTCGAATATTTTGTAGCTATAAGAATGCTACTCATATTTTTCTAATGTATGCATATATGAATAAACGAAGCCCATCATACTAATAGCGACCACATGCACGAGTATGATAAAATCACGGTATGGATCAGCTACTACCGGCACTTGTATAGGCTTAATTGCCGTTAATTGAGATGCCAGAACATCCAGGCCCTGGAGGCTTCAAATGTACGAGAGTGATAAACAGTCTTAACTTTCGTGATATTCTTGACCATCAATCTATCAATTGTCCAATCATTTCGTCGATATTTTGATCAGTCCATTAATCTTCCAATCTTTCCATCAATCTTTCAATCTTCTCATACATTTTTTTCAATCATCCCATCAATCAGTACCGTAAAAAGTACCGCAATCAGTACCGCAAATTTTCCATCAATATTTCAATTTTCCCATCAATCTTTCGCAAATGTTTCCATTAATCTTTCGCAATATTTCCATCAATCATCAATCCATATTCAATCCATGGGTTTGTCGTTTGTCTCTATCCATACATATGAAAAAAGATTCACCGACTGTCTCCAAAGTTTGAACGTGTCGGCAGAACTGAAGTTTTGTATGCAATCAACTATCTCCCATTTCCCCCCGCCCTTTCATTCCGGCGCTGTTCCATACTCACATCACTTCAACCTCATCGGCATTCAAGACAAAGATGTCAAGAACCGCCCAAATATCTTCACTAACTCGGTTACCACGTCATAAGTTGTGCCCATGACGCGGTATTTATTATTTTATGCTTTGCACGGTGAAGTGAGCACTTTCGAAGCCCTGGGTATAATTATATTGTAAATTGTAAATTATTCGCCAATTGTTAATGTAATCACTGCCATGTGATTAATAAACACAGTATGCACATTTCAGCATACTCAAAACCAAAAGTCAGAGGCTCTAAAAAATGTATTACCGTTTATTATGTCAGATGAGACTGCCTTAACAAGTGCTCACTTTACCATGAATATCCTATATTTCCTATCACACAAGTGATTAGAGTATGAAGACTCGGTCACAGAGAACTTAGGAATACAGAGTTGAAATGCCCAGTCATACCGCCAACTCCAGCCTCACACGCCAGCAAAATGGCGCCACTGGCCTGCAAAATGTCGGGATGCCGTTCGTCCATCAGCGCCTGGTAACATACGCCCTAGTAGGCAGCCAAGTCAATAATGAAACTTTCGCAGCATGCGGTAGCCAATCAGACACAAGACTCATTCCCATAGTCACGCGCAACTAATCTGATAATGGATACGCTCATGCCACAGTGTTATGGAGTATGGTTTATCACAAAGGCTTTTGTGAGATTTTAAGATTTGGTTTGTTTTTTCAGCTACGAAGAGCATCTTCTGGCGCTCGACCCCTGGCATCGCGTTTGTACCACGGTACATGCCTGCTATACTGGTTGCAGCGCAGAGTGTCACGGGGCTATATAACCTGAATCTTTTATGATTCGTTTTGGTAATATATAAATTAAAATTGTGTAGATAAATAGAGCGCTGTTGTCGGGGCGTTTGGTCTCTGGAGAAGGGGCGTGCATGGGGGGGGGGGGGGCGCTTGGGGAAGATCGTCGCTGAGGCTGAGACATTCGGCAAGATGCGGGACTGGGAGTCAGGATGCTCTAGCTAGGAGGAAACTCGCCAACTCAGGGGAAACGCCGCAGCAATGTCGGCGCTACTAAAAATAAAGTCAAGTACTAGTTTGGGACTCTGAAAGTTTTCGTGCAAGTTGGACTTAGTGTTTCTGCAGAAAGTATAGTTGGGACTTAGTCGCTGGCAGAGGTGTGTCGAGACTTTGCCACATTTCCGCAAGGTAGGAAGATGACTAAACTTTTCTGCGGGATGGTGTATTGGGACTCAGTCATCGGCCGAGGTGTGTCGGGACTTTGCAACATTTCCGCAAAGGACTTGGCCTGGGCCATAGAGAGTCGGAACATAGTTTTTGATGAAACATCTGCATAAGGACTTGTTCATTTTTTAAGTAAAGTCGAGACTTTGATAGTTTTTGTAAAGTAGTGTGAACTGACTTAGTTTATGACTGTGATCTAGTCACTGATCGCGGAGCGTCGAAAATTTCTGTTGAATTAATAGACATACTTCTGGCAGATGACGAGTTGGGTCTGTTGGAAGAGTGAATTTAGTCATTGAAACGTACTTTGAAGACGGTGAAAGCTACGATCAGGGGTTAGGAGAAAAAAAAAAGGGGAATTGATTTTAGACCCTGGTGAGTAGGGCGAGCATGTCACTACTGGCCCACTAAGAGCAAGATTGGCCTAAGTCCCATTTAGCACAAGAGTGGACAAAGTCTTAAATTGTGATATGCAAATTAGATTAAATAATTATTTGATTTATTTAATAAATAATTAGATCAATTAAATGGATTAATTAGATAATCAATCAATTAAGATGTTTTATATTTTTTTTACTAAAAATTATATGATATCAATTTTTTATATTATTTTATTGGTGTCATATGGGTGATATTGGTGGAGCAGCATCGATGTTTACTCTGTGACGTTCTGAAGTCGACTGATTATATGAGTGGGCTGTAATTGTTTATATAGTAGTTAATATTGGTTTAAGATTGGCATAAGGTTCATTTTATATATATTTTTTTGGTTGGTCACATATGCGAATAATGAGCAGAACGGGAAGTATACTGAGGATTTATATATGTTTTTGGTGAAATAAATACCTTTTAAAGAAAATAGATGTTGAAATATGTTACCGAACGATTTACTTTAATCACGCCTCGAATAGCATAAAAGGAACGAACTATTTCGGCGAAGCAAATGAAATAAGTACGAATCATTGACCAAAAGACTTGAAACAAATTCGTCAAAATTATTTTTATTGTGCTATTTATATTAATATCATAACGAAATATAGTATATTTCAAACATAACTGGTCTCAACTTTAATCATGTAATCGACAAAAGCATAAAGTATTCATTAAACCGACTTTAATAATGCAATTATGGAATGGAACACAAAATTAATATCCACAAAATGTAACTGATGATTACACAAATTTGATTAAATTAAACAAATGCCCAACTAATATAAAATTACTCCACACACCCTTCCCCGTCCCAACATGAATACAAATATGTACTTCGCCCTCATCGGCTCTGAAAACATGCATCGAAAACAGATGAACGATCTTCCCCCTAAAGCCTTACAAAAGTGAATGAATACACTAGCTTGTCCCAATATTGTGGTGCTAACTGTGATATAGTCTGTTGAGCTGATTGTGGAGCAAGATGTGGAGCTATGGAGCGATAGAGCTATGGAGCGATGGAGCTATGGAGCGATGGAGCTATGGAGCGATGGAGCTATGGAGCGATGGAGCTGTGGAGAGATGGAGCTGTGGAGATATGGAGCTGTCAAGCTATGGAGTTATGGAGCTGAGCTATGGAACAATTGTGGAGCAGTGAGAAACAGTCAGGAGTAATGAGGAGCAGAGTGAGGTGCTAGTGTGGTGCCATCTGGTGCTAGTGTGGTGCCATGTGGTGTTGGTGTGGTGAGGTGATGCTAGTATGATGCTACTTGTGGTGTCAAGTCTTAAAATCTTGCGCGTGGATCTGGAGGCGAATGTAGTGGGTGATGCGGAGACGGAAGGGAGGAGGGGGCAGGGAGGAGGACCAGTGAAGGAGGACCAGTGATGCAAATTTTATAAGGTCTCTTTTGGCGTTGTTGAACAATTTCATTTCAATATTTAAAAAAACAAGTGTATATCATCCATTTCAGCATATATTTTAAGAATAATATATCTTCACAGCAGACATCAATGTGTTGATTCAAAGTCGTAGTAAAATCATAAGTTTTTTATTCGAGTTATTTATAAGTTTATGTTTCCTTGCAAACTGGTTTAAAGTATTTTGGTTTGTTGTAAACAAAGTCGATGCCAGCTAGAGATTCTCGCCATTCCTTAGCCTTGCTCTGTGGGGCAAAGGTCCATTTACCTGAACTTCTCCCAAAACAGTTTCCCTTCTGACAACCTTGTCCTGTTCCACCATTGCGTGTTTCAAGTTCAGCTAGCCTATCAAACTCCTCCTTGATTCACACGATTTTCTCGAGATTCTCCCTCATTTCATTAGGTTTCAGAGTTCATTCATTTTCATACTTCGATTTGCATACTTGTTTGTGTAAAAACATTACACCTCTCCCACAAATGACTCAAACTGAAATATATGTGTGTGTGTGTGTGTGTGTGTGTGTATATATATATATATATAAATATATATATATATAATGTGACAACAGGAAATCAAACTTCTAGTTAACAAGTCACATTATTTCTTAACACCATTAAAATTTAATTTTTTTCAAAAATCATCCTTAAAAACTATATTTAAATACATTACTACAAAATACTTTATACAACACTGTTAAAACACAAATTCTTATAACTAAATTGTTCAACACTTCATATTTACTAAAAATAAAAGACTTTATAGAACACAGTTTAACCCACAAATCCTTATAACTATTTTGTAGATTGCTTCAGATTTTACTAAAACATTCACACATATATTCATACAAATTGACATTTCACATTACAAAACAATAACAAAGATATTTACAAAAAACATACATAATATTATTTAAAAATACTTACATTTCGTCACACATTGGGAGTCCACCAATTAAACTAAATTATTTACACAAAACAGCATTTTGTTCCAGCATCCATTGCAGTATTATGGGTTGATGTCTGCTATGTCGTATCCGGGAATATATTCGCCAGACACACATACACACCAACACCTACATTGACTCCACATACACACAGCTTCAAGATACCTTGTATATACGTAGATTTAAAATGAAGTAATTCCTGGGTAACATAAAGTACAACAGAGTTAATTTGATTGATGTTAAATGCCATGAAGCTAGGGCATAGCAGTAGCTTCAAAGAAATATGTGGAATCGATGCAGCAAATTCAACAGGTTTGAAGACAGCTGTGGTGCAGATTTCTCTGCGGAGCAGGGTGTGGTGTTGGGTGCGGTGCTGCCAGTGCTGATGGCAGCCCTAGATTAAAAATGGTGCTGGAACTAAAGTTGGGAAAGAAAAAAATTTACTTTGGGAAATTGTAGTGGCCCCAGGGTAAAGTCGATACTCCATCCGGCTCAATGAAGCACTTATTGTCTAAACCTGACAACATTACTATGGTCACACATTCGGTTGAAACCTCATAACCACGCCGAACGGAACTGGTATTGGGTTCCCAGAACCCTAGTGCAATTATCGAGGTAATTTCGATAATCCTTGTATCGGAGAGATTGCAAATACGTTAGGTTTTCCACCCTTCAACTTATGTATACACTGCTCATTCGAAACAATGTATGTGTAAAGCTTGGGATGTAAACATACTCCAGCATGGTATTTGTTCTCAGGCGAGAATCCTTGTGTGTTATCGAGTGCATAGTTAGATGTATCAAACCACGCCTTTAAATTTGGGGAAATTACTTTGTAAACATCTCTACAGGTAATTTCATAGATGAGGCTGTCGGTATCATAATATAAAAGGTGGAAGACTGGTGGAGGAAATTTATCACACATGTACTTATAATGAAATTCATAGAATTAATTTGGAAAGATCAAGAATGGCAACACCAATGTACAAAGGCTTGTAAAACATAACTGTGCTCTTTCTCATTTCGGTAAAGTCAATATTCTCATCGATGATCTGTTTTTCCTGGAATGTAGGATGTCCAATCAGTTCTGCTGCTCCATATAGTGCCATACCTGGTAACGACACATGTGTCCCTTTCCGGTGGACATTTTTCAAAAATTTTCTATACACAACATAATTCATACATTAAAAAAAACGATTTCTCTAAGTCGTTTGCAGCCTGGGCATGTTTGGCAATATTAAAATCGCTGTACGGAGCCATTCAAGCTTCCTGCTCAAAGTGCAAACACGATGATCAGAGTCAAGTGTGGCTCCCAACATCAAGTACTGCCTCAGAGTTTCCCCATGAATAACATAATTCTTCCTTGGCACAAGTGTTAAAAGAAGTTTCTCATGCGAGCCGTTAGGAGGTATATCATTTACTGAGCCAAAGGCAGATCTGATAGCACACCGTCGCATTCGTCTGGAAACAACAACTACACTTCCGCAAAAAGGCATATGTCCCCATCATTCATCGTGTTCGCAAAATCCCATGATGAAAACACGTCAGCCTCAAACCACTTTAAATTACCAACAGCAAGCTTGCTATTCATAGAGTGACTGTTAAAGCTGTTTACATCGAAACGACAGATGTATTTCGATGCCACATAGGGGTCATACTCTTCAACTATGTAAATGTTGTTGGCATCTGCACACCTTCAGGAAGCCTGGATAATGCCACCCCTAAACCCACATTTAATACAAAGGTACATATCAGGGTTAATCAACAGCTCTAAACATGCATCTTCCATTGACAATAAAGCATTCCATACAAGAGACGGAGCTGTGATGTACATGGCGGGATCAAGACCGCAATGAGCCGAACATATGGTCCTGAAATTTTCGAACACATCTGCCAGCAAACAAGTGCCCACATGTAAATACTGAATGGCGTACTGCAGCAGGTTTATGCAGTGGAACACATCACATGGGGCTTGGGGGTGAGCATAATCATCATCGCTAATGCCTTTGCCTTTCATGACATTATGAAATGCGTTCTTAGGTGGGAGTGACATGCACATCAGACTGTCTTCGGACTTAACAAAGTCATAAGGAAACACTCCCTTCCTTTTTGCCAATTCAAATTGGGTGTTGTCTGGAAGCATCGAGCAGGTAATACTCAATTGCGCAGTTTTCAAATTACCTGCCAAAGTTTCCAATGAGGCACTCATGAACTGAAAATATAATCAATGAAGCATAATTTAAACTGTAGTGCCTTTCCATTTAAGTCAATCCTATTGTAAATACGCTTGGTGATGGACTTCTACTTTTCTAGGGTTATTCCAATCACCTTGAATCTATCCAGGTTTTCTATTACTACAGTTCCATTGGGTTTTGTTATGTGATGTTCAGAGAAAGTGAGCATCATACTTTTGCAGGTTATGAAAGACAGTGACAAGTTGTTTCTTGGACAGTCTGAAGTTCAAGTTGTTATTATCATGTGCAGCACCTGTGATTTCCCCGGTAAGATGGTTATGGTCGACCACAGTATCTGTACTGAGTTCCTTCTTACAAATATGACAACATTTCTAAGCCACCAACCCAGCTTCATCAGCAGGGGTTTTTGGCTTCATCAAAACAGTCACATTGTGTATTCCTGCAACCCATTTTGTAAGTTCTACCAATTTATCTACTAACTGGTTCAAACATTCATCATCCACAAACTCAATGTAGTTAGATAATGCTGGATTGTACGAACAAACCAACAAAATGTTACAAGCATAAGGTATGTGCTGGTTGACGCTATTTGTATTACTCATGTTAGCATTGGGGAGGCAAGTGGGCAAAGGGTTTCAAATATGTCTCTGTCTCATAATAGGCGACGAAACCCAATATTTGCTGTTTGCTGTAATCCTGAAATTGCAAGTACTTGTTTTTCCCAGTAGGGAAAGTACTGCGAATAGCTTTATATTGCTGACAGAGATCATTATGGTTTGTGAATTTTTCCTCACTCCTAAAGTATTGGAGACAATGATCGCAAACAAATTTCCTGTGTCTGTTTTTACGTAACTGGCTGTTAAGTGGCCTTGACAAATCCTTAATGGAAACAAAATTAAAATGGGCATCATTGCCACAAGTGCAAATGGCCTATACATTTACATGGTGTGCATGTTGTACAGGAAAAATATGCATTGGTATGATAACCCCTTGCTTATCGAAAGTTTCGTCAATAATATTACTATATTTGTTTACTGCAGAGTAAAAATTGATAGAAATACCATTGTTCTCAAAGTTTCAAATATCATTTAACACTACAGGAACTAAAGACCTTCAGTAACCAAAACCTCATGAGGATTAGGATATTAAGTCGTTCTCTCATTATGATGGGCAGCAGGAAAAAAAGATATTATAATGGCATAATGGAAACAAAGTCCCTCAGGATATTACATATTAATGCAAGCTCTCTTATTGACAATGAAATTGGGGAGGATAGTGCGAGCAGCACCGACAGTGAATGCTCTAAACTGTTATATGTGAACCACCACATACAGAGTTAGAAGCAGACTCTAGCCACTACCACATACACTAAACACCTAAAGCCTGTTTGTGAGAAAAGGTCTAATTGTCTCATCATAGATTTCACCCGCACCAGTTGAATGCAGGATGGGAAGTGATTTACTCTGAAAGTAAAACATCCTCATAGTGCCTTCCTCAGACAAAATGGATTTCAAATATTTAACTGCTATGCTGACACTAAGCATTATTGGACAGGGTGATGCTGTTGTTAACTCTAACAAAGTGACCCTGCATCATATAAAAAAACTTTCAAAATCCACACCAGACTACTTGATGATTACATATTCGCACATCAGTAAGCCTACACACAAATGCCATGGCCAACAGTTGATATCTCAATTCAGGCAATGAAGCTTCCACTGAGTTAGAGGAATAGGAAAATTAATTAATTTCTGTTTCCCTAGATGAAGTCTCTCTAATTGACTCGAACATCGGCTGTGAGACAGACAAAGCACTATCTGAATCACCTGGATTTTCCATGTCAGATAGAAACAAATTGTCTGCCAGTAGATATACTTTTCTGTGTTTGAGAGAAACGATCATGTTACAATCTGTTGCAGCTGACTCAGATTCAGACTCTATCGCTAATGAAAAGATCGTCCAACCAACTAGGAAAACTTTGATGTTTACCCTCTCTCACAGTGATATAAAAGAAATTTAGTTTCCCAATATAGTAATTTCAGCACCACAAAAAATAAAAGGCTACATAGTATTGAAAAGAATACAAAAACATTATAATGTCTCGAAATGAAGTTGTGTTGTAACTGTCAATAAATGTATATTAATCTTACATTCATAAAATATTTCCTTTAAAATGTATGTTTTAATTGGGATTTTTTCTACAGAATTTTCTATATTTGAAAACAATAGAGGCATGTGTTTGAAAAAAACTTTTAATACTTTTATTCTGACCAGCAAAAACGATTTGTCTAAGACAAAACTATAAATATGAAATTAAAAAAAGTGTTCAACGAGGTGGATTAACCTATTACTACACATTAAAATCACTTATTTAAAAATTACTTCAATTTACAAAAAACTACTTTTACAACTAAATAACATACTTAAAACTTCCCACCCCATCACAGATCAAAACATATAATTGACTAGAGTTACTAATTCTCCATTCGTTCATCACACAGATATCCAAGACTCAAGCAACTCATTCGAAACATAGACATGAGCAGAACCTAGCACTCTCCAGACATGCTGGCCATAGACAGGCTTAGTTCCCAAATATTTTTCTATGTTCCATGATTCATTCCCAAACACACAACAGTCCACTCTCATATCTCTTAAATCGAACTAAATTATATCTATCCCCTGCACTCCTATGCCTATTTTTAAAGCTTAAAATTATTTAAAATTAAAGTATATGCCCAAGCTACCCCATCACAAATCAAAACATCAAATTTGTTATAACTAGTCATTGTACATCCATTCATTACACAGACATACATCATTCTAACAACTAATTCAGAACATAGACATGGCCAGGGATATGAACTCTCCAGACACACTGGGCATAGTCTTGCTTAGTTCCTAAAAAAATTTCTATGTTCCATCAAACACACTTAAGCACACGACAGCTAAGCCTTAAATCTCTAAAAAAAACTAACTAAATTACAATGCCTTCCCCCCTGCACTCATACGCCTACAAATAATTTTTTCCACACAGTACTTGGCATTTTATTCTACATGGTTTTAACTTATTTTGGCATGTATTCAACAGTGTAAAGAGGGCCTGAATTGAGGTATTGTTTCGCCCTAGGTCCATAGTGCAATACTAAGACCATCATCCAATATCTCCCTCTAAACTATATTGAATTCCTCTAAAAAATACATCAAGAACCCAATTAGAATTTATTCAAACTCTTTTTCCTTAACTCATACTCGCAGTCACACACCTACCCAAGTATTTTTTCTCTGAGTTCTTGGTATTTTAATGTAAATGATTTTAACATATTTTTGTGAGTATTTAACATTGTAGAGAGGGCCTGAATTACGATACTGTCTCGCCTTATGTCCATAGTGCAATACCGTGGATCTAAATCCAGTAACTCTTTATAAACTCAGTTAAATCCCTCTAAAAATACATCAAGATACTACAAATAATTTATTCATACACCTTTCTCCTCACTCATACTTGCAGTCATATGCCAATTTTTTCAAACTACTAAAAATTATTTTATATGCCCAAGCCACCCCATAACATATCAAAACATTCCATTTGTTAGAAGTACTCAAGGTTCTTTAGAGACTAGAACCATAATCTCTTGTAATCTGGAGTAATCTGAAGTATGTCTGCTCTGGATTGAATGTCTCCATTTGAACGATTTTATGCAGGTCTGAACCTGTAACAAATAAATTTTCTAAATTATTATCTAAACATGTAGGTAAGATGCTGGTGAAAATATTCCTGTAGGGTTTAGCTTATACATTGCGAACAGAAAATTGTTCTATCACAATGATTATTGTTGTAGCATTTTACTAGCTAATTAATGCTAGCACAGTCATGATATTTTCTGATGTTCACAATTTGTGTAGTAGTCAGACTTTTTAAAATCTCTATCTGTGTATTTCCCAACATGTAAAAAGGGTATTCTTCGAGAAGTGCATCGTTCATGTACTGGAAATGGTCATCATAAGCTGTCACCCAAGTCCCATTTCAAACCGTGTACTTAGAATGTTTAATGTCGAAAACTCATTTTCAATTCCTGATTCAAGGTAGACCACTGTCTCTGAGCTTTGAAAGATAACACTTTTATTTCATTGTAGTCAGTTGCATAAGAAATTGTGAGTTCTTTAATTATAAAAGAATTGTCTTGATAAGTTTCGAAACCTTTTGCAAAACACATCATGATTGTAAATTACAAGTTACAATAATTTGGTTTACAAAGGTTCAGTTGTGGTTTCCGAATTAATTTCATCAATACCAGAATCTGTCTTTTGGTAAAACAGGATGATTAGCATGTTCCATAAAGTTTTGCTTCTTCGCATTATGCAATATCTCTTCAAATGGTATTATGTTTGTTTTAATGAAGAAAGCTGGTGTACCATATGGACAATTTTCATCACACGGCAAATAAGATAATATGTCCTCATTACCTTTTAAATCCTCTGAGAGTAATGGATACACATTTTGGATTTTGTGTACCGCAAACATTAGTAGAAATTCTTTAGGTAGCAACAAGAGGTTCTCGACATCTAAGCTTAAAAGAATCTTGCTTTAACCATATTCTAAGATGGTGTTAAACACACTAACACATTCTTCATCGCAATTATTGCAACAGTGCCTATTGTGCATATTACCTACTGTTGAAGCTTGTAGACTGATGAACATATTGGCAACACAATCTGACTTCGACAGCTGCTGGGTTAAAACTGAAAGAAAAATTTATTTATTGCTGCTTTTGTACTGTACGAATTCAAAATTGCTGTGGTTCTGAGTTAAAAGCACTTGAAATCGGACCTTTTCGAAAAAATTATTGAAATATCTGCATTTTTGGCATTTTAAAACACATTTCATACTGAAATCGCTGTATTCGTTTAAAATATAGACATTTGTCCAAAATATATGCATTTCTGATATATTTGGGTAGGCATATTTGTAAAATAACTTATTACAGACAATTTGTGTTTTGTAGGAAAATATTTCTGTTCGTCAACTTCCAAAAATCCTATCGGCATTCGACAAATGGTATCCTATGATGTTAACATCAACTTTGAAATGCGGTATTTCACTCAAATATATACATTTCTGCTAATATTGGTTGGTTGCCATTCTAAAATTAACTTCTGAGTCACTAAGAGTGGTTTAGTTTTATAAAGAATATGTGTTTACAGAATATATATGCACGTATGTTTAAAAATGTTAGGTAGAAAAATGTTTGGATAGAAAAAAATATTAATACCAACTTGTTTGGTAACAAGTTGTTTGGTATCAGAAAATGTTAGCTAGCCAAAATGTTTGGGTAAAATTTTCCTGAATTTGAAATATTTTTATGTGGTTTACTGTAGACATGAAGATAGTATTATTTTTAAATGTAGTTAATGGTGTTTCAAATTTTCTTGTCTTGGGCAGCCTTATATCTGCAGGTTTTCTGCAAGTTTGGTGTCCGGGAACGCTGTTTCCCACGGCCAGCAAAGTTACCTGGTCGCTGTCTCGTCGCCCTCCACCTGTCTCGGCGCAAGTAATGGGCGTGGATTCTTTGTGAGTGCTGGGACCGCTCTAGGGAGGTTGGTGTGAGAGTGAATCGCACTTGGTTAGTTGAGCTGGCGACTGCGAGCGCTGTGTTGTCGGCAGTGCGAAGTGATTTGATGGGGCGAGGAGTCCTTGGAAGGGCACAGTAGGGGGAAACTGTAACTCTCAGGATGAAGTTTAGTGTAGGCGAAGCCGTCTGTGCTGGGAAAGGGGTAGGGATGTCAGAGGAATGTGCATGCACGGTAGAAGTCTGCGGAGAAAGTCTGGGACGGGCTCCAATAGCTGGTGCTTTCTACATGTAACAGATAAAAGTGTAAACTCTTCCCCTCCTTGTCCTGCAGTGTCTCCGCATAGCTTGGGGCAGAATAATGTATTGCTATTTTGGTGGCACGGTGTGAGAGGTGTGTCCTTGTCGAGTACGTGTTGGAGAAGGTGGGGGTGAATCAGCGAAATAGGTGGTCTCGAACATCGTGAGAACTTGCGGTGGATTCTTTGACCATGTTGTGCATGTGGAAGGGGGGGCGGTGCAGGGGGAGAATTTTTTTGGTTTCCGAGAGTCTTAAGTTAGAAACCGGCCACCGGCTTGCCTCATAGGGTAACATAAGACATTGAACGTTTCCTACCCAATACACTTCTCAATTCGTTTATTAAAGTCTCTCATGTTCAGATAAATAATTCGGCTTTTAATTAATTATGCGATCATTGCGAGTTATGCGGCTATCAGAAACGTTTGAGGAATTGCTGCGATTTAAACATGCAGTAAGAGGGAAGCCATTTTTTTGGATAGATGTGTGCTGTTAAATTAATTTTTAGTGTCCTTATTCATTTTTGTAAGGCCTTAGTTGGAAGATCGTTTGTCTGGTTGCGGTGCATGTTTTCAGAGTCGATGATGGTGAAGTACTTATTTATATTCGTGTTGGGTGTGGGAAGGAGGATGTGGAGTAATTTTATATTAGCTGGGCATTTGTTTAATTTAATCAAATTTGTTTCATCATCAGTTACATTTTGTGGATATTAATTTTGTCTCTCATTCGATAATAGGGTTATTAAAATTGTATTAATGAATATGTTTTTGCTTCTGTCGATTACATAATTAAAGTGGAGATCAGTTATGTTTTAAATATAATATATTTCGTTACGATATTAATATAAATCACATAATTAAAATCGGTGGAACGAATTTGTTTCAAGTCTTTTGGTAAATGATTCGTACTTATTTCATTTGCTTCGCCGAAATAGTTCGTTTCTTTTATGCTATTCGAGGAGTGATTAAAGTAATTCGTTCGGCTACCTATTTCAACATCTCTTTTCATTAAAACATATTTATTTCGCCGAAACATTAATTTAAATACTCGATATGCCTCCAGACCTGCTCATTATTCGCATATGTCACCAACTACAAAAAAAATATGAAATGCCCCTTATACCACTCCTACACCATTAACTATTATATAAACAATTGCAACCCACTCCTCTGGTCAGTCGACGCCAGATCATCACAGAGTACACATCGATGGGGTTGCCCCAAATCTTCCTTATGACACCAATAAAGTAATTTAAAAAATCTTATATCAAAGAATTCTTTAGTACAAAAAATTATATATAAACACTATTTAATTATTCGATTTAATCTATCTAATTAATCGGTTAATTAATCAAATTAATTATTCAATTAATCAAACAGTTATTTAATCTCATTTGCATATCATAATTTGACACTTAGTTCACTCTTACACTAAATGCGACTTAGGCCAAACTTGCACTTGGTGGGCCAGAAGTGACATTCTCGCCCTTCTCTGGTGACGAATATACATATCATAATTGTATGAATGTGTATGTTGCCTGGTAAATTTGCAGGAACAATACCTGTAACTGTCGGTGTACCAGGGGGGCAATACCCTAAGTCTCATTGCACAAGGCTGTGTGTGAATTTATTGTATGTGTAATGCTTGAGTAATACCTACGCCCCAGGTGCACCAGTGGGTCAATACCCTCAGGCTCAACCATGAATGTGATTTAGTGTAATGAATGAAATAGGTTGTAAATAAACTATTACGGGATTGCGTGTTGGATATCATTTCTCCTTAAATCACGGATCGGCGATCGAATAAAGATTGTTCTTTTATAAGTATATTTATATATGTAACAGGTGAAGAAATCATGGGATGTTTTAGGGTTTTTTTAATGTAAATTTTAATGTACTTGGTGTATATAGACATCCAGAGGATATTTTGTAAAGTTGCTCAAAGAGATACTGGATTCCATTTTTAGCGGACCCGACAGACGTTGTCCTGTACATATGTCTTAAATCTCTCCCCCTCTCTCTCTCCCTCTCTCTCCTCCTCTCTTTACCGAATTGTGAATCTAAACCATTCTCGAATCCACTTAAACACACACAAAAAATTTCATCAAAATCGGTCCAGCCGTTTAGGAGGAGTTCAGTGACATACACACGCACAGAAGAATTTATATATATATATATATAAAGATAAACGTGCGATAAAAATGAAGATGGTTTTTTGTTGACATTTGGAGGCGACTTTGTAAATTTGTTTTGAAGAAAGATAATTTAATCCATTTTTTTTAAGTTTCTATGCAATAAATATAATAGTAAACTTGAGGGATGACATATGGAAAAAACCCATATCATTTTGTGAATGTTGTTAGAGAGATATTTTGGAATCAATTAAATTGATAGAAAAGTAACCAGTTTTTGATATTGACATACACCCACCAATTCTGACCAGCTCAGACCTGACAAATTATTGCTCTGCTTATTTGGTTTTGATGTTCTTGTGGGATTGTAAATTACTTTCCCTTCCTATTTCTGTCTAGTGTGAGGTGGGCCGAGTTTGGGAGGGAAATTGTGGCGGTAGAAGTTGCCGACACAGCAGGAATCACCACGCCATTTCGCTCATGTGTACTCGTTTCCTCAGTTTGAGCTGGATTCAGAAATTATTCGAACTTTCAGTAGTGCCGAAGCTTATAACGAGAAAAAAAGACAACCAAATGAGCAAATAATTTACTATCGTCTATTTTGCCTATATCTCAGTGTTTTTTTTTTTTTTTTTTTTTTCAATACTCGTAGATCTGTTACACCTACCTTATCAGATAAACTGATAAATGGGTCGTTCGTATCCAGAAAAATATTTCGTTTTCAGTCAGGTATTGAGGGCTATCGTCTACTTTTCATGATTTTGTTTTAAAAATTTGCCTCTATTTTCGCACAAATGTTGCATTTATTTTGCGTGTTTATTTTGCTCGAAATCGGAGACATTTATGTTTCCAATTTTTCTGTTTATATTGTATTTTTGCTAATGCATACTTTGACAATCAAGAACTTAAGGAAGAGACGAATATTTATGGAAGGGTGGAGGGGAGGGGTAGTATCGAATAATCCCAGCAAGAGAATGAAAATTCACCTGATGTATGCAATTCAGCATAGGCAACGTCGCATGCTTGACTTACGTCACGTGAAACACCAGGAAAGACAGCGGACTCTCTTGGCAATCCCACCCAGGCCCTTGCATCCGGGTTCGATTTCCGTCTAAGTTAAAATTCCCATGTCGGAAACACAGCCGGCTTTGCAATAAGTTTTATTTTTTTTATTTTTCGGAACAGCCAATTCCATCGCCGTTCCCCTTCAGTGAAATTGACCATTTACGGACCTCAGCTGGCAAACCAATGCCAGGTGTAAAATGAAACGTCACAATGTGTACCTAGAACGCGGTTGTCTTTTTTATGAATTTTTTTGCACACGCGATTTTAAATACGACGACTCGGAATCTTAAAGTGCCTTAGTATAACCAGATAATAAAAATATGCATTTCACACAACGCTATCAGGGAGCAAGGGGGTACATTTTCAGCCGATAGTACAGTCCATTCACGGTTTCTTCGCCTTATTGAATCAAACCTTTGAAATATCTCACCATCTATCACGTGTTTAGTTATTTCCTAAATACGCCCTGTATCACAACCCTTATACGTGTGTTCATAAAAGTTGCTTTTGTTTTCCTGTTAAATTGGAATGCCATTTATATTTTATTTTTAAATTATAATGCTTCATTTATAAATAATTCCAAAAAAAAAGACCGGGAGAGAATAGGTACGTTGGTAACGCCTGGTGAGAAATAGTTCTTATACAAAATGCTGTTACACTTAGTTCGTACGGATGTGGTGTGTCGTCCTCTGGTGTGATTTTCCAGACTTAGATAAGCTTAGTTTGCACGAGGCGGAGGAATATCCTGGAAGTAGAACTTTAGCAGGGTTTCAGAAAATTCTGAAGTAACCGTGAATGGATTATATGTATGATGCGTTTTCATACTTTCCACGTAGCCGAACAATATAAAACGGATGCTGCTAGAGCGATATAGTCCCGCGGCAATCAGGACATATAAAATAATGGTAGGTTCGGTTTGTAAGGGTGCTGGGATGGGGTGGAGGGGTAGCAATGAAGTAATCCCGGTAGCAGAATGGAAATCCACACGTTGTAAAGAGGCGCTTTGGCCCCCGGCAGCGGCGCGCGGTCTGAGCCCCCCCCCCCCCTACCCGGAGGGGGGAGTATTGCGCCCTTGGTTGTCCGGCACGAGCTTTTGTGGGCGCCCGCTAATCCTTCCGCATATCCCTCCGGCGCATAACCACGCAACCCAGGGGCGAAAAAAAAAAAAAGTCCGGGGGTTCATTTTCTAACGGGCCTGGATCTCAAAGAGTTGTGTGTTCATGTTACTTTTTTCCATGGGAAAACGTAGTTTATTTGTTACTCCCTCGAGTTGTTTGAAACCGTAAACACCACTCAACAAAGAAGCCACCAGATCATGAAACAGCTCCTCGTAAATGGACGAAACACTGCCCTTCCCGAAACATGAATAAGTACACCCGCATGCATTAATTATTTGCTTTTCAGAGTAAGAAAAATGTTGTCGTGTGCTTAAAACACCATTTATATGCACAAAGTAAAATATAGACAGCGAATTTCAAGAGATTTTTTAAAAATATATTTTGAGGTTCTAAAGCAAGGGAATGCTAAATGTGACAACACAAAATTCGGATGTCTCACCACAGTTTAGGGCAAGACGCTCAGTATTTTGCACTCTTTTCATCAACAAAGAGCTTCTGTGTAAATTCCTGCTGGGTTGTTATTATTATTTTAAGGGGTAAAAACAAACTCAAATTTTTATTACCGTGCAGTTTTTCTAATGATTCAGTGCTGTAATTTTCGTACATAAAATATTTGAGAAAACACCCGGTTAAACTATTATACTTACAAAACTTGCACTCGATATAATAACCGAGAATCTGATACTTGTATGCATACTTGCAAAGGTTTCGAAGTTGTTTTTGTAAGCAGACAGCTCTGAAACAAAAATCCGAATATCTTTGAAGAAAAAAAATGGTTCTGATATATAAACTGATTTCAAATTATAGGTTGTTTACTGTAAACTGCGTAATGTTGAAATTTATGATTCACGTCTACTTATATGTGCATTGTTTATTATTCCACTACAATTAAAACTGACTTTCGTTTTTATCACTTTATTTATGCGCCAATCAAGTGAAACTGTGAAATTATTAGAAAAGTAAATATTTTACATATTTACAAATTCATGCACTTGTATACATAAAAATTGAGAAAAATTTACTTATTTGAGTATTCAGAAATTTTCATCCAAAAAAAATGTATAAAACCTTTAAGACTGTGCCTCATGTATGACCAAAGGATCATAAGCAAATTAAATATAATCCTTAACAATTCAACGAAGAATTCCATCTAGGCCTTTACACGAATAACATACCAACAAATACAAAAAAAAAAAAGTGTCACAAAAAAGAACACATTTAAACCACGGGACCCTGCACAAATAGAGTGGAAAGCAATATTAGGGGAAAGGTGCCATCAATGCACCTGGTCAGTATTTTGTGTGATGGCGTAGTAAATAATGCACCAACATCATTGAAAAAAATCAGTTTTCATACATGTAATATAATCATACTGTTTGGCACCCTTCATGGACTGATAAATCCGTTATGTGTTACGGAAAATATTTCTTTGAGAAAAGTGCAAGTGGTCCATTCATGGGTATAGGGTTCTATGAATGGACCACGTAAGTTGCATCAATGGAACACTCGTAATATCTACTGTATTTACAATAAAATGCCTTTAGCTGATAAACTGGGTAGTCAAAACGATAAACATGTATTGCCAACTTAAAAATTTTGTACGATTAAAAGAAACTGAAATAAAAACTTCAGATTTCTTCAACTTTCACGCACTTTTTCAATTTAATTACTTAGACTCAGTAACTCATTTTAGCTATAATGTAAGTTTGGTTTTAATAATAACCATACGTTAATAAGGGAATGAACAAATATTGTTTGAAAATGAACATAATTTGCAAGTGTAGAAGAAGAAAATTTTCTTTCCATTCTTCACGCCAACGAAATCTACGGGAAACCACTTTTTGCGCGATGTACACTGTATCATGTCTTCTTCTCTTGCAGTTTCACAGATATCAAAAAACCAAGATTCTTCCATTGTAAAGATCGCCTTGTTTTTTAGGGTGTGGATGTCCACGGATTTGTTTAGCAGCATGCTTTTTGTAGGAATTAGGGGCGCTTAGAGTGCTGCCTTGAAAGGGGACGAAGTAAGTACTGCTGTTTTTTTGTCCCTGTATTGACGGAGACAACAATGGCAGCTGTCTTTGGCGGAGATATTTGTTTCACGGACACATCGAATACCATGAATTGGGCCTGAAGCTTGGTCAAGGAGCACTTATTTCTCCATCTTCTTGTCGGATTGGAATCACTTGGTTTGTACTTGTATTTAGTTGGCACCCCGTATTTTTATTTTTGTCGTTAAGCGTCACCTGCTGAGCTAATGACATAATTTTCTCCGGGCGGGGAGGGATGACGACGAAAGAAGCAACAACATGATTTTCCTCAGATACATCTCTGTTGAATGGCGATACTTCTTTGACTCTCAAAGCGTTCACTGCCATACACACTGTAGCAACTCTTCCATAAGTAATACCGAATAACATAGCCACCTTGAGCTGAGTGACGTACCGATCTAGTTTTGCCCTAAACCACTTTTAGAGTTCATCTGTACAGGAGGAATTCAAGGGCTTGAAGAAGACGATATCTGAAGGATGGAGGCGGTGTTTGGGGTGACCTGGTAATAACATTAAAATACTATTCTCACAAGCGGTGCACAAAGCTTCAATGTTTTACTGTTCGTCGAGTGCCCATCCAAAAAATAATACATTTCTCCTGAATGCTTTGTTTAACACACGCGATAAAAAATGCTGCAATCGTTCAATAAATCAATCTTTTATTTGTGTAGCAGTTTTCACGATTGAATTCACACACAGTACCAGGCGGAGCTCTATTTTTGTAACCGTCACATTCTCTACCCCGTTTGTATTATCAACAAGGGAGGGACGTGGGAACCTGAAGCACTGATGCAGCACACAGCAGTTGTGTTCGTACAACGCTCTCCTTTCCATATTGCTGCCACTTGAGATATTTCTTTCAGAGAAATCCTCTTCCTAGGTTCTTTCTGGACAGTCATGAGGGCTGTCTCGTCTACGTTGAATATATGAGTAACGTCTCTTTTGAAGGTCATGTTGGAAGAGAGAAGGGGAGTGGCAATTACCTAGCAGAAATATAACGAATTGCTGAGGGGTGATCAGATCCAGGCCGCATCTTTCGGTCCATTCCTGTTTTTTTTTTGTGTGGTGCCTCAGTAATGGAGGGTAAAAATTTAAGAGTAGGCCTACTTGGAAATAAAATACTGTCATGTGTTAATTCCATTACTTCAGTAGGATAAAACACATCAATATAAACGAAACTATTCCAGTTCCCATTACAGAAGCAGGCATAGTTTAATATTATTGTTAAGTGCACTGCCGAATATTGATGCCATGGATGGACCTGTATGACGTGGATTTACCACCGGTCCATCCATGGCACTGATTGCTGGTTCAACCATGGCACTCGCGCCATTTTGTCTTGAGCATGCTGCAGTGCAGAGTAAAAAACCAATACATATTATTACGTGCCCATTGCTTCGAACCCCACGCGAGCGAGTGGTGATGAATATCAGTTATACTATAGCGAGCGGCCTATCATAAAGGACGCCGCCGCACACGCCGATAAATTTATCGCAACTTGCGCCTCGCTGATCCTGAGAAGCTGATATCTCTCAATTTATCATGCAGGAATATCATTTACATTACTTTTCCCAGATTATCTTGGATTGCGTTCTTTTATTATTATTGAGACCTCCATCCCTCACGAACTCGCCCCATCCCTCTTCGGCATTCGTGTAACACTGGTGTCAGAAGTGGGATGGAGGCAATTATTGATTAATAAATTGTACATAAAGTTAATTTATACGCAAGTAGTTAGTGATTTTAAAACCAATTAATTAGTTGTGTAATAGTTGCATCTGAAAATAATTAGGATGGTTTTTTTACAACCGACGCATAAATGTTAACAAGGGAAATGTCTGCAGAACTAGAAGTACTGCGAACAGTGAGTGAGGGACTGAGTAGCCAAGTGAGCGCAAGTGTAAATATTTTGAGAGAAGATGCGACTAGTGTAAATAATAATTTAAATAGCCAGACCAATAATGAAAGCGAATTAGTGGATAGGAAAATAGACAAAGTAAATAAAAAAGTTGAAAATACAATAGAAGGCATTTGCGAGTTAGTGAATGAAAGAGATGACTATGTGGACCATTAGAATGACAGTGTAAATGAAGCCAGCAGCCTTGTGTAATTGGTGTCGCCGCAGTCAGGAGTGGGGAAAGGGCTCTCAATTAAGCCCGCCCCTTACGATGGTCAGACTTCATGGCGGAGTATCAGTATCAGTTTGGAATTGTCGCTATCTTTGATGGCTGTACAGCCGAACAGCAGGCTTACTACGTCGCCGCTGTACTGAGAGGGCCCACACTGATCATGAATCAATCTCTGCCAGAGCGACATCGACTGGAGTACCCCACACTGGTGTCGACCTTGGAACTACGGTTTGGTTACCGATACCTGTGATATGCCCACCATGCCCAATGGCAAAGCCGCACCCAGCGACCAGAGGAGCGACTGCAAGTGCTATGGCAAAACATTGTGCGGCTCTCCCACCTACCTCTGGAAGGGTGCCCCGAGAAGGCGCTCGACATCATAGCAGTTGGCTTCCTCATCGACGCCATCGCCGATACAGAGGTACGACGAGCGGTTTGTCTGGCTGCACCCCAACAAAATGCAGGACGCCCAAGCCCAAGCACTGGAGGTGTAGTCAGCAAGACAGGGAGCCACACCCTGACGTCATGTACTGACAGTGACGCTGAACGAAGACGACGAAGTCAGCATGAAGAAGACATTAAAGGAGTGGCAGATGGCTGTAAAGGACATCGCTTCCAGGGTTCATGCTACAGAGCTTCGTCGCTCTGTAGCATGAATCTAGCATGAATGTAGCTTCCATGAGGATGGAATAAAATTACTTTTTAGAAATAGTGAAATGATATTTATGAAATATAATTTATCGCTCCATTCTAATAAATCTAAAAATGCACTGAGAGTCAGGTTGATTCCATCCAGCAATATACGTGTTTGTATAGGGCAAAGACAAATATTTATTTTCCCCAACAACAAATTTTGTTGAGTAAACAAATCTTGAAAACGCAACAAAATTAATTTTGCTCATCTAACAAAATACACGCTTGTATAAACAGAACCTCTGTGTTTGGCCAAAATAAAGTGGACTGTAAAAAAAAAAATATTTAGTTGAATGAACTACATATGTAAATATAAAAAAATTTAATTCAGTGAAAACAAATCAACTGTATGTATTTGTTTGACGACTTATTTGATTGCCTTCGTTGGAAAATACAGCTGGAAAATGTTATACTACATTCACGGTTACTTCTAACTTTCCTTAAGCCCTTCTGATGTTCTACTTCAAGGATATTCCTCCGCCTCAAGAAAACGAAGCTTAGAAAGTTTCACCAGAGGGCGAACACACCGCATTCTTGAGCGCTCAGTATAATAATGTTTTAAACAATAACTATTTCCTTACCAGGCATTACCAACACACCTGTTTCCTCTACCCATATTCGCAGTAGTTGTAAGTGAAATATTATAATTTATAAATTATAAATAAATCTAATTTAAATATAATAAAAAGTAAGGTACTTTTTAAGTTAACATAAGTGTAAAACGCTTGTGATACATGAGTTATTTAAGAAACGACCAAACACGTCATACATGGGGTGTTATTTTTTCTCAAAGGTTTGACTCTAAAATTGGGAAGAAACAGTGAATATACTATAAGTACCAAATTATTAGTAGGTACATCTCCCCTCAGACGCCAAAATTACCAAAATCTACAACTGGGTTTCAGGAAACTGTAAAGGAAAAACTTGAAGCAAACATAACCACTTTATTCACGACAGGACATTAAAAATTTCTTTCTACCATGCAGAAGGACTCTTTTTAATGTGTTAAATTTTTTAACATTCTAAAACAAAGAAGAACTGCGAAATTAAATAGGATATAACATATATTTCGAAATCCACGAGAATATATTTTTCGCCGCATTTTTTTATCTCCCCAAAGGTTAATTTAGTAATTACTGAGTTTATTTGGCGCTTATATGCTCTAAGCAGAAGCTACTCTGAAAAACCTATGTTTGAATACCATCGGTTTGGTTTGTGCTGAGCGTTGACCAGTCGATGAGCTAGTAGACGAGGTATTTTCCTTCTAAGTATCGAGGTCGCACAGATATACAATTTTTATTTCAAAAGTTAAAAATATCTTGCTTGTAGTGCTACGATTTTTTTTTGCAGACGAACATTAAAAATGTTACTTTGTAAGCGATGCTTACGAGGCAGGGTGATGTTGAGAGGAATGGAAGGGAACACTAGAAGTGGGAAAAAAATGAAGGAAGCGAAGACGCAGCCATCAGCACGCAGATGGCGCGTCGATGCAGGATGGAAAAATAGAGAACCTTATAACATCCGTGGTACCAGCCACTCCGCGTATCCGAAAATTCACCGGTGCATCCACCAATGTACACCGGGCGTTCGAAAATTATTGTTTCGGTTGAGTCCGGTTGAACCGATTGATTCACCAGTTTGACTGGTCTGAAAATACGGTGGATCTGGTCGATATGCACCGAAACATTAACCGGTGAATTTCCGAACGCTTTCTCTGTAAAACGGAATTTTACACACCCACAACTCATAATTTTCAAGCATTCGAAAACATACGAAAGTTATTCGGAAGTCGAGTTTTACAAATGGGCGATGAAAACTTTGGAATTTAATTGTAATGGTATTAATGTGCGTCTGGGAGCAGACGAAAATACCGTCAAAAATCAACCTGATGAACGAAAAATGCCTCAACTGGTGCGCGCTCGGTTCGTTACGCTGGTGCACAGTGTAATTCGCCTATAGTCTATTCGCGATTTCTTCACGCTTTTGGAAAATCACCCTGTGTATGCCGTGCTTTGTTGTTTCCTAAATATGTAATTTAACACAATCGATTTATACTTCTATTAACATGAAAGTATCTTATTTTTCGTTAAGTTGAATATTTTCTTATATTTTACCAATAAATTATAACATTTCAGTTATCATTTATATGAATAAGAACAGGGATTAAAGATGTGTGTAGGTAATGCCTAGTAAGAAAGAGTTCTATGTAAATTATTGTTGAAACGAGTGTGCACGAATGTGGTGCGTTGTCCGTTTGGTTTAATTTTCTAGACGTAGTTAAGCTTTGCTTGTATGAGGTGGAGGAATATCCTCGAAGTGGAACTCTAGCAGGGTCTCAGAAAAGACCGAAGTAAACGTGAATGGGTTAGGCCTATAGCTTATAGTGAACACCTGTTCGCAAGCATTCGCCGGGCGCGCACGAACAAGCCGAACGCTATCGAACAACTGTCGGGTTTTTTTTGGGAATGCTCGAAGGAAGTCATACGTTAGCTTGCGAGTACGTGCTTTCGGACCAGTTCGAGACGGCTCGGAGAGTTCGCTGTGAATCATGGAGATCATGGAGTCGCCCGCTGATGAATGTTTGCGGTTAGTAGATTTACGCAAAGAAAACCCTGTCCAATGAAAAACTCAGCACGGAATTCAATATAATAAAATAAAAAATACTACGATGCTTGGGTGGATATCGCAAAATAGTTTGGATGTTCTGTGCCAGAAGTGAAGAAGGAAACGTAACGTTAGGGCCAAACGATCTTTTACTGGCGCTGTTTTGCGGAACTTTGCATCCTCCTTCGCATTTTTTTTTTTTTTTTTACCGACAACGTGAACCGGAATTAAAATTAAAAATTTTTGAGAAGATATCAGTGTAAAATTCCGGAGAAGCCCTTCATCAAATCCCCTTAACAGAGCTGTATTTTGCCGCTGGCAAAACCGCTGCCTCGCTCGCATTTTCCTGTATTCCCCCCCCCCTCTTTCTAGTTAACGTACACAGTACAAATAAAGAGCTTGTTGGTACTACCAAATTCATTTCGGCACTGAGTACCTGTCCTGTTCGTAGTTAAATTGGCGGGAACGAGGCGAGCACCAGCGAACTGTCGGAATGCTTGGGGTTTTCGGACGTATCACTTGTTCGCCTGTTCTATTCTTTTCGGAGAAAAATTCCCCAAGTGAATACCCACCTCTACAAAATACTTCCCTTCTTCTTTTTTACAAACCAGAGGGAAATATCTATACTGTGTTTGTGTTGGACGAGCGCGTATTTAACAAAAGAGTGTAATCTGACCTGACTTTATCGTCACCTCCCATACACGCAAATACACCAGTATACAAATTCTGCGGAACGAACTGGGTCCCTGAGCGCAAAGCTCTGTTCGAATGCCAACACTCTCCGGAAATTTATTGCTATGTGGTAATTCATGCGGTGATACGTCTGCATTACATAATAAACACGATATAATGTGCTCCATTACCGCTCGGTACTTTTCACGCATCCGTGTGCTGACAAACACATTTGGTGTGTAATCAGACCCGAATCAGAATATGGAAATAATGTATTGCTAATCTCAGCGTCTGCAGTATTACTAAATATTACCAACCCTATGCCCCAGAACACATGACCAGCATAACCTTAAGAAAAAAAACCCCTTATCAACGTTGTGATGTAGCTGTGATAATAAAAGTTACGTGATTTAGTTGTTATTGATTTATTAGGAAATATAAATTGAGTTTACGCGAGTAATGTTCCCTACAGTAAAGTCTACGCCACAAATAAGTTTGCTAGCCCATCGGCAAACAACGAGCACAAAGTAACCAATGTGTTATGAAGTAACATTTTTTGTTACGCCACACAATATGGGTTTTTGGGGACGTTACTTATTGATAAATAAGATGTTTGAGCATTACTGTAACTAAGGAGGTTTTAATTAGATATGTGGCACAAATAATACAGACACTGTAATATTAAATGTAACGGGGGAGCCACTAGAAATTATATATTATATTCAAAAACATTATTATTATGGATGTTTACTTATTATCTACTATGGACTGTCCCTACCTTAAACGTGATGCCGGAGTCTGTGTCATCTTGTAGAGTGTTTATCGGTGTTCGGACATACCCATTCTTCGGTCCTTCCCTGAAGCTGGCCGGAGTTGGAAAGGCGACGGTCAGTGCCTCGTGATGGCCTATATCGGCGCGTTGTTTGGAGTTCAGACATAGCTGGCTTTTCCCTGGTTGGTGGAGCGGGGTTTCTGCTGCTGTTCCTTATGCAATACATGACGCAATCCCTGGCGTCCTGGGTTTTGCTCTGAATGTGTGTGGCCTGGTTCATACGAGGATTTTTAAACTAAGGTTCACTCGTAACATCCCCCCCCCCCCCCGCGACGTTCACTGGAGTGGTGTCCTCACCTCGTTCTGGAGTCTGGTTGGATTTTGAATTGTATTAGTTGTGTGGCTGTTGATGTGGCAGTAGGAAAAAAAAAGAGACGGCTGACGGCCTCTTCACTGCGTAGGGATGATTTTGTGGTAGGATATAGCTCTGAGAGATGGATAACTGAGGTGAAAGGGACTGCCTTGTAGTTCTAAAGCAGGTTGGGCTGTAGAAATGCTTTCGGTCTGGAGAAGGAAGTCTGCGGTTTGTTTGTATTGCGGCCGGTAGGGCCTTGAACATGATATTTAGTGGGGTTGCACTCTGTCTTCCACGTGCTTGACGCGGCAGACGCCACGATGGCGGTACGTGTAAGCGACAGCGTTTTCTTGAAGCTGTTGTTCCCTAACACTACTCGGCATTTCCTTAGTTATTAAATTGTTAAGTTTAATTACTTTTAATTATAACATCGTAAATTAATATTGAAAAATAAACTCGACTCTTGAAATTACTCAAACATTTAAACCGAATTGCTCTCCCCGTTACAAAGATTATTGGGTTTACATAAGGTTATGAGACCTGTAAAGAAAGTACATATAATACCTGTAAATTAATATAATCTCTATCACAGATCTTATAATAGGAATAACAACTTATTTGTTAGTGAGTTAACTTAAGAAAAGTCGTAATACTAAATGGGACGTGATATTACGGTTGTGGGATAGAGATGGGATGATATCGAAACGTAGAAGTTTATGAATTATTCAGTTAACTGTAATAAAATGTGTAACGCAAAATTAAATTAGAGCTGGCTTTTATTTTTATATCTATGTTACGACATTTAAACGGGAAACGGAAAGGATATCTATACTAACATAAACACAGTGTTCTAAAATTGGGCAAATTTGTGAAGCAACTACTGACTAATTAACATTTATTTTCCAATTATAATGGGAATAAATAATTCGATTTTCATAAGCTTGATATTTATTAATTTAATATGGGAAATCAATATTTAAAGCTTAAAATATAAAATAAATTCCAAGGTTAGTATCAACCACTCTTTATATAATAATAATTATAAGATGTGTTTAAATTCGCTAACTTTTACAAAACTTTTCTTGGATATATTAAATCTTAACATTCAATATAAAACTACTATGTGATGAATAAAATTTGTTGTGTGTAGCTGATGGTACTTTATATTTTAGTAAAGGTAATTGCTTTTAGTAAATTCTTACTTGTAAAACACAATAACTACTTTGCTGGTTAGCCATAATACAGAAATATGTCACAATCATATAAGAAACATTCAGATTTGGTACCGTGAAAATTCTATATCTATAAATTACTTATTTATATACATAGTTGTTTCTCGTCAATTCTTTGGATTGAAAATTGAAAGTTAAATTTTCTGTTTTTCTATCTACAATACATTTACGGCTTTGATGGCAAGAACTACATTGTTATATAATTTTAGAAAACTGATTTTAATTTTATTGTATACTATTAAATGTTTTTTTTTTTTAACTTGGGATCGCTCCATAAATTACTGGTAACTATAAGAAAATTTATAACTATTTAAACTACAGTGTTTTGCATTTGAGTTAAATCAAGTGTGTAACTTGTGTTTGTGTCAAGTGTGGCGTGCCATGCAGAGCAGAAGTGAACGTGTGAGGCGTACGTGCAAATTGAATCTGACGCCCGGTTACCTGGAGAAAATATACTACACGCGTGAGCTGGGTTGAGGGGGAATGCCAAGACCTTAGTGCCAAGGCACATCGTGACCTTGAATGAGCGTGATGTCTGCTCGAGCTGACGTCGTCTGTCGGGTCTTGTGGCGTTGTCGGCGCATTCTGTTGTCGGTTGTTCGTGCCTTCCGGAAGTTATTCCACGGAGATGTGACGTCACTGCTGTTCTAAAACTTATAATAGCTATTATTAGTAAATATTCCTACATAATTTGTTTTGTTAACATGCTCCGTTCAAATCTTAATTCAAATAAACATTTCTAAATTAATTCCAATAATGAATCTGTTATGTTTCTGTGGGCGTGTTAAAATTTTGTGAGGATGTGTCCACTGTGGGGTGGTTTTCTGTTGAGACGTAATTAATTTTTCTCAGAAAGTTCTTTTTCATTTCTCGGGGGCAATATCGAATTGTTAAAATATGATTATATTTAAATTAAATTTATGAATAATTATAATGAAGCTGTTAAACAGTTATGTATTTTGATATAATACTTTATTTGTATATAAAACACTAATTCTCTGAAAACTATTGATATCATGACCCTGTGTGCGTACTTCTAAACTTTTAATTAACAATTTATAGGTGAAAATGAAAGACTGCATGTATATATAATATTTAATTTCACAATGCGGGGCTTGCATAGTAACACATAACTCCAGGCGGTAATCATAATAGCTAGTAGAGGAGACACACAAAGTGGGAGGTAATTATAATTAAATTGTACCTAAAGAGCACTTCCACACAAAGGTTGGCACACGAGGTTGGAGAATAATCCGCATTCATGGCTTATACCAGGCGAGGTCGGGACAGCCAGTACACGCGTGTGCACCGCCAAATTGCGCCCTACTACCTGGCCTCTGTCGCTACTAGCAAGCACAAAAAAAAATACCACCTGAACGGTTCACCACGCCATCAGGGGGTTAAGGGGAAGTTGACTCAGGTGAAACGTAAAGAGTTGCCCTCCGGCTGTAAGAACTGATTCGACTGCGTGAAATGTAGATAAACTGCCCACGCGCAAAAGCAGTCGAAATGGGTATGTCTCAGCCATAACTCCCATTCCGCAAACAACTTTGGAATCTTCCACAATTAAGCTTTCTCATGTTGGAGTTCCGAGGTATGCGAAAGGAAAAGAGTGAAGAGGGGATCACAAAGATAATTGAACCCGGTGGACTTGGTTCTAGCCCGTGCCCGCATGTCGACAAAGTGTGGGAAGTGTGTGATATACTCAAACTATCGTACAATTAAATCCACGCTGTGAACTGTAGCTGCATGTAAAACGTTTGGCGGAGTCATTGCGAAGCGCGCACGGCACATTGTTTGAAGTTTAGACATAGCTGGCCTCATTCCACGGGTTGGTGGAGGGGCATTTCTGCTGCTTTCCCTTTTGCAATACCAGACGCAATCCCTGGCATCCTGATTTTACTCTCGATGTGTGTGGCCAGGTTCATATGAGGATATTTATACCAAGGTCGACTCTTAACAAATGGTACAATAAAGATAGGCTGACCTGTAAAATCTCACAAGTTACGGAGATGCAGGATCCAGAAATTTAACTTCACTCACATTTTGCACAAATAATCCTCTTTTCGCACTAAGGGACGATCTTGTAGTCCATTTGGGCGTGCGGATGTAAAAATAGTTGTCCAACACGGAGCGCAAAATAAATATTATATGGTCTACGCAAACTGTGAGATTTTAAGGGAAATGGTGCACGAAATCTGCTTATCTACCCAATTATTGTCATAAGTTGTTTTTTCATATGATTTAATGAAATTTTTGTGCGATGAAACATTAATATATATTTAAAGGCCTTAGACGGATAGAGATCCGTTGCATTTTGAAGCACTAATTGAAAATAATAAATCGGGTGTCATTTCTTATCTTCCATAAGTGCTCCTAGAGTTATAGGAAGGCACTCAATATCAAACAGTGTAAGAAAGCGTTCGAAATTATTAATCATGTCTTGTCGTGTCAAAAATGACGAAAAATCCTTTGAAAATAATATGTGACAAAAATTACGGAAGTACGCTGTTTTCATGCACCATTTCTCCTTAAGGTACCTCACCCCCAATGTATACTGTTCATGGTAAAATGAGCACTTTTAAAAACCTTCTCATTTGGAATAATAGTCAATAAATATATTTTATTTTAGCCATATACCAAAAGTGCAATCATAGCGCGGTTCGGCGAGTGCGACATTCGGTAACTAACTGCTTACACGAAAGTAGACGCACGATACAGCAAACCTCCAGAAAATTCTAGGAACTACCGAAAGGAACGTTGCTACAGATTACTTGTAGCAATTAACACACAGAGAACATCACCCTGAAATAGCGGGATACAAGGCATTAACATTCACGAAAAATCAAAGATTTGTATGTAATTATGATATGTTGAGGTTCGCGCGCTACTAACGAGTGGTGAACGCAATCAGCATTTATGGTCCTAGACTGAAGATGGCCATATCACTGATGTCTTGAGTGTTCATATCATGGTCCGATCAGAGCTCACGTTACAGCACACTACCTTTAAACATATATAAAAAAAACACAAATATTCAATATAAAATTTAATTTTTGGTGACTACCTCTGTTATAATTTTTATTTTCAGGAATGCCTTTTCACTATAAATTCGAATATTTAAAATATATTTTTGAGACTGTTTAATCTATTATTTTATGTTCAAGTTGTATGACATAAGAATAATAATTAGTTTCCAATTAGAAACAATTGTACCTGTGTATACCTAATGAAACAATTTTTGCAATGATTTGCGTCCATTTTGGATTGGTTGTAAAGTTACCGCTGTGTATAATTGTTATAGTTATGTATAGAAAGATGCGTGAAATAAATGAAAGGAAATTCTAGTATATGTTCTTGCTGCATCTTTATATTTTGCCTCTTGGAATGAGCTCGATGTAAAATAACAGAAGACGTAATGGTTTGATGATAATATATATTGCCATGTCTTGCTGACCTTGGCCCGCCCAGCGCCGTGCGGGTAAACAGATACGAGGACAGAAGTATGCGATAAGCAGCAGGCACGCGGGCGCCACATATCAGTTTCAGAGAGTGCCGACAAGATATTCTTTTGCAGCACAATCCACCTGGCTCTGGTCGTATTGGGCCGATACCTGAAGAATGCTCTGAATTACTGCCCTCGTCTCTCAGCGCAACTCGGGGTGTGTTTAACCTATGCGAGAGTCACGGCCAGGACTGTTTAAGTGCGGCAAGCCTCTGAGCCGGGGGTGAGTTTAGAGCTGATGAATGGCTGAGCGATAGAAGAACGAGCGACGAGCAGTGGGGAACCAGTGGAACAGCAGTGGGGAAGGGAAGTCTACGACAGCATATATCGAGCGGTAGTGTGTGCGGCTGGCAGTCTGGATTATTCCGCTAA
This sequence comes from Dryococelus australis, assembly GCA_029891345.1. Taxonomy (NCBI): domain Eukaryota; kingdom Metazoa; phylum Arthropoda; class Insecta; order Phasmatodea; family Phasmatidae; genus Dryococelus; species Dryococelus australis. Next base: position 62,433,091 of record CM056998.1, on the reverse strand, counting down.
GAGCGTGAGTGAAAGGCATTATAACTGGTGGAAATTGACTGAACACATGCTAGTAGTGGGTATGAGTTAATTGACTGTAATAAATGGAGAAAGGGCGTTAATTAAAGTTGAAATAAACATTAAGTATTCCACTCACTGTTAAATAGAAAGAGTAAAAGTGAAGACATCTAATTGTTGTTGTACATTGTAGCAGAGCGTATAAATTAGAAATCTAATATAGTTTCTTTTTTTTTTTTTTTTTAAGACCTCCATCCCTTACGAACTCAGATACGCCTCTCAGGTGTCCTCTTCACATGTAAAAATATGTATACGACTTTTAAGTTTGCTCATTTAATTTTATTTGGGCTATCGCTTCCTGAAATTACAAGATATTTACATAAAACAAAGTATCAAACTCGCAGTGAAATTTTAACAATTGATGTATTTATATAAATTAATCGAAACAATAAATGAACCAGAATTCGATAAAAGAACCAATATGTGAAATAAATAACACATATTAATTTTAAAGTTATCTACACTTGTACTGTTGGACCGGCACCTTATTGAAACTCGTTTGCCACCTCATAAGCTATTTTTTTCAAAATAAACTTCCTTCGTACATATTTCACAAAATTACTCAAATTATTTAATACATTTATACTTTAATCTATATTGTATTAATAACCGCAAGAGCGAGGAAGCCTTATATTAAATTGAGTGAATAACCCTCAAACTGGGAAGACATACATGAGAATTGTGTAACTTTGCGTATGGCGAAAGTGGTATATAATTTCTGGAAGTAGTAAACTATTAGAAATATACATTTGGTGTATGAGCAATTTACGGCGAATTATGGTATATGATTCGAGCAACAGTATTATCACAGAGAGTGCGTGAACTGCTTCATTTAAAAGTAAGCATCAAGTTCGCCCCGCACAGATTAATTCTGGCATTTTATTTAGACACAGCAGTGGCACAGACGTCCTATCCGCAAATATACTGTTACGTTAGACTAATTTCATTTCCTGTAGCCAAACATTTAATGTGGAGTTAATTCATTTTCTTCTATCTGAGTTTGGGTATAGGAGAGTAAACGGGACAAATTATAAACACTATGTCTATCGTATCCGTACGTTTTCCTTCAAAAGGATTATACTCTAGATTCAAGTGTACAGCAACTTAAGGTGTTAAGAGGTGTCTCGAAAATAAAGTATTAACATTTAAGTAACTTGTCGCTTACATGGTCGCAACTCGCCACATCCTTATCGCAAAACAAGCTCAGTACACAGCAGGACATGACAATCCTTAAGGCATTATAATGTTAATACTGGTTTAGTTTTGAATTTTTTCTAAATAGCGTCGTGTATTTGTCTTTATTTTGAATGTTTGAAAGGCCATTACTTGGTTTAAAAATTTGTCTCTAAATAATATTTTTATAACGATGCGTAAGTGCACTCACTGCCTGCGTACGAAAATGAAAAGCAGTACCGAGTTTTAGATCAGAGTACGTTAATTTAGAGTAAAATAAACCGTACTACAACGAACATCAATGTAGATTGTATTTTGATTTTCTTTAAATGGATGAAACAAGTGTAATTTACATTATTTTAATTCTTCTTCTGTACTGATATTTGCGTTGCGATTAGACATTTATTAGAAACTTGTAATGAAATTCATGATTCTCATATATCTCAGCTGATTCAGTGATACGACATATTAATCGAAATTATACATTCACAACTGAAAGATGACATTGTCCCGCAAAGTTTATACTTTTCTCAAATAATTGTGAAATTTATCCTTCGCACGCGTTTTTGTACGTCACCTTAGGGTTTGGGAGACTTGATTTCCTTCTTTCGCTTCGTAGGACGGGGCCGTGAATGGGGGGAAACGAGAGAAAAAAAAGAGGCTGGGGAAAGACGAAAACGCCATATAAAAGTCTCCCGGCCACTGCAGAGTACGAACCGGGCTTAGGAAAAAATTTTCCTCTAGGTATAGAACTTCCAGGGCGCCAGACTTTGAGAACGTCGTGTAAACAAGTGGAAAACCTTGGGAAATCCCGTGTAAGTAGAAGCAGGAGAAGAACGCGGCTCTTAGATTTCTCTCTTGCGAGGGTCAACAGCAGTATCTACACTAGTGAGAACAGCAGTATCTACACTCGTGAAACTTAGCCGTTTCAATGTAACGGCTAAGATTTCCTTCGCTAATGGAGAGGCTATGGTTTCTAATGTCTTATTTTGTCTGAAGAACACTTCGATCCATTATAACCACTCTCTTGCCAGTTTCAATAACGAAATATATCCTCGAGGAATTAAATACTGAAGGCCTGTGGAAAGCGCCCACTATGTTTCCCCCCATAAGCTGCTACTGAATATGTAAGAGCGTAAGCCGTCATATCATATTAGCTTTATAAAACGATGCGAGTCATTTTCAAATTCTGTACTAGTTTCTTCAGTGTTTGAAGTAGGGATTGTGAAAATATTGTGAACTTTATTTATGACCGGACTGGGATCTATACTCATTTCACGGTAACTTCTACATTTTATGAAGCCCTGCTAAAGTATATTTCCAAGATATTCTTCCGCGGTCTGTGCAAACAAATCTTAGAAATATACATTAGAGGCCAACGCACCCAATTCGTGCGCATTCTGGGCATTCGGTGTATTAATAATTTGCATGAGATCTACTTCGAACTAGCCATTAACAACACACCTATTTTCTATCTGTCTATATCTACATTAGCAATAAATGAAATATAATTCATAGATTGAATATAAGTATAAGTTCAATTTAAATAAAAATGAGTTGCTTTTATATTTACACTAGTACAAAGCACTTGTAATACATCACGTATTTAGGAAACAATCAAGCGCGTTATACATGGGGAGGTTTATTCAAAGGTTTGATTCAAAAAGTGTGATAAAAACCACGAACAGACTATAAGCAAATGCTAATACATTTTTCAAACAATCATTTTCATACTTTTAGCTCTGAAAATCCCATGACCTTTTCTGTAGCCCAAAACGTACCAAAATATGGCACACAACTGCGCAAATTCATTAAGACTTCTTTGATTTAAAAGCTTGAAATAATTTAATGTAGTAAGGAGTTTCATCGAGCCTCTGCTGCGTATTACTGAAATAACCTTCTGTCTAGTTTTTATGAATGGAAGTCACTACATACAAATTGAAATATGCTGGGTGAAGATGAATTCATTAAATTTAGCATGTTCACAATTGTGTTAGTGTAAGTTTGTTTCGTAGTCTTATACTGATAATGCAATAGTATTTGTAGCTAACAAATATATTGAAATGCATTTCCTTAGTTAAAGCCGAAAGAAAATATTTTATTTAATCGACAGTGAATTTTGGGTTTTAATTGATCATTCCCACTGTATCATTATTTAAAACTCGCAACACGAGTAAAATATTACCAAAGACTTAAATGTAGCCAAAATTCGCAAACGAGAGCAAAGGTGAGTAGTTCGAGTTTCTAACTAACAAATTAATAAAATAGACTCAATTATGACTAAACTGTTATGTGATAATATGTTTTGTTGGCTGACAAATTATTTTTGAGTAAACATTTCTCAATTACTAGGAGATAACTTATAAGAGAACAACATTAAAATTCGAAGTGGACAATCAATTATACATTTACATCGGGTATATAATTTATAGGAATATATAATGTTCAAAAAAGTTTCATTACACCGGCTGAAACAACAGTTAAGTTTTATAAAATTATTATTATTATTCAGTGTCGAATTCCTTATCACTGCGCATGAAGAAAAGTTAATATATAAACTAGAATTTTCATAACACTGTAAAAACTCTTTGTTTTCTGCAACACATGATGTGTTGTAGCAAAGAAAAATTTGTTCATGAATGAACCACAACAAAGTACCCATGCCACAAACATAATTTTTGTTTATCTATATAGTAATGACTATGATAACCTTCCAACGTCGTTACAGTAGTTCAGCAGATTATTTTGCGGTAATGCCAGTTACACTGTAAAGAAAATTTTTGCTCTGACAAACAAACGTCATTTGCAAATAAGTGAGCAGTAACAAATATTTCAAAATATTACTCCCAAAAAAACTAGGAGGTCTCCGAGATTCGAACCCACCGACCTTATATTATCAATCTAACGCCCTGCACCCCACTACAACTTTGTATTGTTGGGCTCGTGTTACTTGTGATAGATATGTGATTGAGTTAGTAGCATGGGCCAGAATACAATTGAGATTAGTGGTGAGGAGAATCATCGAACTTTAGAATGACATTAAACGTCTGCAGGAGCACTATAAATTTTCTTAGTTGCAATTCAGTGACTGCAGAATATAGTGGAAAAAAAAAACTGTAGAGGAATGTTTACATTCATATTATTTAGACTCATTCATATCTCCTTAGCAAAATCATCATTATTCTTCAAAGCACGTTTTATTTGCGCACAGTAACAAAGCATTCAAGAAGGTAATATTAATGCTACTCCATAGTTAAATTTAATTTTAAACATTAGATCCATAAATATTATAAAATGTGTGTATACGTCAAAATCGGTCGTCACTAAACCTAATTATAATGCAGGTGTTGTGTTCAACTAACATGTATATAAGACAATAATCAAACGTGTTTTAAAATATTTTAAAAAATTAATTTCAGTGAATTACGTAGACAAATTCATGATACGAACTTGGAGGGAAAATAGGACAAACTAAGCATAACAGTCAGAATCGGTGTTTCTTTTTACGTGAGTTTTCTCTTAGGTCAATAGCTAAAAGGAAGTCTAACTCAATGTTTCCGAAATAAAGCCAGGGTTTAAAAAAGTACAATTATAAAAAAAAAAAACTAATACGAAATCAAGGGTTTGCATACCGAGATGACACGACGAAGAGCTCGCCAACAAACAAAATTACGACAGCACAGGGTAGAATGACGGACAAAGGACAGGGGTTTTAAATTTATTTACAGAGTGGAAGGTAAAAACCTGGAGAGAATTTAAAGTCTGAAAAGGTAATTTCGGGTGACATGCACAAAAAAAATTTGAACACGGAATTGTAAGAAAATTTAAAACTTATTCCTCCTTTAACTTTCCAGCCATCAACCGTTTGCGAATTCACTAGGACGGGCAGATCTGTTTAAAATACCACGGATGTAGGCTACTAAACCTGGGCCGGACGAATAAACTGTCACATGGAAACGCACACTAGCTCCCGGGTAGGGGAAGGAAAGCAAGCGTGCGTGGCTTTGTGCGTGTGCTATTTGTGTAAGGGACCAAGGAGAAAGTAGGCAAAGAACAGGACAAGAGTAAACGTATGAACAGGTACTGGAAGACCGCATTCAGTACAGCCAAGTGTAGAACCAGTTCAATATAACTAAAAATTTTACTATTTCAATTCACATGCATACCTTCATGTTTGCAAAGAAGTACTATAGTAAAATACTACTTTTTTTCTACACAGTAAACTAATATGTTTTTAACATTTTTGCTGTTTTGAATTAGAATAAAATATTCGTATTTGAGAAAGTAACTTTCATTTGTACATGAGCATATGTTTCATTCAGGCAAACGTATAAATCGCATTTTAAAAACATTATTTTTTCAATTTATTAAGTTATGTGATATTGCGCACACAAGATATGCTAAGTGAGTGTTATGTTGTGAATTATAGATGACGAACAAAACTGTGTGCTAGGTTATGTGTCAGGGCTTAATGTTATTTGCAAAAAGTTCTTTCTTCTTAATTTCTTTGTTATGTTAACTTTGTTTGCGAGCAGTTATTTTTCACTGCCACCAACAGTTTTCTATATTGCGCGCGCCACCATTTTGCACAATGTCGAACTCTGTTGATTGAAGTGACTCTCAGTGTTGTTTAGCATTCCGTTCGGCCGGATGTCATGCGGCCATAATCTCCGAAATGGTTAACATTTACATCCTCCGGGCAGGAATAGTGATTTAAATAATAAATACTGTCAGCAGTCACGCCTTTTTAATATGGTATCGCCGGTACATTGGTATATTTCCATGCATTCGTGACGGTAAATCTACTTGCCGATCGGGCTAGGTTATGACGCCTTTGTGCTGCTACTGCGTTCGTGGTATTGTTTATCGGTTATAGTCATTCGTTGCCTGTGTTGTGATCGGGTAAAACACGTTCGAAAATGGCTCAAAAACAGGTTCACATTTGGTTGCGCCTAGTAAAGTGCAGAATAAACAGACTTCTTACACTCACCTCGCAAGTTGTGGTGGATTCAAGTCGTGAAGGTTTATTCCAGGCTAAGTGCAGAGACTTGCAACTACAACTGAAAGGTGAAATGAAAGAGAATCTTCTTCTAGTTGTACAAGCATCTGAAACTAATTCGTTTGCAGAATCAGACCCCAGCGAGAGGGAATTGGAAGAATTTGATGTGGTGTATTGCAGAATACAGGAAGTTATTTCTAAGCTCTCTGGCACTTGAACAGAGCTGCATGATGTGTCCAACCATGAAAAATCTTCCCATTTAAAGCTTCTAAAGTTGCAGACTCCTACATTTAAGGGCATAGTCACCAGCAGCTTAGTGCACTTGAGAAACTACATTACATGGTAGATGTGATCAAAGAATCTGGGTGCTCTTTGGATTGTCAAATTTCCAGTAGGCTAATGGAGCTCTGTTTTGTTAAAAATTGTATTACCAAAATTGGACCAGGACACATATAACCAATTTGAGCTGACTCATAAAAATCTTAACTTGCCTACCTTTGATCAGTTATTACAGTTTCTTGAGTCACTTGCAAGGCTCTGCTGTTACCCAGCAATGACGCATCAGCAGTCTCTGGTTTACATTCTGTCACCAAGCGCACTATGTCTGGACCTTGTTTAAATGCTAAGAGCGCATTTATGGTCACTTCTGGCAGATATGTACGTGCTACGTGCCGAGGAACCCATTAAATTCATAAATGTCTTGAATTTTTTGCGAGACCGTTAGAAGGAAGGCGAGAGATGGTACGAGGAGACAATCTCTGATTCAACTGCTTAGGTTCACATCATGTAAAGAACTGTACCTCATGCATTGCCACATAAGCCATAATATTCTCCTCCATAGCCCAGCACCTATAGTTTGTCCATAAGATGGAACTACCCCCTAATGTTGTCAACCACGAAAGAGGAGCAAATTGCGGTCTCATCCGCCATGGTGTCAATAACCTCTGGCAGTGACTGATCTATTTCTCTTGTGTTAGTAACAGTCATGGTCATTTAGTTCAATTTCGTAGTATTTTAGATTCAGTGTCGTAACCATCCTTCATTTCAGAAAGGTGTGTCCATAAGTTGGGGTTGCGTCGATGAAGAGCTCAGGTTCTGTTAGTTGGGCTTGCCCACTCAGTTGTTAGTGCCAACAGGGGTAAGGTGACACTCGCCTTCTTGCCTTTTCTGAGGACTGAACCTAATGTTATAACAGAAGTCATAAATTTAAAATAAATTGCATCAGAGTTGCCTGGTGTACAGTTGCCCTACGAGGTACGGCAAGAATATTAGGGTTTAGAATTGGCTGACAGTACTTTTAACATTCCTGGGCCAATCGACTGTTTTTTCGCAGCAGAGGCTTACCAGAACTTAGTTGACAGTGGGTGGCATCAAGCCCCACTGGGATTTCCTGCTGCTCTGCATACTGTGTTTGACTGGGTTCTTATGGGGAGGATTGACCATGGAGCAGTTGCTGCCACCAATAGTGTTGTCTCCTTTTTCACCACGGCACAGCTGTGTCTCACAGACACCTTACGAAGGTTTTGGGAATGTGACGAATTACCTGCAGAAAAGTATATTAATCCTGAGGTGTTGAGTCTGAACACCACTTTCTTCAGACTCACAGTCATGCTCCTGAAGTACAATATGTAGTTAGACTCCCTTTCAAGCATCCCAATGACCATGGTGACTCCTATATTCGGGCAGTAACCAGGGTACGCCATTTAGAATGTCGCCTCAGCAGCCAGCCAGAAATCAAAAGGAAATATATAGCATTTCTGAAGGAATACGAGGAACGGGGGCACATGCACTGCTTGGTCACAGTTCCTGATTCACAGACAGTCTATTACATTCCCCATCATTGTGTCATTGAGGAAAAAGCTCCACAGCAAAGTTACAGGATGTATTTAATACCTCTGCTCCTACTAACACTGGTAACTCACTCAATTATGTGCTAATGACCGAGCCCCCAACTACAAAGCGATGTAGTTAAAATCATAACCTATTTCCATCTCCATCCAGTAATATTTACTGCAGATATCTGTAAGATGAACCACCAGGTAGTAGTACATTCAGAATACAAGCCATATCAAGTGATTCTGGGGTGAGAGAACCTACAACTACCAATCCAGACATACCAACTCGAAACTGTGATGTATGGTGTCACTTATGCTCCCCCCTTTTTTTTAGCCATGAGAGCTCTACAGCGGCTTGCCATAGATGGACAGGCCAAATACCATAATGCGGCAAGAGTGGTAATTTTTTGTAGATTACATTATAACCAGGGCATCCTCAGTTTCAGAAACCCTAGTGCTGTAGAGAGAACTAATTGACCTACTTAAGCAGGGAGGTTTTGATTCAAGGAAATGTACAAGCAACTGTAAATCTGTAAAGGAGGCCGTACTCATGTGCCACAGAGGAAGTCCAGTTAATCTTCAGGAAGACAAGGATGTGATCAAGGTTTTAGGCCTTAAGTGGGATGTTATTACTGATGCATTCTCATACCACATTCACCAAGCAACTGCAATCATAACCAAGTATGACATCCTCTCTGAAATTGCAAAAATCTAGGACCCTTTGGGCTAGATTACACCGGTTGTGTTCCGTGCACAGCTATTCTTTCAGAAACTATGACTCCTGGGCCTCGACTGGGAAGCAGTTACACCTGATAAGGTGAAGGAGGAATGGCAACAATTCATTACCTAGATTCCAGTTCTCAGCCAGTTCTGCATTCCCTGCTGTGTATCTCCAGCAAACGAAATAGCTTACCAGATTCATGGATTCAGTGATGCCTCAAATCATGGCTATGCAGCAGTCGCATATTTAAGAAACTGGGGTAGCAGCGAGATAAGGGTACATCTTTGACTTGGAAAGTTTCGAGAAGCACCACTGAAAACTGTTACTCGTCCTCGTCTAGAGTTGCTCGGAGCACGTCTTCTTTTGAAATTGATTGAGACAGCAGAAGGTATTCTCTCAAAGCACATTACAGTTGAAAGTATCACAGCATGGTGTGACTCAACTGTTACTTTAGCATGGATCAGGATGGCTTCGCACGAATTGAAGATCTTTGTGGCAAACAGGGTGGCACACATTCAGGAAAATAAAGTTGCAATTCACTGGCGATATATTAAATCGCGAGATTATCCAGCTGACTATGCTTCCTGACACGTAGTGATCTTGTTGGGCATTTGCAGTGGTGATACGGACAGGAATGGCTAAAATTAGAAGAGAGTTACTGGCCGAATGAGGACCCTGCACCGTACCAACAAGAATATGAAATGGAAATGAAGGTCAGAACTGTCGTATCATTTGTATGTCAATTTCAAGACTTTAGTATTCAGGATTGTATTGCAAAATTCTCCTCCTGGTCCAAGGTTCAGAGAGTCATGGCCTATGTAGTTAGATTTATTACAAATCTGAAGACGTCGGATGATAAGCGATGTGTTGGACCACTAAGCATGCAACAGAGTTGGAGCATTTACAAGGACTATATTTGAAGCAAGTTCAGCAAGACTCGTTTTAGGATGACATAAAACTCATTAGCCAAGGGAAGATGTGCTCACCCAGTCTTAGCAGACTATGCTTATTCCTCAATTCATGCGGAATTGTGATTGTGGAAGGACGCATACAGAACCCCAGTGTTAGTTTCAGTATAAAACATCCAGTGTTGCTACCTAAGAAAAATCATGTTACGAACCTGGTGTTTGACTTCTACCATACCTCATCCCTACATTCTGGCACCAATGCAGCTCTGTCTGCAATTCACAAGGAGTATTGGATTTTGTCAGGAAAAAAAGGCTGTGAAAGCAAGAGTGTTAAAATGCATACGATGTTTTCGATTCAGTGTTATTTCAACCCAGACTGTTATGGGGAATCTTCCAACTAGAAGAGTATGGTCAGCTAAATCTTTGGTTGCCGTCGTCATTAATTTCGAAAGTCCATTTGCAATCAAGGCATCTAACCTTCGTAATGCTAAGGAGACAAAGGACTATTTGTCTTTGTTTGTCAGTCTGAGTATCAAATCAGTTCACCTAGATCTACAGGTTCTATAGGTTCACATCCAGACGAGGATTGTGCAATAACGTCTATACCGATTGTGGCACCAACTTAGTTGGTGCAAGTTACTATCTATCTGAGTTACATAAACACATCATGAATTCTCCGCACAAACTCTCAATTGCGGACAGCTTGGCTGAAAAGGGAACACAGAGGCATTTGAACCCTCCATCTGCACCACATTTTGGGGATTATAGGAAGCTGGTATAAAGTCGACAAAATATCACCTGAAACGAGTTGTTGGCCAAAAGGTACTCACATTTGAAGAGCTGACTACTATCTGTACTCAGATTGAAGCGACACGGCCATTGTGCGCACTTTCTACAGACCCGAATAATTCAGAAGCCCTTACCCCTGCACACTTTCTTATTGGTTCATCACTGACTTCTCCTCGATGTTATAATTTTACAGACCTCCCAACGAACCGAATGAACAGGTGGCAGCTGGTGCAGCAAGTAGCACAGTACTTCTGGCAGTGGTGGTACAAGAAGTACCTGCACACCCTGCAGCCACGTGGAAGGTGGGCCCAGAGTCGTGATTCGCTCAGGGTGGACGACCTGGTGCTACTCACGTGGGATAACCTTCCTCCACTCGAGTGACAGCTGGTGCAGCAAGCAGCATAGCACTTCTGGCAGTGGTGGTACAAGAAGTACTTGCACACCCTGCAGCCACGTGGAAGGTGGGCCCAGAGTCGTGATTCGCTCAGGGTGGACGACCTGGTGCTACACAAGTGGGATAACCTTCCTCCACTCGAGTGGAAGCTGTGACGGGAAAGCATGCGGTACCCTGGCATCGATGGTGTGCCTAGGGTAGCGACTATCAAACTGCACCAGAGACAGATTACACGACCTGTCGTAAAGCTGTGTCGTCTTCCCATTGACTGAAATTTGTGTACAGTGATTAACTTAGTCGCGTGGAAAATTGTAAATTTTGGTGGGCTGTATGTTAATAGTGTGTCAGGGCAGGGCTTGCAGTTATTTACAAACAGTTCTTTCTTCTTAGTTTTGTGTCGGGTTAACTTTGTGTAAGTGCGCTTATTATTCACTGCCATCAACTCTTTTACTTTTGTTATTGCGTGAGCCGCCATTTGAAGTGAAACTCAGTGTTTTTTCGCATTCCGTTGGTCCGGACGTCATGCGGCCAAACTCAATAAAATGGTTAAAAGTAAGTTTAAACACTCGAGACTAACAAATAATACTGGCTGTTCGAATAACAGCGAATTTACATAGTTCAGTATTAACCAAGATAATGCGGATAATACATAACTATTTAAAATAGTCTTTCATATATAGTGATATAAGATGCATACGGCACATTAACTACGACTTGAGTTTATTTTGGTTAATCTCAGAATGGAATATAAATATTAATTTTAAGGCGAGAGACTGCGAAATTGGCCTCAGAATGCGCACGCAGTTCGTATTTCCAAGGGGTAGAGCTTTCCACGCGCGGTCTCACATGGCAATTTATCGCCACTGTTATTAACGAATTAAAAATAATGATACAGCTTTTGCGTCCCCAACCATTTTACTAATTGCAGCAGTCCTAATTCGGCTGTAATAAAACCGTAATATTTCTTCAGCAAGTTGAAAGTGAAAGTACTGCACGGAGTCGTAGTTAAGCGGCGGTCCTGCAAAACTCCTACATCTGCAGAGAAACAGCATTACACGAACACTGGTGTGTTCTACACGTAGTACAACTATTGTAATTAGAGCAGAAAGCGCTTTTAACGAGAAAAAATGCAAGAGAGTATTAAACTAACTAAATGAACAAGTTTCTGTAAAATACTAACAATAGCATGTTTAAACTGAATAAACAGTTTTATAAAGTTTTCTGAGAAAATTATCTTCGTACTGTTATGTATTTTCTCCTAGCTAATAATTATACAGGTAAATTATAATTCAGTAAGTAACTACAAGTATTTATTACTATGATTCGAGGAAACAAACCTTTTCGCAGGCAAAAAAAAATACAATAGTAAAAATTTCATAACTAATTTAGATGAATAATATTGTTACGCCACTATTGTCGTATTAATAATATTCAATCAATTATCACTATCTAATAGCACAGCTCGCTGTATAAGCCGAATAAATTGCCGAATATTAGTTTCATATCCGGTAAAATAACTTAGTGGTAAACGAGTATAAAACTCACTGAGAGAAGTAGAGTTTGGATTTTATGCAGCACAACTATACACACAATTGTAAAGACGATGGTAATTCCAAGATTTTATTGTTTTTCAGTCACATGGTACCAAATCGGCATTTTTAATTAGTTTATATAGTACATCCACACGGGATGTTTCATAACGCATGTGACCTTAACCGGTTAACAGGAGACACAAAAATAATGAAAATATTCATGCAAACATGTGTCCTATTTGACATGGTTTCCGAGTAATAACCTTGATTTTACTGCAATAATGTAGTTCTTAACGTTATAGCAGGTGACTAAAAAAAACCAGCCTTCAGTTTAAATGTACGCCGGTAGTCGTCGTATCTTAGACTTTTGTATACTTTCAAAAATACCGTGTAATTGTCGAATACATAGGCAGCCTTCTTGGAAACTTTCACGAAGTGTTTCGTAAAGTAAAAATGTGGCGTATGAACCTGTTCAATCACTGTCTCCACAATCTTAGACATGTTGCACATGAATGATTCTTATGACCAGTACTGTACAACGCAAGGCATCAGTGCCTACTAATTTGAGTGTCTTCCTTGTAGCTAATCTGATTTGTGGAATTTTCTACACCTCTTTGACATAAACGTTTAATATATCAATATCATAGCGTTGTTCATTTTTTGTAAGAAAAACGCTGAACACGAGTACAGCGAATGCCAAAAAAATTGTGTGATTGGAACGCTTGAACTCAGAAATTAAAGTGTGACCCGACAGGTTAAGGTCTGGTGAACGTGCAGGTCAGCCAAAAAAAACCCTACATGACCTATCCATTTGCGCGGAAATATTTCGTTCAAGAAAGTTGTTGCTATTCAGCTAAAATGTGGTGGTGTGCCATGGACAAATCACATGAGGTGATCATCAAAGGGGAGCATCTTCCAAAAGTTCATGCAACTGGCTTAGTGAGAAAATCATTGAACTGTCAATCCCCCAGAAATAATAAACAGGTCATATTAGATTCCTGCCCATACAACGACTCTGAATTGTTGTTTGCGTCTTGGCTAAATAATACCACGTGGGTTTTCTTCAGCAAAATATGATTGTTATGAAAAATCGACAATTCCATTTCTGATTAATTCAGTTTCGTCGGTAAACTGTATAGTGAACAGTAAAGACTGATTGCCGAGAGACATTTGCTGAAACCAGTTGTAAAAGTCAACTTTTGGAAGAAAATCATTGTTATTAAGAGCATGTAGTGGTTCAATATGGTGTGTATAAAGCAGTACTTGTCGCAACACTATCCAATATGCCGCGTGTACAATATTCTCTGCTTTTCGGGTAATAGTCAGCATTTACTTCAGTTTGCTGTAAAATTAGCTCTTGGAGATTAGCAGTTCGAACACTAATGGGTTTGCTAGAGTCTAAAAAAATTAATGAAATGATATCAAATTATAATGATTTGAGTGTTAATACTTAAATATGTGCTGTGTAAGCACATCATCACTGGAGGTACACAATCATTGACAGGGTATTTAATATACAATATTGAAATTAACTGTACAGAAAATAAGAATGGATTGTCGTCATAATAAATTTTAAGCAGGTTGGTTGCAACATATGTGAAAACATGTTGTTGAAGTGGAAGAAAATTGTTCCTGTGGCTTGGAGGGATGGGAGGGCGAAGGTCGAGTCGGGTCTGGTGAGACTTGCATCAGTGCCGTAATGGCAAACAGAGGCCCTATATGAATTTCTCCATGACTGGTGTTGCTCTTATACACCACAGTTATTTTTGTTATAAATACAAATGAGGAACTAAATGCATTTCTATTGTTCTATGGTTAAAGGTCAAGACCATATGGTATAGTCAAAGATTGTGGAAGTTATGTAACCCAAGAGGGTGGTTAAAGGGGACCGAGTAATCAGCAGGACACTAAATCGAGACGGAATGGTAGAGAAAGAATAAAATGTAAAATGGTGGATAGAGCACTGGTGACTTAATCGTGTTGACGAAATTAAGATGGAATGACAGAGAATGAAAGGAATATAACTAAGAAAAAACGAAATCAAAGATGGTGAACAATGGCATGACAAATCATGAGAGAATGTTTGTTTCGTCAGCTCACCTGGTGGCTATATCGAGAAATGATGAATTGAAAATAGAATTCAATATGGAGGGCGCCTACAGCACCACCTATACTTTAAATAAATGTAAATAAATATGGCTGCTGCCTGGTGGCTAAATAGGCAGCTCGCCTGGTAACGAAATCTAAAATTAATACACTAGTGCTACCTAGGTTATAAAAAGTAAACAAATGACAAAAGAAAAAAAGAATATGTCTGGTGGAGTGCATTTAACTGAATGATTATGATTGAGGGGGCGGAGGCCTGCCGACGAATTAACCAATGAGAAACATGGGCACGGGAGGGAAAGTTTATGACAATACGATTGGTTGGAGGAGGTTTAGTCGTCTGCTGGACATGGTGCTAGGGAAACCTCCAGAAATTTAAGTTTTTTAATCAATTTTTAACAATAATTTTACACAATTTTTTTTATAAATTTTAAATATATTCTTTATAAAATATTTAATCATTGTTTTAGAATTTTTGGGTTAAAGGTAATGGTCATCGAGTTAAGGTCAAAGTTCAAGGTGGCGGTACAAGGTGGTGGCAGTAGTCAGGAATATAATATGCTCGCTGATTTGTATGAATTTATTCAATTGTTACAATTTTTTTCGAGTTTTTTGTTGATATCATCCAAGGTCATAGGTGTAGGGTCAAGGTAATTGATCAAGATCAAGGTCACCTGGGTACAACATGGTGGTTGGGTGACGTCATAACATGGTGGCTGGTCGGTTCCGGTCCTTCGTCCTGCCTTAGTCGAAACATTAAAATTTTAAATTTTATAAATTTTTAAAATGAATTTGTTAATAATATTTTATAAATATTTGGGGATTGTAGGAATTTTAGGAATATTCTTGGGATTTTTTTGGGAATATTTGGGTTTGAGATCAAAGATCAATGGGTTCAGAGTAAAGAGTCAAGATCACTGGCATCCAACATGGCGGGAAAGAGAACTGATGGCTGATGATTAGGTCTGGCTCCGGACCCGGGACCCTGTGTGGCAATTTGGCATACCCTATGACTGTAAAACAAACATGGCCACCACTGCTCTGCCCTCGAAAGAGATCCCACCACATCCTTTCGATGGATCGAAAAGTTCCTTTAGGAGGATCTTTTTTGCAGCTGGGGGAATCGGTGCTCTTTGAGGGAAAAGGGGTAATTTTGAGGAAAAAAAGGAAATTTTGAGGGCTATTTTCTACTGCTGTGTTGCTTTTGTACATTTAGTTGTAATAAAAGTTTTTTAAACTACCTCGTATACATAACTAGTGCACTCACATTCTGTGTTTCGCTCTGTGTTTATGTGTCACTGAGGTTCTATTATTTATTATAATAACACACAAAACACTACAATAGTTTAATTCATCCCAGAAGTCATATAGCAATTACTGAGGATATTTACCTTTTGGAATTCGATATAGCATTTTTGTTTTAAAAAGCAGGTACTTTAATTCGTGAAAACATATTTGAAACAGTTTTTTACATTTATCATAGATTTTGAAAGGATGATTGACCTTTTAAACTATGTTCCAAAAGCAAGCATGCATTTAAATATAATTTTGCGATACATTCCACGAGATGAAGCATGAAATTTTTATGAAAATGAACTTAAGAAAATGAAAATTTACGTGCGGCAGAACATTTCTGTGGTTTTTACAGGAGTCGTTTTGGATCTTTTAAGTGACTCACATGTTTATCTTTCATAACTGATTTGAACTGCACTGAGTAGACGGATTCGAATTTAATTTCGAAACCATATCTCTATCGTTTGATTTTTATCATTATAGATGTGTAGCGGAGAGTATCGAACTAAGTCTAACTTTGTTAATTTCTAACAGCTGCTAAGAAATTTTAAATTTCAGGTACTTAAACATTTATTCAATCCCATTTGGTGACACCAGTGCAAAACAAATTGATTGTGTGAATATTATTTTATGAACATTTTTAAACAATTCTTATATATGCGGAAATTTAGTAATTACTTGTAGAGAGTACGTAGGATGTAACGTAGTATAATAGGGCCATATGCAGATTTTGATTATTCCCTCATTTATGTATTTTCATAAAGTAATTTTATTTCACATATATCGTTTTATTCGGAACATTATTTATGTTAATTTAATGCAAATTCGCTACTCGTTGAATTTTTTATTTTATTTTTTTTACAACACAATAGTATGTCTTTCCAGTCTGTTTTTTTGAGCATTTTGAAGGACCTAACATCTGAACAGTTGTTGATCCGTTGCCATAGTAACTAAGTGACGTGATAGTTATTCTTGCCTCTATCGCTGTCGTTATTGGTCAGTTTTAAACGGCGAGTGTTTGAAGGGAATATTTAGCCATCTTGGTGTTCGAAGGCAGGACGCTATCCCCCGTGAGTTTAGCATGCCGGGTTTTAATTTAAAATTGAATATAAGAACCCGAGTTCTAGCCTGAAAACCGGCCGTTCCGAAAGAGACGAAGACTCGAGGCAAGATTTAGGAGAAGCAGGCCTGTATCGGTCGCCGCCCGCGTATATTTTCAGGTGATTAGTTCGAACTACCACGTGTGCTAATATGTGCTGAGACTGTAATGGCACGACAGGCCAGGGAGCCTGAATAGGGAAGCCAGCGATGAGAGGCCCTGCCGCATCCAGGGGAATGCGACTGCCGACAACGACATTGTCAAGAACTTCGAGAACGTTAAGAATTCTTCGTTTTAAATTATCATCAGCTAAGTCAACCAGTTATTGTTATTAAGATGCAGAGACGATAAATTATTCTTGTTAAGTTGATCTGAGCATCATTTAATGTAACTACTGATACCCTACCGTTATCAGCCTTTTGCTTAAACATTGAGCTAGTCTGTAGTAAATCAGTTCGTATATATTTCTGGAAGTTTGAAGTTTTGATTGCCAAACATAAAGCAAACGGATCACCTGAGCCATGAGAGAAGCTAGTGTTCCTGAGGCAATAAATAAACTCTTGTCTGCAATTTGATTCAGCTATTCCGGTGTGAAGTAATTTGATTACAATAATTCGAATTAAATTTGACATTTAACTTGCAATGTCGCTGCTGAGTAATTATTTACAGTAGCAGTAGATATTTGTACTAGTGGTACTAATTGATAATTTACGGCTGAGTGTTGTTGTGTTATTTGTGAGTGTTCTTCTGTGACAAGTCCCTACATTTGTTACACTCTGTCTCTCTACACTGTATTCAATATCTAGAACTAGAACCCTACACATATCACACGTAGTGGCGGAGTGGCAGGATGGAGGATGAGGACGATAGATCTCACCCCTCCCCCTCCCGAAATCCTAATAAAATCTACCTTTACCAAAAAAAGAAGAGAAACTGAAAACAAACACAGTCGTGATATTGACGTAACTATTTTGGATTTATGTCACTGTGTAGAAAGGCGTTCTGCCAGTGGGACATGAAACACATCACCTTAATCACCTTAAACGTCACTATCAGATATTTGGTAGTCGTATTGAAAACACTTTCTAAGCATCCCTAGCGGGATTTATTTAATGTATTATTTGTTTTACCAGTTTCTTACCCATATTTTTACATTATACATATATTTGAAGTGTGTATAATGCGAGCCAATGGTCCATAGAGAAGAACAAAATTGTTATTCCTGGAGTGTTCAATAAACTCACGCGAGGTAGCGCTAGTGTAGAAACATGACAAACACTGCGAGAAAACTATGAAACAAATAGCCCTGAAGAGTAATTCAAACTTCCTGTTCTCCTGCTCTTTCTTGACTACTTCTGAAACCATTTGCAGAATAGGTTTTTGGACCACAAAATTATCTTGTGCAAAATTGAAGTATGTTGCCCCAGAATTTAGTTCGCTTTTCCGATATAGTACCTGTGCAGCTGCTGAAGCTATAACGGATCAGTAACTAGAAGATATCGACTCATCATCTGCATCATACAACAATGAACTGAAAATATGGAGAAGAAATTCCCTCAATCTTAACATGAAGCCTATTAAGCCTTTGGATTTCATATCTGGTTTGAACATCTGCAATGAAACTATTTTTCCACTTACACATAAATTGTTTAAGTGGTTTTCAGTAATACCAGTCACTACTGCGACACTGGAAAGATCAATTTTAAAATTGTATGGGTTGAAAACCTACCTGAGGAACACAATGGCTAGACACAGACTTAATGGACTGGCACTTACGCAAGTACATAAAACGACAAGATGTTAGCACCAATAAATTATTGGATGAAATGGCAATTAAACCTTATCGGCTACTACTTGTCTGAGGATCACATCAATAGTAACAATATCAGAACAATAAGATGATGTGTGTGTACAATAGAGTAATTTTGTTTTAAGTCATCGTTTCATCAAAGTGTAAAGTTATTAAAACGAATGATTATTGCGTCCTTTGTGATGTATTGTAATATAAAAGAGCGCTTTACTGTGTGTATTCTGATTTTGTTTGATTATTTGCTTTGGTGTAGTATCATCTGCCCTTCACCCCCTCACCCCTCGAGAAAAGAAATTGTGCATATGCCACTGACATCTGGCACCATACGCAATGCATAATAAATGTACACGCATCACTAAGCATGCGTCTAGTGTTTAGTGGTAGTGTTGCATTATCTGTGCGCCCAACATGGGGCTCGAACCCACGACCCTGAAATTAAGAGTCTCATGCTCTACCAACTGAGCTTGCTGGGCAACCAAGGGGTGCCAAACATTGATACAAAAAGGCAATTGGTGTCTGATCATCAATGACCAATTCCTAGCAAAACCAATCAGGGGTATGGTAGAAACGAGAATCAGCTAGCGCAGTTTAGCAGGGAACTGCAGGCTAATTGGGCCACCCTAGGGGTGGGGATATCTCAAATCAAAAACCACTTGACCCGCGTAAACCTGCTTATATATATTCACACTACAAAGTATTTATTTGGTATACTATAACGCTGCACCTTCCAGAAGCAGCTTTAATTTGAAGTTAAATCACTAATGGTCAGTGAATCGGGGACCCAATCGCTGACCTGTGAACCAGTTTTGTCCATTGCGGGGTCCATTAGTACACCAACTAACAGCAAAGAATTTGTGAACGAACCTTCCAAGCTAGCAAAAGTTGTATTCAATACTGTTTTTATAAGTGAAACCGACCTGGAATTTTTGCTGAATGAACCTGCTGACAAGGTAGTAAATTACCAAGAAACACTTCGTCTGGAGTTAATGCTGTCAGATCTAGCTATTTGTGTCAGAGATGCAAGCATCCACAGGAAAACTTAATGGGAGAGCTGCATCGCACTATCCCCAGTAATTCACTTGATTTAGTTTCGTCGATTTGTTTGGCCTGTTACCAAAAGCTGGCGTCACTTATGTTTCTGTAATGATGGACATCTATAAAAAATGTACAAAATTATATGCCATTGTATGAGCCAACACCAGCACTGTTTTGAGCAGGCGTAAATCTTTCATGGGAGAAGTGGGCAAGCTGCTTTGTGTATTGTCAGATAAGGGAACACGACTCACTAGATGTGTTTGGCAATAAGGTGTAATACAGCTGGATATTTTTCCCAGGACCGCAGTGTTGAGACACTCACAAGGAAACCCCATCATCGAGCGCCGCATGAAGAGGCTGTGTTTTTTTTTTTTACTGTCACTCATCACATCAAGGCTGGAGAGACAAGATTAAGCTGCTCGAATATGTTATGAACCACACTGTTCACAAGTCTTCCCCTTTGACCCCGTCGGGGGAGCTAACTTGTCAGCGATCACTATTGTTTGATCCTGCTGAGTTACCGTCGCCTCCTGTGATGACAGAAGCACCTGACATGCCCGCCGAATTAGTATAAGAAGAAATCAACAAAATGGTAAGAAACTTACTTGTGACCGCAACTGAGATATGGAGCAAGTATGAGAAGTCTTCTAAGTTATGAAATTTACGGACAGGACAGTTGGTTATAGTAAATGCCACCAACTGAATTAAGTTTTGGAACAAGCTGACTAGCAAATTAATGCCTATGTTCGCAGGCTTGTGTGAAGTAAAACACGAGGTACATTCCAGTTGTTACGAGCTCACGCAGTCTTTGACAGGAGAAATAGTTGGTCGATTTAATCTAACAGCCTTACGAGTGTACTGAACATTGCTAACACAAGTGTGAGAAGTTTGTTTTGTACAGCAGCTAACTTGAAGCACGATTCGATTAAGTGAAGCTAGAAGCCCTGGAGGAGACCTGGTATGATGTGTTATAATGTTATATTGTTATGTGGTGAGAATGCTTCCGTATAGTGTAGGAAGAACTAGCGAAGTACTTGTCGCAGCCTACAGTGATTTGCCACGCCTTATTTCATTTACCCCAGTATATTTAAAAGAAGACCCCGCACTGGCACTACTTTGAAGTCAGCTGTTAAATAATGCACTCGGTAGAATGCAGTTATGTTACACCGAAAAAGTTGAACGCGATGCAATGCGGATGGTGTTTTAAACACGACTGGCTGAAGATTAAGGAGTTTACCTGTCAACCTACTGGAGTGTGAGTCAAAATCACCCTTCTGAATTAATACAATTTTTCTTCTTACCCGCGCTCGTTAACATGATGAGGATTTACTCACAGTTATGCTGGTCCAGCACGAACTAAGGAACTGGAACAGAGAGAAGAGAAAGTGGCACTCCCCTAATCAACCACAAAGCAACTGTGCTCGTACATAAAACACTTAGACATTTAGAAAAGGAAGTTTACGGACCGTGGATTCTTCTGTGATTTCTCTCTTATCCTGCTGTTGAATTAAGTTCTTTTTGGTTAATCCCAGATTAACTGGTGCTGTAGTTTGTTTTCCTGTGTTGAACTTCTGTAATGGTATCGGTGATGTTTGTATATTAGAGTCATGTTTTATTCTGAAGTGTCATAACTTTGTGTTTTTGTATATTTGCTGTTATGATAACAAGATATCGTTGTTTTTCCTATCGTTGTTTTTCCTATGATGTCTATTAGGTTAAGGCAGGAGCAATGATTTTTCTTTGGAGTATGTTTTTCTGAAATTATGTATTGTTGTGTGTTATCTGATACTCTGCTTTGATATGAGATATATGTGTTGAAGTTTAGTAACACTAGCCATTGCCACTAAATTGCGTGAACCATTGCAGAGTGCTATTGTTTACCGCAGAACATTAGGTGAATACGAGTTCAGGTTTATTTATGTGTTTGTGTTTGAATGTATAAATGGATGCCACAACAAGTCAAATATTCATGCTCCAAGGAGACTTTTATACGGGTGGAATGCCAGTGATATGAAATCACACAACTTCACACCTAATACAGAACACTTCAGCACACAAACATGCTATAGTGAATGCTGGAAGCAAGAACCTCGACACACAATTCACGAACTATGCTCCAAACTGCGAAATGTCAGTGATGCGAGTGTTTTGGCACTGTGATTCAGAACGCTGATTAAATTAAAGATGGTAAGTGTCACTGTTGGACTAGCAGAATAAAGAAATCCGCCAAAGGAGCTATGCTGGAGCGTGCTCGATCCGGCTGCTAACTACTGATGGGATAATCACTGACAAAATAATCGATTATTCGATTATTTTACCATAGTAGATTCATCTATTTTTTTAAAACAATTCGATTAATCACGATTTTCAGCTTTTTATACTCAAAACAAAATATTGTAGACACATACATGTTCTACATTAATTAAAAATATAAAATATAATTCTGAAATAACAAATTTTCAAAATAGCAAAGATTATTAGAAATTAACAGAAAAATTTTTGGTGTGAATGGTTTAAAAAAAAATTATAGATATATACCGTTCTTGCGATGATTTTTTTGTTTGAATTAGAACAAGACAATCGATTTATTTTACAGGTTATTTATTCGATTAAAAAATAATCATAATCGATTCATTCGAATCACAAAATTATGCAATTATTCCATCACTACAGTGCTAACTGCCGCCGACGGATGTTAGGCTGCGGAGAGATACGAACCCAGGACCCGAGCCGCACCGAAGCTCGCTGAGTAGTGCCGAAGAGAGATAGACGGCACACCTGCATCTGGAGGTGCCCTGACCTACTCTAAGCCCTACAGACAGTGCGGTACCACATTATTGACCAGCTAATATAATGTTTTATTTTTCAATATGAATTTTTTTCTTGTTAACTGTGTTTCATTCACAGTCGAGGATTGGGACTCGCAATAAGTAGGTTTTTGTTGTTTGTTCATTTGCATTTAATGTCTTCAATTTAATATGTTTAGAATTAACTCTGGAAGAGAATTAATGTGACAAGTGTTGAAATAATTTGATTGAGAGTTTCGACAACATTCCAGAGAGTTTTACAATTATCTTAACAAAGTATTGCACCTCATCAAATTTAGGCGGTACAATTATTTAAAATTCTGAAATTGGGTCATATACAGGTTTTTAACATTTACTCATTAATGTATTTGCAACATATAACGTGATTCACATATATATAACATTCCTTTGACACTTTAATTATATTAAATAAAATTTTAATTCACTGCACGTTAAATATTTCATTTCACTTTGTTATACAACACATTTATGTGCCTTTCCAGTCCGTATGTTTTTGTAGTGCGTTTCGAAGGCCCTAATATCTGAGCACTTGGTACGTTGACATGGTAGCTAAGTGACGTGATGAGCAATTCTTGCCTCTAGCACTCTCGTGGTTGGTCAGTTGAAGACAACGTTAATTAATTAAGTGTATCAAGGGAATTTTCAGCCATCTTGGAGTTCGAAGGCAATAAACTAACCCGTATGGGTTTAGCATGCAGGGTTTCAATAAAAATTTTATTTTAAGGACACGAGTCGTAGCCTCAAAACAGGCCATCTCGAAAGAGACGAAGACTCGAGACAAGATTTCGGAGGAAGCAGGCCTGTATCGGATGCCGCCCGCGTATATTTTCAGGTAATTATTATGAACTACCGCGGTGTGCTTAAATGTGCTGGGACTGTAATAGCACTACAGGCCCAAGAGACCGAACAAGGAAACCCGCCATGAGAAGTTCTGCTGCATCCAGGGGAATGCAACTGCCGATAACGAGATTGCCAAGAACTTCGAGAACATGAAGAATTGTTCGTTTTAAATTACCATCAGCTATGTCAACAAATTAATTTTATTAAGAACCGCAGACGAGAAATTATTCTTATCAAAGCGAACTGGATCTCATTTAATTTAACCACGCATACCCTGCCGTGATTAACTTTTACTTAAAGCACTGAGCTAATCTAGAGCAAAGGGACAAATCCATTGACAAATTTTTCTGGAACTTTGGAATTTTTGTTGCCAGGCGTAATTTGATCACTTCAGTCACGAGAGCAGTTAGTATTGCTTGGGATATAGATAAAATCTTGTATGCAATTTGAATAAACTTTTCCTGTCTGAAATAATTTTATTACAAAAATTCTTAACAAATGTAACATTTTCTTCCAATGTCTCTGTTGAGTAATCATTTACAGTAACAGTAGATATTTTTACTAGTTATATATACTGCTATTCTACGACTGAGTACTATTGCAATACTTGTAAGTCCTCTTCTGTGACATGCATAAGTCCCTACATCTGTTACACTCTGTCTCTCGACACAGTATTCAATATATACAATCCTACACATATCACGCGTAGTGGCGGAGTTGTTGCCTGGTGCCTTACGCGATGGATAATAATAAATGTACACGCAAAACAACGCACGCGTAGTGGTGGTGTTGCAAGAAATTCTTTCATATATATATATATATATATATATATATATATATATATATATATACGTATAATAGAATTATTGTAAGTTGTCTAGGGCAATGGTGTCTGACGTAGAGCCTCGGAGCTGTTCATGCTCTGTCATTCCGTTCGGCAGGCGGTCATCTTTGTCGCCATGTTGGATGTGATCTTAACGTTGACATGGTGACCTTTCACCTTGAAACGTCCAAAAATTCCCAAAAAAATCTCAAACATGTATAAAAAAATATTATATTAAGATAAAATTAATTTTTTTTAATGTAAAAAAAATTCTGAAAAAATTAATGTGGTGTTATTACAAAATTAAAATTCCAAATGTTTGTGGTAAGAAGGCACGGGAAGCCGGAGCCAACCAGCTGCCTTGTTGTAAAAAACACGATCGCTATGTTAGATGTCAGTGACCTTGACCCCATTACCATGACTTTGGATGACCTTGAACCCAAAAAGTTGCTCAGTTTTAAAAATTAAAAATTAAAAATTGAAAAACTGCAAAACATTTCTAAAATATATAAATTTCTTAAATATTTATTTAAAATTTTCTAAAAATTCAAGTTTCTAATGTATTGGCTTAGATTGGACGAGGGACTATAACCGACTACCCACCTATTTTGACTTCACCTAACTATAATGTTGGACCCAGGTAAACTTGGCCTTCACTCATGACCTTGGCCCTATAACCGCGACCTTGGAAAGAAATTACAAAATTTGAATAATTTCATAAAATCATACAGCATATTACATTACTAAATACTACCACCACCTTGGATACAGATGACCTTGACCTTTGATCTTAACCTACTGACTTTTGACCTTGACCCCAAAAGTTTATCAAAAATCCCAAAAGAGTTCTAAGAAATATAAAATAATTAATAAAAATGTATTTAGGAATAATTTTTTCTGAAATAATTCTTCAAAAACTTACATTTCCGAAGGTCTCTCACAGCACCACGTCCAGCAGACGACTGACCCTCTCTAATGAATCGCATTGCATTAATATACCCCTTCCCAACCCACTCACATTTGCTCATTCTATCGAATGCACTCCACCCGCCATATTGGATTTTTAGTTTATAATTTGTTTACATTTTCATCACCTAACAGCACTGAGGACTCCAACCAACATGTTAGATCTGGATGGCCTTGATTTTGACATCACATCTGTGACCTTGACCCTGTGCGAATTTGCGCGGATAATCTTGAACCCAAAAATAAATTCTAAAATATTTTTATAAAATCCAAAAAAAAATATCCATTAAATTATTTAAAAATTAAATATTTAATGAAAGACTTGTTTTCCATTAACCTTTCTATCAATCATGTAATCATTCCATCAATAAGCACCGCAATCAGCTCCACATCACCACATGCGCCAATATTTCCATATATCTTTCATTATTTAAATCAATCTTTCGCAAATTTTCTAACAGAATTTCAATTTTTCCATCAATCTTTCACAATCTTTCCATCAGTTCTTCACAATCTGTTCATCAATCTTTCTCAATTTTTCCATCAACTTTTCGCAATATTTTCGCAATCTTTCGCAACAATATTATTGATAATTCAAAGCAATCTTGCAATCATTTTCATCAATCTTTCGTAATCTTTCCATCAATCTTTCACAATCTTACGATCAAATATTTCCACCAGTCTTACACAATCTTTCATCAGTCTTTCGCAATCATTCCATCAATCTTTCACAATATTTCGCTATCTTTCGCAATATTTTCATCAATATTTCAAGCTTCCCATCAATATTTCAATATTTCCATCAATCTTTCGCAATCAGCACCATAATCTTTCAATCTTTCTATCAATCATTTAACCTTTCCACCTATCTTTCAATCTTCCCATAAATATTTCGCAATATTTCCATGAATCTTTCGAAATCCTTCCATCAATCTTTCACAATCTACCCATCAATCTCTCAATCTTTCCATCGGTCTATTGCAATGTTTCCATGAATCTTTCAAAATCTTTCCATAAATATTTCACAATTTTTCAATCAATCTTTCGCAATCTTTCCAACAATCATCAATACATATTCAATCGATGGGTTTGTCGTCTGTCTTTATCCATACATATTAAAATAACGATTCATTAACTGTCTCCAAATCGCCAAAATTTGTACATGTTGACAGAATTAATGTTTGTTATGCAGTCAACTAGTCATGGATTTTTGTACTAAAGTATTTTTAATATTATTCTATATGTAGATATTTCCATGAATAGTCAAGTGCTCATAGCACAACTTTGAAGTTGTGAGGGATTAAAGTATACTATACACAAAAATTAAAGAATAAAACAATTATTTTGCAATAATATTCTTTTATTAGTTTGTAATTACAATTTCAGAAGAAAGCAGTTCATCACATCATGTGATATATCTACGTTCCTTCAGTTTACTAATTATTAAAGATATTTAAAAGAATGTGTGAGATTTCCCGCGTTTTTGAAGGTCAGTCTATGTCAGTCATATGAGTCTATCAAAAAGTTAATTCGGGTCTTCGGGAAATAGGTAGCCAGTATCCTCAGCGTATTCTGCCTTCTTCATGTCGCTTGTTGCAGAAAATTTATTGGAGGGGTGTGACATTGCATCGAGAAAATAGCCATCATCGTTTTCAGCACTATCACTGCCTTCAAGTTCATGTCCTTCAATTTTGTCTTCATGGTCATCTTCATCTCCTGTTTTGTATTCTATATAAAATTGGCTATTCTTTGTAGCAGGAGTTGTATGCTCATCGGTATTAAAGCCGAGCACAGTTTATTTGAAGTTGTCAACTTTCCAGACACTCTTCTGCACTCATTCCATGTTTAGCTTTAACTGTGTTACTATTATCGCCTGTCGAATTGGTACACACCGATGAAGCGGTAGGTCTTACCGGCAACCCTTTTTGACTCCCAGTGGACGAAATCTTGCAAATCTCTGTATGTTTTTATTGATGTACCGATTTTCACAATCTGCATGGGACCAATATCATAATGGTTCATCGCGCGAAGAGGACTCTTCGTGCAGTCCATTTTCTCTCATGCCGACGGGCATTTTGACCATAGATGAAAACTCGATCGCAGAATCGGCACTTGCGACAGCCACATAGCGATTATGTAGGTTGCGGCTCCATGATCGTTGAGGTCAAAGGCAGGCCTTCGTATTCGCAATTCACATCTTCTTGGTATGGCATCATGTTGTTGTCTTGTTGATCGACCCACCCCTTTAAATCACAAAGCGGTATAATTCCAGGCTGTGGTAAAGTGAGCACTTTTGATAGCAATCTCATTTTGTAAAATAATCAAAAAATATATATTTTATTTAAGCGTTAGGCGTTAACACCTAAGTGCGGTGGAATAAAGACAATGTGTTTATTACACATAAAATAATTTATTTTAAAATGTGGTTATAGGTTAAAAATTGGCTGAAAGGAAAAAGTAACTAGGGCATCAAAATTGCTCATTTTTCCGTAAACAGCCTATAAGATGAAGGCCTATTTACAAACTATCAAACGGTAAAGCGTTAATCGACACAAACGATACATCTCGGAAATGATTTGCAAGCCCGCTACTTTTATCGTGATTAAAAACCGTAATTACAATATGTAATTGTAAGAAAAATTTACATAACGTTCATTCAAAAATTGGCCTGAAATAACATGGTACCGAAGCGCAATGTAGTTAATTAAAATTCGAAAATTCAATCGCGTACAAATATAAATTTATAAAAGCGTGCCAGTAACTTGTAGGGAATTTTTGTAGTAATCTGTAATAAATTAATTCCAAAAGATAAAACGGGCACATATTGCAAGTACCTATGATGAAAAACCGTACATCTTTAATGTTTAAAACACAAAATTTAACTGAGAGTACAATTGCTTTTTAAAGGTTTTTTTTTTTTGTTTTGCATTTCCTTAACGCATTTATAATTTCATACAAACTCTTGCGGTATAGATGTATAAAAGTCACGGCGTTTGTGATAACATTTTAGAATGCAAAACATTTACGAGATTTTGGTTATGCTTTGTTTATTTAAAGAATAGTTGAGTGTTGTAAACGACATGAAGCTATAAAACCGACAGGAGTTGTAAATAAAATATTAGGTTTTCAAATCAAACGTCAAGGTAATGGGATAGGCGTGTATCAAGACTCTGTATTGATAAGTTTAAAGATATGAAACAGGTGAATATACAGGCATATTAACATCGTCTGCAATTTTATATATATGTATATATATATATATATATATATATATATATATATATATATATATATATAAGTAATTTAAAGAAAACGTTTTATTAATATCATTGTATGTGTACGGTGTGGCCTATTTAAATACTGTGTGCACTTCGTGAGCAGAATGCAGCAATATTAAAAAAAAAAAATCATATGTATTCATACATATAATTATAAATCAAGAAGGTCGGTTTTATCACCTCAAGTGTAAGACAGATAATAGACTATTCACGGTAAACTTAGCACTTTTGAAAGCCCTGCTTAAGATCTACTTGCACATACGTTGTGTATTCTTCCGCCTTATGTAAGACTAACATTGTCATCAGCTTCATAACTTCATTCATGCGTCGTACAAGTGAAACCGCAAAATTATTAGAAAAGTAATTATTTTACAAATCTGATAATTTTTACTCTTAGTTTCATTAAAAAAAGAACAGAAAGCGAAATAAATAATTTTAAGTTTTCAGAAATGGTTACCTAATACTTTTTATTAGACATTAAGATACGGAACTACTTGCCATCCATCGTTACCAACTTTACTGGGCAAATGTCACTCAGTGCGACCATTAAAAGTTATGCATTCAGGGGCAGTGACATTTTTATATGGTTCATTTCAAAAGTGCTCCCATTATCACGAACAGCCTTTATCAGTATAACTTTCTCTTGCAAAAAAATACCTGTAATATATCCGTCTTGCACTGCAAACACGTTTTTTTTTTTATTCTCCGCGGTACTGTATAACTGAAATTTCCTCCCGCGAAAGGTTGGCAGGAGTGAGCGACCGGCGTAAAAGTTTATGGCGGGAGAGGAAATAAAATTTTTCCCCAGCTGCCCCTCCTTTTTTTCGCAGCTGCGGTGAGAAAAAAGAGGGGGGGGGGGATGGGCGGGGCCGTGATGCGGTTAGCCGCAGATTCGACTGGCGCCTGCCCGCCCTCCCCTCAACATATCATCCATTATCCGCGTTAGCGCCCGCCGGACGATAAATATTTCCAGCACTAGCGCCTTGCTCGGTCCGGGCGTAAGGACTGGCGCGAGTAATGCCCGGCGCGCGAGAAATATTATTCGCTCAGCACCCCCCGGCATGACCCGCCCGTGGGAAGTCAGCGACACTCGCCACAAATAACGTTAATAAGCCTCCGCGAGGTGCTATTAAAAAAAAATCCCATTCTAGTCCGCGCAGTTCGTCATAAATAACACAAAAGAACGAAGCTGGTTTAGGTTAATTCAACACTGCTGAAACCAGCTTACGATATAAATCCCTGCAAATAACGGCGTATAAGAAAGGGCGGACAATCGAAGCCAGTGTGCTTTTTAGTATGGATGAGTGGTTGTGTGAGGTTGATACAATCTTATGTCTCCTTTCGGTATAGTCATTTATGGTAACTTTGTACCAATTACGAGTAGCATTGAGCCACATATTTTGATTTATAAGGAAGGATTTACAGCTCCCGCATTAAAGTATATTTCACTGCTATAGGTTGTTCACCGTAAAATGAACACTTTCGAAAGTCCGGCTTAAGACCTACTTGTATACACGTTGTGTGTTCTTCCGCCTTATGTAAAATTAACATTGTCATGGGCCTCATCACTTCATTCATGCGTCGGTCAAGTCAAACTGTGCAACTATTAGAAAAGTAAATATTGTACAAATCTGCTAATTTTTAAACTTCGATGCATTAAAAAATACAGAAAGAGAGGAAAACTATTTAAGTTATCACAAATGGTAACCTAACACTTTTTGTTTGACGTTAATATATTGAACTACTTTCCCCTCCATCGTTACCAACTTTACTGAACACATGACAAACTATGCACCCGTTAAAATATATGCACGTAGGAGCAGTGACTTTTCTAAGGTTGATTTCAACAGTGTTCATTTTATCGTGAACAGCCCTTAACTCTTTTATTTGCAAGCAATAAGGTAACGTATAGGGATTCTTCGAGCCTCTACCTAAAATTTAATTAAGCAGGTGGTACAAAGTTGTCCTGATGATACAAACTTACCCAAGATGACAGTGGTGCCAATTGTGTGTCCAATAACATATCGGTGAAAGTTTGAATAACCCAAGAGTATCAAAATATTACTACCAATTTCGTAAGCAAAACTGTCGATCATAATATGCAATTTAAATTTGAACTATTTAAACGTAAATCGAATACACAAGTGACAATTAATGTTCCATAAATTGTAATGGTACTGGACAGTTCACAACTTTCTTGGAACATGTGAATATGCAGCTGTCTTAATAAGGCCAAAGTGGCTTCAAGTATTACGCGAGTCTGTGTTCAGCAAGTAAAGTGCACTATGGGGTGTTCACGGTAAAGTTAGCTCTTTTCAGGCCCTAGTGACTTCTATCCTATTACCCATTTTTTATCCTTCCGTCACTTTTTAAAATAAATTTTACTATGTAAGTACTAAACACAGTACATATAACGTGAACGTCCAAGGCTACAATAAAATTATTTTTTTTAAAAACTATTATTCCAAATGAGAAATCTTCAAAATGTTATTACTGTACCGTGAATAGCCTATATCTTGAATATTATGTAGGTCCTAGTAAAGCCGAACACGCCCCTTTTTCCTCATTTTGGATAACTAATGTACTCTTAGTAATAAACTTCAAAGAAAGTTGTTAATTGTGTATTTTCACTATGTAAATCGTGTTCTATTACATTTTAACTTGTAGCCTATTTAAGCCTTTATTACGTGGAAATTCCTCAGAAGTTAATTTTTTTTTCTGAATGATTAAATCTGTTTTTTTTTTAATGGCTAATACCATTTGTACTATAGTCCATTAACGGTTACTTCTCATCTTTTGAAGCCCTGCTCAGGTTCGATGTAGTTACAGGTATCGATGACGTATCCTTCCGCTATATGTAAAAAAAAATTACCGTGTGACGTATAATATTTCAACCGCTAAATTATTTATTTACATGCCTTAACTGTCCCAACAAAGCTGGCATATTTCGATGAGCGTAAGATGATATATGCTCAGCAGTTTTTGACAGGAATTAGGTCAGTTTTGCTACTTTTAACGATTTCTGCATTAACAATGGCAAGATTGGTGTTGATTAGGGTCATAGCGCGTTTCGGATAGTTTGGCGTGACTGTCTAACTGGGTAGGTGAGGGGAAATACTACATACAATAGGTTGCTTCGATGATAGGACGAGCTTAACAAGAATAACAATTAAAACAGACCAGAATCCAGAACCACGAAAGAAGAGAAGACTGCAACACGCAACTCGTGTAGCTTATTTTATTATGTAAATTTAATGGCTACAAACGACATGGTAGCTAACTTTGTTAACGATCTCGCGGCAACCGTGTACGCACGCAAAATAGTGCGACTTTTTATTTCCCTCGTATTTTTTCACCATGTCTTGGTTTTTATTATTTTCTCCTTCCTGACTAGCTTTTAGCTGTTTTGAGATATATTTATTTGACCTCTGGCAAATATTTAATTTACTGGAACGTCTGAGTACGTTACGTAAATGCCCGTAGAACGCCCAGAAAAGGTTACAAAGTTGTGATTTATAAAGAGACGCGAACTTCTAAGTACTTAACTACGTCATAAACGTCGTTCACGGTTATAAACGAACTTCGTAATTCCAAAGCTGGCCTTCAGACACGTTAACCGACATAAGGGCTCCGTAACGGTCTTTTCATTAGAACTTCGATTCGTCGGTCAACCAGAACGACACGTGTTGAAATATGTTTACACGCGAATAAAAACACGTTTGTCAAAACCTTGTCTCTTAACTAGGTAGGTTCAAAAAACGCGTAGAACCTTTATTTGATAACTGTAAGTACTTCCTTCCGAAAGAAAATAAATAAACATTAGAGATCAAGCAACGTTTCGTGCCATTAGTTTTGCCAACTTCGAAGCCGTAACTACCCCGCCATCGCACCTGAAGAAAATTTTAATAAGCATTTTAATACTATAATCACGTTTCAATTAAGACATCGTTATTTTGAATTTTTTTTTCGCTGATTGGGCAGAAAAAATAATATATTTTTAATACCTAAAATGAAATACGTTTCTACAATTGCTACCCCGTTAAAATGGAAATATTTGTGGAAGAGAGGTTTACATTTTAAATAGTGTATCATAACTCAATTTATTAACATTTTACGCGTAAACTATTTCTTACTAGTCGTTGACGACGCAAGACTGTTCTCGCCGTTATAATTTTAAATTGATTACGAAGCAAAGTTTTAAAATTAGTTACAGTACGCACGTAATAATGTACTGATTAAAATAAGAATACTTTAATAATAATAAAAGTATTAAATACTTGTTGGGCATTATTTGTTTGACACACAGACATTCATGATGAACATAGAGTGATTCCGTAAAGGTTTGTTTCAAAAAGTGAGGAGAAACCGTGAATTGATTATAAATATTATTGTGTTTGAAAAATTTACATACTGTCACTACGGTTCTTCAATTTCAATTTTTGGATGTTTATACTATTAGGTTACTTTCTTAACACAAATTTATTAGGAGCATGTCTTTGATTACTTTAATGTTATTTATTTACCGTGCTTTACCATGGTACTGATTTGGTTGCCAAATTTGGTAGAAATCGGTCACTTATTCCCAAGATATAAGATAATATTTACTTATGCACGTGGCGCTTTCTTACAAAATGGCGAACAAGTGGCTCTGAGTTGACGCATATGATTGTTGTATACTGTAACCATACGAAGTTAAGTTGAAATTTGGTTGTGTGATTTCGTAGGTATAGCATACTAATCTGAACTCTTTATATGAGCTCTATTTTGAAAATAAATGCCCGACTTATTTAAAACACACGATTTACATGGCCTGTAGGACAACCTGTTAGCCACATTTGGAGGTAACCATTTGATTTGTTCCCGAGGAACGAGATAAAAACATTATATTTAATGCAACGTTTTCTTACAAAATGGCAGATATACGAAGGCTATGTACTAGCGTATTTTAAATTTTTAACAGATACTCACAGCACTCCAAGTTGGGGTGAAATTGGTCAAACTGTAAATAACGTAAAAAATGTTTTTTTTTTTATAAACAGTATACTTCAGCTGGTAATCGTCCAGAAGAACAATTATCTAAGAGGAAATTAAGATAATTCATATAGTGTATTATATTGGTGCCCTAAATTTATTTCAACTAAATGTATTAATGAACAGAAGTTGGCAAGATATGACACAGCCAGGTGTTCTCGTATAAATGCGGAAAGTGTCCGTTGTCTGTCTCTTAGTGTATAACTACTTGCCATCCTTCGTTACCAACTTTATTGGGCTCATATCATTCAGGACATCCGTTATAATATATATGCAGGCAGAGCCACTGACTTTTTCTAAAGTTGATTTCGACAGTGCTCACTTTATAGTGAACAGGCTTTAACAGTATGTGTAGTACAACTTCATAATAACCACAATTGGGTAAGTCATTATAATCATTATAATCGCTTTACATTGCTCCTTTACACAAAGCAGCTCGTGTCTGTTGAAATGTGAGAAGTGTTTAAAGAGATTTGGGAGGCTCTGAACAACGAGGTTCGAGGGCCGATGAGGGTTATCGAGGTTATTGAGATGAGTATGGATCAGCACCGGAATGAAAGGGCGGGGAAACGGGTGATCCCCGAGAAAACCCGTCGACCAGCGGCATCGTCCGGCACTATTCCCATACGCGAAAATCCGTGAGTGTTCTGGCCGGGGATTCAACCAGGTTCGCGTTGGTGGGAGGCGAGCAGGCTAACCGCTCAGCCACCACAGCCTCTGTATATGTTGAAGTCACACGGTTTTAGGTGCTGGTGATCATAATAGCAAGAGGGAGGGGATAATCATGTGCATGTGGGATGGAATACGAAGCTATGTGACGATTACCGGGCCGTTCTGTTGTTGCTCAGCTACTGACCGGCCCGTGACGGGCTACAGACATGCCTCCCTGTAGAAACTCGCTTGAACAACTCCGGTCGGGCACATAACGCGGGTGCATATGTACATCGCGGATTTATACATTTACACTCGGACGTTTGCACTCGCAGAGTTGTATTAAATACAAAATATGTGCCTTTATTAAAGGCTTCGTCGTGATGGTCGTTAGTAGCATCCTGTTCCTACAACAATATATTGTAATCTGTTCAGGGATTAAAAATTTATAAGTAGGGACCTACATCGAGACAGAAATTGGACGATTTAGAAAGCCAACCTTTCCAAAGGAAAGTAGGCAAAAAATCACGGAGTGTTCATTGATGTTTCACATCAAAATAGGATTTAAATTAAGGATTTTACACTGTACCGTAACTAGTTAACAATGACTAGTAATACTTTTGAAACAATTTTAGGACGCCGAGCAGTCGGGATACACTCGCTGCCGCTGCATCCAAGTCGCAAATACTTGGGCCGCCTGCCTATTTCTGCTCACAATTCTCTGCGCTTTTGTAGCAAAGTCTCCAGTCTCGCAATCAGCGGTTCTCGACCTGATCGCTCCAAAGCTACAACCAGACACAACTTACCCGACAAATCTGCCACCCGACGACTCACGTCGAGATATCAAGTTACAGTGTTTTAAAGTTTCCTTCTGATTACTCGCAGTCTGGGCTGCAAGGATGTCAAAAGCGACGTCGAGAGAATATTTCAGAAGTGCAAACGTTTCCATTATAATCTCGCGAGACCTTGCGCACTTGTCGGTGTGGTATTAAACAACCCGTTATCCAGCCGAGTCCAGATTCACCTCATGCAAATAGTCGGCGAAAGTGAGCCAGTTGTGCCGAAGGGGAGCAGCGACGAAACCGCAGACATGACCGCTTGCGAGTAGCGTCATAGGAAATGGGGGTAGCAAATTTAACGTAGCTCAAGTACCTGACAGGTGGAATAAAGAAAGGCGGCTATAGGTAGAAAAAAATACAACCGTACAGTAAACGATACTATAATTATTCGTTACGTGCGATAGCGTAGTAAATTAGGTATTGTAATTGAATTCGCCCATTGAATGCAAAGTTATGTGCATATTAACTACTACCAATATTTTTGTATACTGACGGGTTTTATTTTACGATGAAATACGAAAGCGATTATGTACACAGTTTGTAGATAAAACTACAGTTATAAACCAAATTAGTTTTTTTGCATACCGGTACTGAAAAGTTTTATTTTCCGTTGAAGTGCGAGAGCAATTATATTAATTGCTCACTAATAAAACTAGTCACTAAATTTTACGGTCCCACACTGAAACTAGTAAATCACAGTTTTTGCCAAAGTTTAAAAATTAAGTCAAAACAGCGCTAAGGTTGTGATTAATTTAAATTTTCGTTATATTTTGATGGTGTTAGTTTACTAAAACCTTTTCCAGTAGCAGGGCGAGTATTTTAATCTACGAAATGATAGCATTTTTGGGGAAAAAAAAAAAAAAAAAAAACCGCTGTACGAAATGCTGTGCGCCTTTAAGCAGTATTTATCTTGCAACATTTTCCTGCGAGTAAAATTGTTCCGAACTGAGTGGGCGTAGTGTTGAGTTCTTGAATAGGCCTCAGGCTGTTTGCCGGTCGACTCGTCATCCGATGTAATGCATATGTTGCATTTGACGCCTCATTAGTGAAATGGATCCCCCGAGGATATTTCCCCATAATGGATAACCTATCGACATGCGAGCGTGGTTATACACTCTCTGCAGATTTGTAAGGAATCGCACTTCCATGCGTGCGCCTGCTCCGTGTGTAACCATGCACAGGACGAGTCCTTTAAATAAATATTGTGTAGTATAACGTCAGTGCAATACGTGTCTGTGTTGTATGAAGTTATAATTTTCCTACACGTACATTTACGATACGAATAAGCATGAAAATATTGCTTATATCTATTAAAAACGTGCATCACACACTTCTTCCCTTATTAAACATTGTGCACAACATTATACCAACTATTTTATGAGTGCGATGTTATTACAAGTGCGGAAATGTCCAAATACACTCAATTGTAAATATTTATTAAATAAATTACTATTACCTTATCTTAATAAATAAACATTTATTCACCCCTCAAACAGCATGTGTTCGGTGGTCTAGCTTCCCCTCAGTTCGACGAAGAGCTGTGGCCTGGTTTGTACTTCATGCGATCGGTTTCTTGGTGGACCGTTCGACACCGGTGATAGTTCAAGACTTTGTCCAGCTCCTTTGTCAAGACAGGCGGAACATGGCGCGGCGTGGCACACTGCGTAAGTGGTACGGCAATTTTTTATTTTCATTCTGACGTTCACGCCTACAGGAAGTGCGTGTATATTACCGAAGTTGAGTGTACTCTATGCGCTGCCCACCCCTCGGTCCTTACAAGTGTACAATTTAATGTTCCAGTAGTAATCGTTGATAGGTGGTAGTGTTATAAGTCAGTGTCCCGTGTCGGGGTATACGTTATGCGCTGCTCCTCACGTTAAATAATGTTGTATGTGTATATATTTATACTTGTGAATGTGTATGTGTGTATCTATATATATATATATGCGCGGACGTGTGTGTGTGTGTATGTATATATAAAGTGGTTAGCATACAACAGAGAAATGGTTAACACGTGCGCCTCACATGCTCAAGGTGCTCGGTTGTGCCATGTAGTGGATTGTGAGCTGCCTGCAAAACTGGGGCAGTTTTCAACACCAGAGGTTACCAAAACAATAAGATTCCATTATTGTCAGAAAACACTGAAATTTGGTTCTTCGACTTTTTCAGTAAAACCAGTTCACCAAATGTTCATATCGTTTTGTGCCCCCATTTAAGAATTGTGTAAATATTTTATTGAGTATTTTATTATTGTTTATATTGTGTGTTTGAATGTGTACTGTATATAATAGTTTATGGGACTGTATATTGTTTGTGACAGTAAATTTATTTATTTATTTAAAAAAAGCGGTTAAGTTGCGTGCTTCATAACACAAGCGTCTCTATAGTATGAGATTGAAACTCCCCTCCTCTATAATTTATACTTTTTTTTTTTAATATGTGAAATACAGTTATTTGATGTTATGCGGTAACAAAATTTTTTTTAATAAAGCTTATAAGCTGTGTGCATTTGTAGTTTGGCCCCTAATAGCCTACAGTTTGAAATGTTTTGGGGCTGGCTCTGTTAAAGTCTATTTAATGTAAGTGGGGTAAATTTTGACAGTTCTAGAAAAGTAGCACGGCCACAATTTATCCTTGCACCACAGCTGTTTTGTCAGTGAAGAAAAATACGTTTGTAAAGAAATGTTTGACTCCAATTCATACTTGCATTTTCCTCTTTCCTCGTGTTTTCTGTCGTGACGGGCACTGAACGACTAACGTTTTCTAACTTCCGTCCAGTAATTAATGTAGGATATTATAGCTAGGTTGGCATTCCAAATTCATTTATTTTTGTAATTCCCGAGTTATATATGTTGGGGTTCTGTTTATTTTGGTATGAGGGAAAAATGAAACAATGATGCGTTAGGGGGGAGAGGGGCTTTAGATTCACGTCACGTATTTCGTGAGATGACATTATTTTGATGTTCTTACGAGTGTGCGGCATTTTGTTTTCTACATTAGGTATTTTGATGGAGCAGTGGAAAATTTTGCTCGTATGGAAATAACATTCAAATTATTAAACTTCGAAAATTTTAGTTTGAATGAAAAACAAAACGCGATTCATATATATCGATATTCGTATTCGTATAGATGAAGCAATACACACACGCACGCACGCACACACGCTTGACCGAAGTTAACCTTACACTCGTTGAATTTACGATATAGACAAATAAATAAATATTACTCACTCACTACAAAAATATGGAAAGTGTGGCTTTTTCAGGCCAAGTGCATTTCAATAATTATATTAAAGGTTTACAAATTCATTTTAAAAACACGCAAACTTACTGTTTGTAAAATTCAATCACTTGAGCACGAGGTTTTCCATGGCTATGCACTAAACTTCGGCGGACACCAAGGTTAGGAAGATTAATATAATCGATTTAAGACGTGTACATTTCTTTGTTATTCAGGACATATTTACGTGAAATATATAATTAACGTCTGCTAATATCACTGTACTTAGCCTTGGAAAAATATTTTCTTTTCCACATACATAAATAGATTGCTAAACATACGGGCCTTGTCCATAACACGTAAACATCTATATCTCACGGAGGGGAAGAAAATACTGTTCAACATGGCCACTAACCACAGTTTCTGAAATTCCTCACAAAATCAGCGAAAACTGCATACTATTATTTTCTTATACAACACGTATTAGTTATCATATAGTATTGTTTACGAGCAAAAAATAAATAAAAAGCTTACTATTCGTGTCTTTAAGTAATGTTTTTTCACCATTTTTTTGTGAAATTTTAAAACAAGGCATTCTAATAATATTTTGTTTGTACGTTGTCGACCGTGCGCAGAGAGACTAACGCTCGTCTAGCTTGGAGTGGGGAAAGACGACTGATAACTCTGAATACCGTTTTGGATCCGACGATAATTTTGTCGGCTGCGTGACAGTAGGATCATGACGGTGTGGACTGGTGTGGGCAGTTACCGACGAAACTTAGAATAAGCACCCCTGGAGCTACTTCTACTGGGCCAACGAGGCTTCGGTTGATGACAGTAGAATATGAGTCAGGGGACAATGTATTTTAAATGGGACCGACCGGCCGCCATGATGTGACGTCACTCAACCACCATTTTGAATCTCGGTGACATTGACATTGACTCTATGACCATTACCTTGGGTGACCTTGAACCCAAAATATTCCAAACAATCCCAAAACATTTATAAAAAAAAAAGTCCCAAAAAGTTTCAAAAAATTATAAAAAATTATTTTAAAAAGTATAAAAAAATTTAAAGGTATATATGTAGGAGGTCTGGGGTTCCATAACAGGTCCATCGATTAAGCTGCCGACACTACCGACTCTCGCCAGGTTGGCCGGTGCCCATTTCGTCAACCATGTTAGCTGTCGGTGACCTAAACACATCACCTTGAACTTGTCTCCATTCCTACGAATTGGTTGACATTGAAACCAAAAAATTAAAATAAAAAGAGTCCATAAATAACTACAAAATAAATTTTCAATCAAGGAAAAAATTACATCGATGACTCGGATCAAAATGTTGGATGGCAGTCGACCAATGAACTTAAACAGACTAATTCCTGACGAGTATGACTGAGCCAAAAACTAACTCCTGGCGAGACCAGTTCCTGCAAAACTGGCTATACCAACCGACAAGACTAACCTACCATACGACCTACCTATACAAACAAACGATGATGGAAAATCTAGAAAAAAAAAAAAAAACGCTCCTCTTAAGAGTCTCGTAACTAACCTCTTCACAGAATCTTCGCAAATTATTTCTATCAGAGATGTCCATACCAAAGGGTCACATTAACTTGTCAGAATTACATACCAGGCCAACTATCTATGCCAAACAAATCGTTGCGAAACATTCCTCAAAAATATTCCCCTCATTTCATTTGTTCGCCATAGAGAACTCACCCATTTTAAACAACCCGTGTAACGTATAGAACTTCAGATCGAACCATAGTTCTCCTGTATGCACTAACATAAATTTTATCTAAAACAAACACTTTTAATCGATTGTTTACACCACAATTAATAATAAGTCTCTAATAGAAGTAGAATGGACTATATAAGAGATTAGACAGAAATTACTATGCATAATAAAATTTAATGAATTTACCTATATATATATATATATGTATATTCTACCATTCTAATTATTTCCTACAATCGTCTACATTGATCAGAAAAGTAAGCTTGATACTGAGGATGAAAAAGGAGGCGAAGACGATCATGAATACAGCATTAATGATACTGACTGTGAAGACAGTGTTGATGAAGTATCTTATGAGGATGATGATTGTCTCGACTTTCTCACACATTTCACCAGCGAGTTTCCTTCGACAAGTTATGCGAAGAATGCAGAAAGCGTCACCAACGCTCGTTTCTTTCCTGCGACAAGCAAAATGAAGAAGGCAGAAGACACCGAGAATACTTACTACATGTTTACCGAAGACCCGAATGAACTTGCCGATAGACTCGGATATTCTATTGACCTGCAAAAGCCATGGGGATCTCTCATGCATTATTGAGATATCGTCAACCATCAATGAACTGAAGGATCGGGGTTATATCTGATGAGACTGCTGACTACTATCCATGATCTGCAAACGTCCAAGAAATGTAATGATCTAATGTACAAAATAATTAGAATGTAAGAATGTATATAACAAGTAAATAAATTAAAATTATGTATACATATTAATGTCGGTTTAATCCCCTATACAGTCCTTTCTGCTTCTCTGAAAGACTTATTAATTAAGAGTTGTATACAATCGATTGAGAGAAACGCCAATGCGATACAAGTCGCTCGTACAGTCAGGAATAGTGAAAAATGCCTCGATGGCCTGTAACAAAGAAGCCGTACCCGCGTACTCTTGGAATGGTTTCGGAAAACAGTATAAAACTGAGTCCAGGATAACAGAACAGCGAATCGAAACGAGGTCCTCTCGAATGCGAGTTCGCTATGTTAGAAATGCGCCACCTCTCTCATTGTTACGTACAGAATATATTTAATTTAAAATCGAGTTAGTTTGGACCCACGCAATAGTTTTTTCAAATAAAGGCACAGGTTTGGGGATTTTGTGTACTTTCATCGTGGGGTTCTAAACCACGTAGTCACTCAGCTGCCTAGCCGCAAGAGCGTGGTTAGCTGGTGGTTGAACCACCGAGCCAAGTCCACCTCTTACTTCTCGAACACGGCCTCGTGCCGGGAGTGTGTCCAGCCTTACGTTTTCAATTACCCTGGCAGGATACGCGGCCTGTTTACTCTCGTCTGGAGACCAGAGCAAGGTCTCCTCACCCCCCCCCCCTTCCCCCTCCGGCCGACAATCAAGTTCTCCAACGGCAAGGAATGGTACGCCGCGCTAGGCCCGGCAACCCACCCGACAGAGAGACCTCTTTATTAGGAACTTCGTACCCGGCGCCTCCTAACATTTGCCGCGGTAAAAAAGAAAGAAGAAGAAGAAGAAGTGGGGAATGTAATAACGCCAGGAATTAAACTCCCTCGTTGCGGCTGAAACCTATATCTGCACTCCCCGGAAATTTGGTGGGGAGAGTCGCCGCCAGCAGTCCGAGTGACCACAGATGAGCTTGGCCTGCGAACGAACTCCTCAAACAGTGTTGATGAAGTTCTCGCGGAGCTAGCGCAGCCAAGCGACAGCGGGACGCACTCGCATTAAAACCATCTCTTGTTTTGAACCAATTTTCACTCGACACCATCAATGCGAACTGCACAGACGTAAGAGCTGTCTTGTTGCTTCTGTTCAATTATAAATTGAACAGGTGATTTAAATACGCGCTAATTATATTAAAACGGCAGGCAAACACATGGCTGAGCTGGGGAGAAAAAAAAACCTTTGCTTCAGAGGAGAGGAATATCCTTTAAAAAAATAATTATAAAACACTCTTGAATAGTAGTAGTCCCTCTCACCTATTTCCAGTAACTTTTTCGTTTCTTTCTTTCGATCCGTTCCCGATTATTTCTCTCACTTGTAAATGATGTGCGTAAATTTTCTCTGTTTCAGTTTTTAAGATCGTGGATTTTCGGTTCTGAATTGCATTTGCATATATTTGCATATGCTGGAAGTCTGAGAAGGTGCATGTTGCCCACCGCCAACATTTTATAAGCGTGGAGACGGGAAATATTTCAATAAAAGCCACCCGCTGTCCAGGCGGTCTGAAACGAGTACATGACCTGCTGAATGTAATACAAGATACTTAATGACCGGATAATTTTCCTGAAAAGTTTCGTGTAGTCATCTGTGCTCTTATTCCATACACTCAGTTAAGTTTCAGATTTCCTTGTAATGGAATGTAATGTTAGCATATCTTGTGCGATGTCAAGTATTCTGACATTTTAATTTCTACTGAACTAACAATTTAATTGTAATTTAGTTTTAAAACGTTGCTTCCCAGCACACTGCAGCTAGGATCATACACATACAAATGGTAGACAACGCCAAATAATTTTTGTTTTGAAAATGCTTGGTTATATGCAACTTAGTTGTACTCGCAAGCACATGTAATGATATTATACAAATTTTGTTTTTCAATATGCATATATAATACATGTTTAATATATGTGTGCCTGTGTGTATAGATATAAATATATGTGCTTATGCGCGTGTATAGACACGTACGGGCGTGCATGCGTATAATTGCCTCTGCCCGTATCTTAAACATTCTTAAAAATTTACAATGTAATTTACCAGATTTGGGAATTAAGTGTAGATTTATGAACTACACATACTGTCATAGCTTCCAAACAAATATAAAACTGATTTTCAAAAAGGTGGTCTCGGAATATTAGTATAATAGGTCGATTCTCTGGAAGCACTGAATCGATACTTACAACTTCTATAATATATTTTTTTCTGGGGAATGTTTTACTCGTTCACTATTTTGAAAGTATGGTACAAACCGAATTAATAAAGCTGAAATAATGGGCGTCATAAAAATTCAAAACAATTTTTATCCATTTAAATGGTTTTGTGTAGTAGCACGCAGTTAATGTTATATTATTTTAAACAGCGTGT
Organism: Dryococelus australis; assembly: GCA_029891345.1. Classification (NCBI taxonomy): domain Eukaryota; kingdom Metazoa; phylum Arthropoda; class Insecta; order Phasmatodea; family Phasmatidae; genus Dryococelus; species Dryococelus australis. The sequence continues at coordinate 62,390,018 of CM056998.1, read as the reverse complement.
GATTTAGTAATACTGGTGGATCTCGATAGAGTCTCGCTACTGCCTTCCGATAAATATTTCCCTCGAATTCGTGGTATGTAACTGCAGGAAAATTATTCCATTTCTCATTCAACACGACAGCTCTTTGGAATTTTTTTTTTTTTTTGCGGCATTCAAACGGACGTTCATTGGCGTTGAGGCCAGGATTTTGGATCCTATATGAGAGTACGTTCGCAGTCATATATTAACACGTTTAAGTTATAGACTTTGCACTAATATGATGGTCTGCATTGCTATCCTAAAAGGAAATGGGTCAATTCCTAGTAATTAATACGTTGTAGGTAATACTACATTGTCCAAAAATAACTTCCTGTGCTCTGCCGTTCGTGTGTCCAGTCACTAATACCAGTGTACCTAAACCCTACAACGCAAAAAAAAAAAAAACTTTTGCGAAGTTAGTAGCAGGGACAACAGAAGTTTGTTAATAACACACCCCAAGTATTAGCCACACCCATACTCGTCTATCGACCAGCACTGCACGAAGCCTTGTTCATCATGCCACAGGATGCTCCTATACTCTCCCTTCGTTTCAGAGTACAAAGTTGACACGCTCTGCACCATTGTAAACGACAGGCAACGATTCGTACAGCGATATTTAAGGGAATGGGGCTCAGCTCGCCCATTAAACCAAGTACAACCATATGCCGGTAGATGACAGTATAACTTCACAGCTCATCCCAAAGCAGGTCGAATTATTTGCTTATAATTTGTAACAGAGCCCTACGGTATGTCATATCAAAAGTTAGAAAATTGACGGTATTACCTTGTAAGTGTTTACAGTTAAACGCCTCTGTAATGTATGGTGTGACACACTGTGACTGCTTCAAGTTTACGGTATTCCACATTTGAGAAAGGGTCTTCTGGTAACTCCCGGGAACCCTACGAACATTGAAACCAAACCTCCAGGTACCACTAATTAAGCCCCTTCCAACAGCCTTAAGCTCGCGTTCTGCCTTAAGTAGAAACGCTACAGTTGCGGAAACCTTAACATATTCAAAACCACTGTGTAAGGACAATCCTTATTACTTTCCATTATCTGTCGGGGGATAAATAGACATAACATGGCCTTGTAGAGTAGTTTTCAAAACAGGGATATGTATGCATTTCTGAGAGAAATCGCCGTTTATGTAAAAATCATTTACACATCGTTACATCGTTTAGTAAAATCTCCCTCCTATACCTACTTTCTAAACGCACAGAAAACCCGTTGCACCAAACTCAATTTTAATAGTTTGCTGATAGAGGCAAGATAAATAAGTTATTAAAATAACATTAACGCTGTGATGTCACAGTGTAAGTAAAGATATTTGGGTGGCTATAAACAGCGAGGTCTTTAGACCCGATTAGGGTGAAGTGAGTTGATTATGGAGCAGCGCCAGAATGAAAGTGTTGATGAAACGGGAGATCTCCGAGAATACCCGCCGACCAGTGGCATCGTCTAGCACGATCTCCACTAGCGGAATTCCGGAAGTGAATCGGTCGGAGATTGAACCCCGTTCGCCTTGGTGGGAAGGAAGCATGCTAACAACTTAGCCACCGCGGCTCCTGGGACACATAATAAGTGGACTTTTACTACCTCCTTGGACTGCCGCATGCCATGACGTGAGCTTTGGTGCGATCGGGCGTGGAACCAAGCAAAAGTGGTCATCGTCATGCAATGCCTCACGATCCTCCGCGACCGCCCAAACCAACCCATGCCCATCACACATAAGGAATATGTAATATGAAGGGAATTTTTCGAGTATAATCTCAAAAGACTAGCCCTAAACACTTACATATTCGACTCCGAATTTTTTCCTCCACATTGATTAGAAGGGGAAAGTTATTTCAATAATAATCTCGTAAAAACAACGTAATTTTTTCTTTCTAACTCGTGGCATTTTGAAGCGTACTATTATTTCCTTAGCACGGCACTCTTTTTTTTTTTATTTTAAGATTACAGAGAAATTGTTTCATAGTTACAACATACATTTTTCCAAATCTGTGAATTTTGTTAACTTCCCTTCATTAAAGATAATCGCCACGTCTCACGATTAAGTCCCAACTATAAGCTTCGAAAAAAAAAAAAGTGTTTTTTTTTTTCACGAATACCTGTATACTGGGGCAATATCACTCTTATCTCACCTGTAGTATCTTTAGCGCAGCAGCAGATCGGTGCAGTGAAAATATGTAGAAACGTACACTTCATGGGCACGAGGCTCAGTCTGGCCCTTACCGCTGTCGCCGACCTGACACGCGCCCTCGGAAGCAGTTCTTTCACGAGACAGGGAACAGAGGTTCCTATAACTAGTTTCGAGTAGGTTTACAAATATAGTTCCCAGCTCTACAGTTTTGGGTCAGATCACTGAGCCGGTGCCAGGCAGCTATGTTCCTGTTTGACTTTGACCCGGGGAACATATTTGAAGCATACACTAAATATGAGGTATACCGATCTCGCTGGCCGCGCACAACCAATCTCCGTGTCCCAACATTGAACTGTTTATCTGCCTACACGAATAAGCAGTCTACCTCATATTTATTTAGTCCATGAGTTAACCCCTGTTGGTATCTCAACCCATTCACACCCAGTCCACACAATTGTGTACATCACGCACATGTAGGAAACATTTGGTCTGTACTGCGCACTGCTAGGCTCAATGAACAATGATATTACGTATGGGTAAATGATTCACAAACCGTATTACTGTGGCCGAACATATATCATACACCTCATTAGCTTTGACAAAGAAATAAGCGTTCGGTCGACTTAGGTACAATACGCACCATAGAATGTTTGGTTTGAAACAAATGAAAACGTAATTCAAATTGGGTCTCAAAGTGTCTATAGTCTACGTGTAGGTGTGTTGGCGAGGGAGTGAAGCTCTCCACCAGTCGTAGCGGCTGGCGTGTTGTAGTGTCGTGATATCTTTCTATACTCCATTCATTGCGACTTCCAACTTTTCTGAAGCCCTTCTGAAATTCTCCTTCCAGAATATTCCTCCGTCTCATGCAAACGAAGATTAACCAAGTCTAGAAAATTCCACCAAAGGGACACCGCATTCGTGCGCACTCAGTGTAATAATATTTTGCATTATAACTATTTCTTAGTAAGCATTACCAACACACCATTTTTCTCACCGTTTTTATTAATATTAATTATAAATTAAATATTGTAATTCATCAATTAATTTTAAGTTGAAGTTCAACATAACCAAAAATATGATACTTTTATGCTAACAGAAGTATAAAGAGCATTTGATATATGACATATTTAGGAAATAATCAAACACATAAATGTATGGTGTGAATTTTTTAAGGTTTGATACAAAAAGTATGAAGGAACCGCGAATAGATTAAAGTATATTATAGTGGACCTCATGCCAAATGTTTCACTCGTATATATACTGCCCTGCAAACCCCACACATAGAGATCAATGAAACAGGAAATTAGGAAGAACAAGGTTATTCCAGAACCGTCCAGTGTAATACATCAGACACAGCTAATAAAATTGTACCTTCAGCGTTATTCTGTCTGGCGGAAACAACTAAAATTACAGAGCAGTGTTTCCCCTTCATGTGTTGAGTGCAGCAACTCGCAAAGCATACTTACGTCGCAAGTAACAGATGCAACCCGGGGATGCATCTGCCGTGAAAACTCTTCAGCTCACAGCTGTGGGAAGCAGTATTCTTTCTATAGTCTTTTCGCGGTTTCTTCACACTTTATGAAACAGACCTTCGAAAAAAAAAAAAAACAGGACCCCCATGTATGACGTGCTTTGTTGATCCTAAAACTGACATGTATCACAAGCTTCGAAGTCTCTTCACGATAAAGTGAGCATTTATAAATCAACATTATAAAAATGTCACTTCTTCTACTTGCATATATTGTAACGAGAGCACAGAGTGGCTTACGCCCAGTAAAGTTGGTAGCGGTAGAGGGAAAGTAGTTCCATATCTTAACGTCGAATAAAAGGGTTAGTAAACAATTTTTGATAAATTAATTTATTTCGCTTTCATTTTTTTTAATGAATCGGAGTGTAAATATTAGCAGCTTTGTAAAATATTTACTTTTCTAATAATTTCACAGTTTCACTTGCTCGACGCCTGAATAAAGTGATGAGGCCCATGGCAGTGATAATTTTACATAAGGCGGAAGAACACAGAACGTGTATACATGTAGATCTTAAGTAGGGCTTTCAAAAGTGCTCGTTTTACCGTGAAAAGTCAATAACATTAATGCACCTTATTTATACCGAGCGGGGTGGCGCAGTGGTAACTCGCTGGATTCGCATGCGGGAGGACCCGGGCTCGATTCCTGGCTTGGCCATCCTGATTTCGGCCTTCCATGATTTTCCGAAATCACTCAAGTTGAATGCTGTGATAGGTCCGTAGCAATGGCCATGGCTGACCCCTTCCCCAAGCCCTCGCCCCTGTGTAACTTTCTCCGTCTCTAATGACCTCGCTGTTGACGAGACGTTAAACCCAAATACCTTCCTACCTTATTTTTTTCTTCTATCTATAAATGATTATATTTATAATTATGTGAATAAAAGCAGGGATAAAGTTAGTACCTTGGTAAATACATAGTAAGAAACAGTTCTATGCAAAATGTTTTTAAACTATGTACACAGTAATGCTGTGCGTTGTTCTTCTGGTGTGATTCTCTAAGACTTAGTTAATCTTTGTTCGCATGAGGCGGAGGAATATCCTACAAGTAGAACTTAATCAGGGCTTCAGAAGAGTTGGAAGTAACAGTGGATGGAGTATACCTCACATTATAATGCAAAATTTACTGCAAACGAAAGAAAATCCTTCAGAAGACAGAAAAAAAATAGAGTACGCCATTATCCTTGCAATACACCATGAGGCAGATGACAAAGTGCGACGAGAAAACCCAGTATCATTTATTCTGCGCATATTTACGTACAAGAATTGCAAATTATGCTCGAATCATCTAACATTTATCTACTACGCGCCCACACATCTGCGAGTTCAGACGGCGCCCTTATGTTGGTTGCTGTCACATGGAGAGTGATGTAGAGGTAGGTCAGGTACTACTTACTGATCGGAAGATATTGACTGATTCAATAAGTTTAGCACTGGTAATGTAAGTTAGTATTCAAAGTTTACAGCATATGTGGGAACATGTGCGCATTTAATTTTAAATTACATTAATGGCTTTGTGTTAAAAAAAATATTCTTGGTATTGTACAAAAACAAATGGGAAATATCCCCAAACGTGAGAAGTAATTTATAGAATGTTGATCTTCAATAACACAAATGTTTGCTGTCAGAAACCAAGTAACCATTTTTCATAAAAATTCAACTTAAAGATAGCTTCAAAATTAAATACATTCGCATGGCAGAAAACTTAATTAAGTCTACATTAATCTGAAAATCGCATATTCCCCTAAATCACATGCAGTGAAACAATCAAAATTATAGGAATGGCAGAATAGCTCTGTGTAAAATAAAATGTGGAGTGATATTGAGGGGTTGGTTTGCAACGGTTTCAAAAGGACGGCATTTGATTATATAATCCATGCAGAGGGCGAAAATATCATAGTTTTCAATGCTCTGGTGATATCAACATGCCAGCAGGCAACGAGCTATTATGAAGCTAGTAACAACTACAGATAATAAGAAAATCGGATATATAAATCCTGTTCACAAATGTCTCCCGAGGAACTGTTGCGGTAACGATAAACTTTTCATACACGGCGCTAAACAAAGAGGTTTCCGAATTTGATGTAACTAATAACGATTATAAGCATCGTAACTGATATACTGGAACTAAAACTATAGGAACACTTAACGCAAATCTGTTCCTTTGAGATGATACGAAATAATGGTAAATCTATGCAGTGTTAATAGTTAATGCACAGACAACAATCGTGAAATCTCGCTAACAGTATTGAGAAGTTTAAAATATATGAAGTTGAATGGGGAATAAGTTACCACCACGGTTAAAGTGTTCTGTTATTATTTACGTAACGTGGTATGCCTTAATATTCTCGGTTGCAAACCCACCCCTCGCGCTCTGCCGAAGGCGTTCCAGGAATTGTTAGTGATGTGCCCCTCCCGAGTGAAGACATTCAAGCCCGCATATGTCTCTGGCGCGCAAATGCTCATGGGGGTAAAGGCTGTTCACGATAAAATGAGCACTTTTGAACTCAACCTTAGAAAGGAATCACTGCCCCCAGCCTGCATAGATTAAAAAAAGTACAAAGCGAAAGAAATATTTTAAGTTATTACAATTGGTTACCTAACACTTTTAATCGTACGTTAAGATATGGAACTATTTTTATTCCATACAGTAAAGTTGGTAACGAAGGATGAAAAACAGTTCCATATCTTAACGTACGATTAAAAGTGTTAGGTAATCAATTGTAATAACTTAAAATATTTCTTTCGCTTTGTACTTTTTTTAATCTATCGAAGAGTAAAAAAGAGCATCCTTGTGAAATATTTACTTTTCTAATAATTTGAAAGTTTCACTTGGCCGACGCCCGAATGAAGTGATGAGGCCCATTACAATGTTAAAATTTCATAAGGTGGGGTAATACACAACGTGCACACAAGTAGATCTTAAGAAGGGCTTTCAAAAGTGATAATTTTACCGTGAACAGCCTTTAGTTGGCATCCTGTCTATTACCAAGATGGGTGAGAAATCCGGTGAAACGGCAGGCCACAGTAGTGTTGAAACATGGGGTAAACGCACCTGGGCAACTAGTGCTGTTTGAGGACTAAAGTCATCTTGTTGCAAACTGGTTCCCGTGGATTGAGATAGATCGCAAGGTGCGCGGGATACTTTCTGCGTAAAGGCTGTTCACGATAAAATGACCACTTTTGAAATAAACCTAATAAAAAGTCACTACCCCTGCCTACATATGTTTTCACGGTCGCACTGGATGGCATGTGCCCAATGAAGTTGGTAACGATGTAGGAAAAATAGTTCCATACCTCAACATCGAACACAATGTGTTAGGTAACCATTTATAATGACTTAAATTATTTCTTTCGCTTTCTGTATTTTTTTTCTAATGAATCGAAATATAAAAATGAGGAGATTTGTGAAATTTTACTTTTCTAATGATTTCACAGTTTCACTTGACCGACGCATGAATAAAGTGATGAGGCATACGGCAACGTTAATTTTACATAAGGTAGTAGAATACTCAATGTGCATGTAAGTACGTCTTAAGCAGGGATTTCAAAAGTGCTCAGTTTACCGCGAACAGCCTATAGCACAGTGGATTCAAATGCATTTGTTACACTACCGGTTGAGGTTTCCGCCTACCAGGTGTTTGAACTGCGTTGTAGAGTGCTAGAAATCCCGATTTTTGGTGAAACTATTAAACATGCCCCAGGTATGTTTACTTAAGAAAATACATCGTACCCTAGACGAGCACAACATATTACTTTAAAGTTACCACGCATGCTGTAAATATTATTTTGGAGCCCTCAACTATAGTTTAAAACGGCTTTTACAGACTAACTTACATTGAAACACACTAGACGGACACAAGTTAATCGATGATAGAAGCCTGTACTGAACTTTGCTACAAACTTGTCATCAATAAAGTGATAAGAGTCACCGCATAAAATCTCACAGGTACACGCAGCACTACAAGAACACTGGACGTCAGTTCAGAGCCGTGCGCTTAGAGGCGATGGTGCTCCTGGAGCGCGTGCCAGTGTAACCCTTATAGCTCCCACGTTAATTTACAAAAAAAAAAAAAAAAAAAAAAAAGAGAAAAACGATGTAGGCGGGAGGGGCCCTTAAGAGCGATGATCGTACGTTGTGACCTCCGAAACCATCATACTAATACCACTCTAATAATTTGGCCGTGTTTCAAATAGTCAGAATATATACACTCGCGCACTTTCATTCGGTTGTGATGTCAGAGGGTGCTCTTCCACATGGCAGAGTGCGAGTCCACGTAAGTGAGTACACAAGTGCTTATTGCCAATGTGAGTTGGATGCATGCTCTATGTATGCTCTCGGGATATTGTTTGTTTATTAACGTTTTAACACTGCCGTCATCCACACCATGCCGAACGAAAAAACCATTTTCCTCTGTAAGTAAATGTTTCCAATAGCGAAAACTTATTTATTTATAATATATAATGAGTTTTCTATTGTATATCATGTTCAAGATGCATCACAATAGAAGTGTAATAGAAATAGTACAAAAATAACAGTGTTCGCAGATTTGTAAGTATTAAGATGACTTGTTTACTTCAAGTGAACAAAACAATAAGCAACACACAATAATAATAGTCGTAAATAGCGAGTGTGAGTGCGAGTGTGGATCTGTTCCGAATCAAGATAATGAAGCGAATGGTGGGAGGGAATGCGAGTGTAAGTGAGGGTGAGAGTGCAGCTGCTGGTTATTTGGTAGATAACCTTTGACGCAATGATTGTAGCGCTTACCTGCTGTCTTCAACAATCTGGACGTCGGTCCTCAAAGAAACGCGTGACTCTTTGCCAAATAAATCATACCGCCAGTCCTTATAAATCACACTGTTGTTTGCCGACGTCACTGCAAACTATGTTGTCGACGTTGTAGAGTTAGGATGAGCCGTCTGGCAGGTGGAACTTAGCATGTCCAATTACTAAAAGCGTGCGAATTCGTTAATGCGATCTAGTTACGCCCGTACAGGAAAAGAGGTACAGTGCAGGTAGAGTTACGGAGAAAGCCCTAACGTATAATTAATACAGTTCCTTTTACGACAAAATAGCCTCTCAAGTGGTTATGGTGCCATGTTTAGAACCATTGAAATTTTTTTAATCTTTTATTAGACGTAGTTTGTATCAAGCAAGTGCATAAAATGTTGAAGTAGCAATTTTTTCTCTGAACAATTAAAAAAATCGAGCCACTTCCACATAAACAACACTGACATGAAATCTGTACCCAAAATATTTTAACGAGCAAAAGTTCCAGACACATATTTCTACACACGTAACAAAAAATATTAATTTGGAATATTTGTAAAACCATTCTATTGGTGTGGACAGTACTAAATACACTATTAACCAAAAAGTAATTGGCCACCTGTCCCTAATGTTTGTTCGGTGGTTGTCACCCCGTTAGAATCTCGTAGGGCCACCTCTTGCAGCTATAACAGCAGCCACCCTGTCTGACATGCTCTCTGCGAGTGTTTGCAGGACATCCACGGGGATTCTTCGCCATTCCTCTTGCAACCATTCCATGAGTTGAGCAATGGATTTTGGCCGCGCCTGACGAGCCCGCACCCCGGCGATACAATTCGTTCCAAAGATGTTCTATAGGGCTGAGGTCGGGGCTCTGGGCGGGCCAGTTCAATAGTAGCCCTTGAAACATGGCACCTGGCATTGTCATCCTGGAAGTAACACGGGTCCATTTCGTAAAAACGCCACAATGTTGGGAGTATTTCACTATCCAGAATGTTATAATAGGCCACTGTGTTCATGCTACCACGGACAAACACCAGCGGTCCTACGCCGAAGGCCATGAATCAGCCCCACACCATCACTCCACCACCACCGAATTTCCTAGTTGCCACTATACTATACACTCCGACAGAAGCCGTTCCTCGGGTAGACGCCACGCCAATACACGTCCATCGGACCGGAATAATATAATTGTCGACTCATCACTCCACAGAACCGATTTCCAGTGCTCCAGTGTCCAGTTGCGAATGTCCAAACACCACCTGAGTCGCCGAGCTTTACTGCTTGTCGTGATATGGGGTTTATCCGAAATATCTAAGCCGGTGGGCCTCTGTACGCAATGTTCCAATGGAAACCGATACTCCTGTTGCTGCATGAAACTTCTGTCGGATGGTAGCCATGGGTTGTGCCCTATTTGGACAATTTCACGTTTCAGGGTTCTGCGAATTCTGTCTGTCAAGATTGGATTGGAGGTCGCCCAGAACGTGCAGCATTGGCATAATGCGCATAGACCTTCCACTTACGCAGCACGAATACGACCGTTGATTTGGACCTGTGTACCTTCCGTGCAATCGCCCGGCTAGACAGCCCACTGAGATGGCAGCCCGCAATCACGCCCTTATAGAAGTCCGATAGCTCTGTACCTCGTGCCATCTCCTTGTCAACTGGTTCTACACCGGCCTGCAGCGTTTGACGGCCACACAAGTCAACTGACGTAGTAAATTACTTATATTCACGGGTTCCCAATTACCTTTTGGTCGATAGTGTATAATCACGTCTCACAAAGGAATCACAAGATGTTTGCAAATATCGTTTCTTCTACTCGCTATTTTGAGTTACAAACATTGTAAGTTATATAATACGGGCATTATATTTTTTTATTATTTTTTTTATTATTTTTTATGGTTGTCAAATTCTTGTCAAAATTTTACTGTTATTAAACGTAGCAAAGTCGCACTTTATAAACAGTATGAGGAAACAATTTTTGGTTTTAATTTTAGCACTTTAAAATATGGGAATTACTGCATCCAGATCAGTTAACATGATTTAACTGAATTTTTAGTACAGACACTAACAAACATTTAACTAAACATTTGTAAATACGGTGCATATTTCGAGATTTATACCTTATATCGAAATGCTTGTTTGGGCTTGCTTTCTTGTTACAAGGATGGACCTGAAACTTTCGAAGATTTTTAAGTACTTTTAAAACTTTTTAAAACAGCGACTTTCAAATATTTTTTAATTCAGATATGTATACTTAATTTTAACCAAGTTATCGGCAGCTTTTTATGTAGACGTTACATTTACCAAAAAAAGATTTTTAATACTGTTAACTATCATATTGCAATAGATGATAAAATATATAGTTTCAGTTCAATATTTGCTAACTTCTCTTGAAAACATACGGGATATTAATAACAAAATCAGTAATTATGAAAAAAAACCAATGAATTGAAATGAAAAAAATTTATTTTATCAAGAAATGTGTGATATTGAAATCGATTCAACCGTAATAAAATTATTTTACTGAAACATTTTTTACGGGAGCTTTCAAGAGGACGAAATTCAGTTAAAATTGAAAAACATTTATTTTAAGTTTGTCGTTACATAGTTTTACATAGAACCCACTTCAATGTGTCGTTTTATACGCTACCATTCGAAAACAATGGACATTTTTTGCGTTACAGTTTACTAGATACCAACAATTACTCTTAAGGGGGTTTTGTTAAATCAAATATATAATTAATAAAGCTAAAAAAAACACAAAAAATAACTAAGAAGTTTGATTTCCTTTCATAATAAATCACTGTTCGCCACAAAATTGCTTTCATTGCAAAAATTTATATGTTAAAGTTATTACATTTTTTCTAGGGCATTTAGTATTCAAACTCGACGTATGTATTTTTTGAAGTTAATTTTATTGAATTATTCCTCAAACAAAACAATATTATTGTGTTACCTTCGGTAACTCACAAAAGAAACGCTCAAAAATTATTTATATTACCTTATCAATATCTATTCCGTGCGTATAAATCACTGTAACGACGAGAAGAAACTGAATAGCTATTTCATGTTATTTAAATCATGGCACATAAATTGGAAAACTAAATATATTGAGTCAACCAGTTCAACCACTTTAATAAATTGTTGAATCCCATAAGTCATTATTCGAGAATTTGCAGAGGCATACATCGCCAAAAATATCTGGCTCTTATTCATTGAGTTTGAAGTACAAAATTTTACACTCTACACGACCGGGCCTTTAATATATATATATATATATATATATATATATATATATATATATATATATATATATATACACACATACATTTATTTTTGCTGCACTTTAAAAAAATTAAAAGTTAAGCTTTTCAAAAGAATTAATTTTAATAAGCTTTAATGAGTATAAATAATATTCTACGTAATAATGTAAAAATATTGTATGTTGGGTGAAAATAAAAAATTCCAAAGCAGGCATGAAATATGAAGACGAACTAGTCTATGATAGAAAACTTTCTTGGCAGGGTATTTATTGGCAGATAAAGGCAATAACAAATTTAATCTGCCGAAATAAAAATTACGATGATATCATGTCTAAGACGGTTCGTGAAATCAAAATTCCGTGGTTATTAAATGAGTTACGAGTACATAATCTCTCTTTCCACCATTTCAGATGCGGTTAGTCTACACGCAGAGTGCTACGAGCTTCATAAATACACTTCCATTCCACTCAACTTCATTTGAAGTTTCTGTACGACCGTCAGATTACCAGATCGTATTCCAACCATTGGTGAAACAGGGCGTTAAATATTCATCACAGTGGGGAGGCGGAATCGGAAATTTCAGATGCGCACTGGGAACATTTCGGAGATCCAGTATCCCCGAAGTGCATGTGATTAGTGCTTTGCCAAGTAGTCTTTTAACCTGTTCCTCATGCATATGGAATTCTTATAAGATTATTTAAAGTTTTTCGCATCTGGAAACATGAGCGGACACGTAAATAACACTTGTTTAAATTATTTATTTAAAAAGAGTTTGGCGGCCTTTCAGTGAAGTTGCGGATACTTATACTTTCGGTAACTAGACACTATTTAGTAAATATATACCATGAAAAAATACACTACATTAATTTAAAGTAAGTTTTATATAACAATACTTCAACTAACGTAGACTAAAGTGTAAATTCTGCAAATGTTGAAATGTTACATTAAGTAATCCAACTATTATATATCTTATTCTGTCTAATAATTATATTTTATGTGGAGCTAAGAAAAGTTATTAGCGATTTCACAGCTGTGTAAACTAATCAAGTTGGCAGATTAAGTTAATATTTTCACTCTTAAAGGTAAATACAGAATTCTCTTGCCACAGATAACGTTCGTGTACAATAATCACACTGGTATAACACGCAAAAAAAAATTATTATCTGAGTGATTAATTTCATTTCTGTAGCCAGTATGGTTTTTGGACTCTTGTAAATAAAAAAATTCTAAAAACAACGCATCACTTGGATCAGAGTATGTTGTTTGACGGACCAGTTGTCGACTACGTTCATTTAGAATATCATCGTCACTTGATGACATTTTCCTCGTTAGAGAACATTCGCTTCCTATGTTGTGAGTCTACCTGGCACTTTGGGAGCGTTTCTCGTTATATACGCTCCGGCTTCATCACAGCACTTACGCATCCACACTTAAGACGGCATGGGACATAAATGTATACAAAAACTTTTTACTGAAGTTTTCTAGTTTTAGAAAGCCAATGTAGAATAACCAGAACGACAATCCCAGACAACCGTTTTTTTTTTTTCTTTATTTGCAAATAAGTACTTGGTCAGGGTAATGTATTCTTATCTCACTATTTCTTGCGTCGTAGAAGTGTACGTTCTATTTCGGCGCAAGAAATTATTTTATCGACATTAATCACTCTGGTAAAATATTGTCTTGCAAAACAGGCAAAAATTGACTGTAAAAATCTTTCTGGTAAACTTCCTAAACCGTAATGTAAGTTTTTAACCTATACACCGTGTGCTAATGATACCACACTTCGAGCTGCACACACACAAATGTTTAGCAGCTCTGCTATACAAAGTTGACAACTTCCCTATGCATTTGACTGTTTCCTGTGCAAATGTAGGAACTCTACAAAAATGTACAGGGAAAAAAAAATCACCATTCATGCTTTCCGAATTCGCAAGCATCTGTAAATGTAAAACGGCCATACAAGCATACGCTTTCCTTAAATACACCTCACCTTATCCTGGGATTTAAGGGACTGATTAGAAGGAAGTCTGAAATGATAAATGATCTTAGAAGTAATGTTAACCCCTGTCATGCTTCAAACGACAATATTCATCAACAGTTACAATTGACATAGACTATTCACGGTAAAATGAGCACTTTTGATGGCCCTGTTGAATATCTACTTGTATGCACGTTGCGTATTCTTACGCCTTATGTAAGATTAACATTGTCATGGGCCTCGTCACTTTATTCACCGTCCAGATCAGTGAAACTGTGAAATTATTAGGAAAGACAATATTTTACAAACCTGCTAATTTATACACTTCGAAACATTTAAAAAATTCAGAAAGAGAAATAAATAATTTAAGTTATGACAGTTGGTTACCTAACACTTCTTATACGACATTAAGGTACAGAACTACTTCCCACCCATCGTTACCAACTTTACTGGGCTCATGTCACTCAGGGTACCCGTTAAAATATGTGCAGCTATGGGCAATGATTTTTTTCTAAGGTTGGTTTCAAAAGTGCTTACTTTATCGTGAACAGTCTTTAGTAAACTTTTTGATTCACTTACTTTCACTTCTGATGAATGAACATTTTAAAAAGTGCTTGGAAAGGGAATGGGATGCACGCACATTATTCGACTGTAACATCATCCAAGCTCACAAAGTATGACTTAGGATAGTTCTACTCAGGTTAGGAACTAAACGAGTTTTATTACGGAAGAGTATGGCACAGGTAAAATTTCAGCCGCTAAGTGAGTAGTGTTCCAAAAAGGTCACTTTTAATTAAAACTTTAAGTTTCTTGAATAATAAAAATTAAAGATTTGACTTAGTAACAAAGTTATTTTACGTTTGATTTATGAAGACTGTAATTATTTTTTTCACGTAGAAAATAGAAAAAAGTCAGTACACATGCGACACTAGCGCTCACCTAACGGCGAAAAATTGCAGTTGCCAAACTAAAAGGATTAAGCTTCCCGACCTAAGTAGAATAAAGATAAGTATGACGAAGCTTCAACAAAAGTCGCCGTGTGACATACGAGATGTAAAGTTCACACGGCCTCCTGTTCGAAAACGAAATTCAGAATCACACCCCTACGTCCTTCCTTAGCCACAACCACTTACGCTCTGGCCTCACGTTCCAGAGGATTAATTTTTTTTTTATTTCAGTTGTTTACGGCGCGGAGTGTCGCGCCGAGGTTATCAGAGCAGCGTGTTCCCTGGAGGGGCGTCCCGCGGACTCCTAATACATAAACCAGAGTTATCGCCGCTGCCCCCCCCCCCCTCCACGAGCAGCCAACCCCTAGCATCGGCGCTAACTTTCCAGCGCCTGCACTTCCCGGCTGGCGCGCGGCGGGGGATACTTTGTTGGAAGGCACCCAAAGCCGCTCGCTTCCACCCAGCCAGCTCGCGAGCAAGTTTCCGGGGAAATAACCTCGGCACACACTTCCCGCGCGACAAGACGCTCCGGCTGTGTTCGATACGCCACTTTGCTTTCCTCCGGAAAAAAAAACCTATCTTAACGCTCTTAAGAGGAATGTGCATTAAAACATTTTTTTTTGTATTCGCGTATTCGCGCATCTCAGAAAAAAAAAAACATGTTCTGTAAACACGACCTTTTGTCAGAAAAGGTAAAAAAAAAACTATTACCTATGACTCTACGTTTTTTACTTTCAACATATTAAGTATATTCATGAAGAAAAAAATTCGTGAAAATGGTCAAATAGAGCATTTTTAAAGCTTACCTATGCAGTTTCCTTAAGCGGCAAGAGAAAAGTACAAACATACGTACGTAGTTGAATGCATCTAATAAAATCCCACCGTTACAGATCTGATTTGCACAGTACTGGATCACGACGGAAACACTGCACACCTTGCGCATAGGAGCGATGAGGCGCTAGGCGTGAGCGTTAGTGTCGCCCGTATCGCTTCCTCGCTTCTTGACCTTGAACGTGCAGGACCCTTAACAGCAAGGTCTCGAGAGCCGATGAGGATGGTTGAGGAGAGAGCGGAGCAGCGCCGGACCGAAGGGAAAGGGGAAAACGGGAGATCCCCGAGAAAACTCGCCGACCAGTGGCATCATCCGGCACGATTTCCGCATGCGAAAATCCGGTGGTGACCCTGCCGGGGATTGAACCCGGTTCGCCTTTGTGGGAGGCGAGCAGGCTAACCGCTCAGCCACCGCAGCCCCTGCCATATAAGTGTATTTACATGTTGTTCACCATTAATTGAGCACTTCTGATATCAACTTTTTAAAAAAATCACTGTCTATACATGCATTCATACTAACAAACACACTGGGTAGTTGGAAGCCTGTTAAAATTGGTAACGACGGTCGGAGAGAAAGCAGGTCCACGTCTTAAATTTGAATTAAGAGTTTCAGGTAAATATTTTTTAATGCTAATCTTTTTTTTTTTTTTTTTTTTTTTCTGTTTTATGAACATGACTGCAAGTATTAGCAAATTTGTAAAAATATTAAATTTTTCTTATTATGATGGCGTGATTGGACTGTGTCGATTGCCGACCACGAGACTAAATAAAAAACGCATCCTCCACAGAACTCAGTAAGACAAAAACGAAAAACTTTTTCACAACATCACATACAGATAATGAGTAATAGCTGTTTCCTTGTTATTGGAAAACAAATATGTGTACAATGGAAACGATAACCAGATAAGACAAAAAACTTATTATTACAAAACAAGACATACTACAAAAGCAAAAAACAGAAAGATAACACGGCGACGAAAAACACCACACAAGTGAAAAATCAAACAGTGCAAAAAACCATATCATGGGACACAACTGAACAATATACTCTACTGAAATTGTTCAGACAGTGTCTCACTTGAAGAAGGGGATAGATTTCAGACCCCGAAATGTCGTGAAGACCTTTAATAATAAATTATTTTATCATTTTTTCGACGTTATTTTGTGGTTCCTGTGTTGTTTGTAGTGTTGAATGATTCGGCGTGCATTGTGGAGCGGCATAGCAGACAAACGCCAAGTGCGACGGTTTGGGGTGCCAATTGGATCTAGATTCCCACGTATTGAGGGCAATCTGAAAGGCAACTGCTATGTCAGGGAGGTTTTAAAGCCCGAGGTACTGCCCGTCCTCCAGGCTACTGCACATGCCATATTTCAGCAGGACAATGCCCAGCCACATGTGGCGAGTAATTTGCGAGCCTTCATCAACGAATGACGGGCATCAATGCTCCCCTGGCCTGCACGTTCGCCTAACATGTCGCCAATTGAACATGCAAGGAATATGGTTGGTCGACGATCTGTTCTTATTCTTCACAGTCCTCTAGTAACCACTGTTGAGTCTTTGTGGACTCGCGCACAAACCGCGTGGAGGGAGATTCCCTAGGAACATATTCAGTTCCTCTTTGATTGCATGCCACGCCGTTTAGAGGACATGATGGCAACACGTGGGGCTTCACACTGTACCGAATTATCAGTTCTCTAACCCTAATAAATCGTATATTGTTATGTACCTAATCTGTGGTATAAAGTTCATTCCAATCACACGTATCCTTCTTGGTATTGAATTTTTCATAAACAACAGTGTATTTTATACATGAAAATTTAAGTGAAAGTGAGGAAATGTAAGTAGTGAAAAGAAGGAGTGTAAATAATAAAAACGGAGTATTATTTGCGTCATAAGTTAGCTAACGTTAAATGAATTTTGCCAGTTAAAATATGTGTTTAGATGTGAAATATGATTGGACAAAAACTAAAAGATACTGTTAGTTAATATGTCTGTTGCAACTAGGGGATTTTATTATGGTCTGTGGCAATGTATATGTGGGTGTGATTGTGTTTATGTATGCTTCAGCAGTATAACGTCCTTAATGGCACCGCGTTTTACCCAACACTCTGCATATAAAATCACACCTTTCCACACAACGTCACCTGCCTAGCGGGAGGTTTGTGCGAGTGAGGCACAGAGCCAGTGAAACGCTGAGAGTGATCACCAAATTGTTGCCGATTCTAACGTGGTTTACCTTCACGCTTTACGCGCAAGGAACTGAGTGGCGTACGTTTATTTTCTTCTCGTTGCGCTTAACGGGCCAGATAGTTTTCGTCTTTTCAGGGTCCTGGGACCCAAATAGCTTACCCAATGCACGGATGTGTGGCAAATTTCATCGCGGTAGTTTTCAGGCGAATGTGGTCGCAAGAACTTACCCCCCCCCCCCCGTCCCATTCAGTCGTCATTGCCAGGCAGTTCCTTAATGTATTTCAATATTACTTGCCCATATTGTCAAACAAGCACAGCAGATCTGTTATGACCGCGACACAAGGAAACGCAAAGAGTTGTAATATAATTATACCTATCTCTATCTTCCTTTCCTTTCTACTCGTGTGTACTGTGAAACTTCTGATTTATGCATTAGGTGTAACGAAAGCCAAATATCTTAATATATTTATTTTAATTGAACTTTTAAGCGGAAATAAAATTCTTCAACCTAGGTTCTGGCCATCAGTCGCTCAGTATTCTAAAACAACTTATCCCCGGTATTGTGTGGTTTTATTGACTAATAGACACTAAAATATAATTAAGAGATATGCGGAATCCAGGAATTAAAACGTCCAGGCTTACAGTATTATAATTGAGGTGTAACGTCATGTTTTCAGGTATCGGAAGCTCAAATAGTATTAATTGTATATTCGTCTTATTAATTCAATTATTTCAGAATGCCGAGAACCAAAATGGAAGTAATATAGTTGACTAAATAAAAAAAAAACAGCTAAGAGAATGCTATTATTAGGCAAAACATTAACTACAGAAAAAAAAATTCAAGACAGCAATACCTTGAAGTTTTGTGACTGCTACTAGCATTGATCGCCTTACATATAACGTGAGTTCGTGGTCACGCGTAAGTTATGTTACAGAAAGTAATCTAAGGTTGCTAAAATAGTTCTCTTTACGAACGCCAAGTTTGAATCGACGTTTGAAACGTTCGCAGAATTAACGCGAGGTACAGATACGACGCAAATAGTGTTGTGTTTCAAGTAGAAAAAATAAATGGTGAATAATTTTCATAATTTGGCATAACTTGGTGAACTAAAACCATTGCGTTAAAATAAATAATCTCAGTAACAGTCGCGTCTGTGTGTCAGAAAAGTATTTAAGCTTTGCTCAATTATTTAACGTTACAAAAAGAAAAGTATTTGTTTCGTAATTAATAACGTCGTTGATTTTTCAAGCAGCCATTTCACCTGTCTAATTTCCTAAGAGGAATATTTTCCTTTAAAGGAATAAACGTGAATGAAAACAATGTAGAATTTAATTTAACAGGGGTACATCGGACAAAAACATAACAAGAATGTACGTATTAACAGATAACGCATGAACGTTTAGGAGCGACGCGAAATGTAGCACAACTCATGTTATCTACAACAGTTGTCCCATAATAATTCACTCCAATGAGTTATTACGGCATCTCTGAGTTTCAGTGAAATGTATAGGACCGTTGCATTCGAAACATGTACAGAATATGTCTACAACTCAACTCTGCGAACATGTTTATTCCTCTAATGAAAAGTTTTTTATTTGATGTTTATATAATTTTAGTTTTATTCTCACCACACACTCAATTTATGAATATATCAAATTATCGTAATTTTTTTCCTGCTAATTTTTCCTTTATTTATTATGGTCTAAGAATAACAATGAACAAATGAAGTACTGTTCATGATATTAAGTTTTTTAATTGATGTATCAATATTATATTTGGAATATTCTGTTTGTTAGATTTGCTAATGCTACATAATCTGAAAACACCAAAACTACAATAAAAACTCTTGATTTTCTTTGAATAGTGCAGGAAAGTTAGTATTTGTTAGCTATATTTATCAGCACACTAAAATTACACGTGAAAGATTATTTACAAAATATTAAATATCACATTTCAAAACTTCTTGCTAAATGGACACGTTTTAAAATTTTGTTCGGTGTGTTTAATGTGTTAATTTTCACTTATTTTCTTTTTCGAGACATATTCACGAACGCTTTTGGAAAGCTATGAAGACATATATTTGACTCGCTATCGTGCCAAATAGCTATTGGTCCATTAAAATTTACGTAAACTTTTTCAATAAATACAAACCCTTAAAGTTATTAAATTCTGTGTCTGTGCTGCAATTATGAGCCATTGTCTAAACTTCACTTCTAGGAAACCAGCACGTCAATAACACATTCAATTTCAGAAATATATGCGGTGCATGTTTTAGAAGATTTATTCTGTATATAAAAACGTGGAAAGTATCTCCCTGAAGAATTATTTTGTACCAAAAATGCATTTATATAGCCTGTTTGCTGTTAATTGAACACTTTCGACAGCCCTATCTACACTGACAAAAATTATTTGTTAGTGGTTACAAAAATTGTTTGGTTGATTATTTCCAAGGCGAAATTTTGTTGTTGGTAAAAAAAAAGAGATAGTGGTGCCCAATAACAGCTAGATTGACTATTACTAAGGCTCTCTAGTGCTTACTAACATATTTGTTTATTGAAAAAACCTTCATTGACTGCCACGAAATATTTAGGTGGCTGAAACAGCATTCACGTTATCCACAGTAAAATATTTTGTTGCGACTGCAAAACTACATCTGTTATATTTTGCGCATGCGCTCTGGCATATTCGAAGTGGCAACATCTCGCCACGACGCCATATTGGTCTGTGTTCGGTTCTTCGTATCAGGTCACGAACTAATTCATGAGAGATATTCTTAGAAGTATTTATGAACGAATTATATAATTCCTCTATTCCAAGTTAAGTAAATGATACACGTAAATAATTCCAGAAAATCAACTTTCCATGAGGTGAAGTGTGCAAACCTTATCGTGTGCGCCAATTATTACATTTTACTGGTAACACGCTGAGCTCACAGTTGAGTGGTCTAAGGTTCGAATCACACTCGTGATGACTGTGAATTTTAGTGTTCAACAGTTGTTAGACCATACCTACCTGCGAAAGCCCACAACACGAAAAAGACTTCGCCGCTATCATTGTAACATTTTTACTGCGACTAACGAACACATTATTGCCTAAAAATACACGGAATTTATTGCTGACCACCAACGTCTTGTAGTTTCCACTAAAAGCTGGAAAGACAAAAAATATTTTTTGACAACACGAAACCTTTCGTCATTTCTATATTGCCAAAAGAAATTTGTGGTTGCCAACAAAATTTTTTTGGCCACTACAATACTGTTTTCTTCTGTGTAGGATGAACTTCTACGCCAATTTTGTGTCCTTCTTCCCTAAGTACAATTAATATTACAATGAACCTTATTGTTTTATTCCTACGTCTATCGTGCATTTAAATTGTAATAATTTTTTTTTCCCACTAGAACTATAAGAGTAAAACCTCATTTACTTATACTTATAAATAAAAAGTGCAACACATGCAGTGACAGAATCCACTACTAGTACAAAGTATTGGATATCTGTGTGAGATAAAGTATTACAACGGTAATACGTAGTACTATTAAATCCATGTCAGAAAGTACAATCTATATCAATACATCATCACTTCGTCTCCAAATAATAAATGCTAATAAAAGTGAATAGCTATTGAAAACTATTATATAATACAAGGTGGGATTGTATCGTTAACTTAATAACATTCTTTCTGCAACAGAAAATATTTCGAATATTAGAAAGTAAATGAAATGCATTTAACAACTTGTTGTGGACACAAGCGAGAGGAAAGCTATCCACGAGGTTGAAGCCTGCCCGTGGTCGAGGGCGATGCCCTGTAGGAGAGAGAGTGCGACCAGGGGACAGCAGGGTAGGCGCTGACGATGAGCTGACCGGCAGGCCACGGAAGTTAATACGGCCGACACCCACCCCCCTCCCCACTCGAGAGATTGGTGAGATTGGTAACCTGGTGCGTGTCGGATGTTGGTCGATCAGCGAGGCTGGAGCGATCCCCGATCAGCGAGTCTGCCGATGCTGGAGCAGCGTCGGGCGGAGCCAGTGTCGAGGTGATCCAGGAGCTGGGTCGAGACCAGGCTTGGGCAAACCGTTCTTCTTCACCACACGTACACTACACGAGCCGACGGGGGAGCTCCGGCAATTCGAGGCTGTCAGTGGTAGGTGATCTTGAGTAGGGTGCAAGGGCGAGCAGGGTGCGATACGAGTCGGGTAGACCGATTAATGGCATCTAAAGTAATTATTGAATCAGAAAAGAATTAGTAGTTATATACTAAGATATAGGAATTTAACGCAATAACTAAAGTAATTAAAAGTAAGATAGTTGAGATCTGAATTATAAGTAAAGGTAGAAGGATGCAAGAAGTGTAGCGTTTATTGTATCTGTGTAATTTGTAATTGTGTTTAGTTTTGGTTATGTAATAAAGTTTGATAATGATGAAGCAACCGGTTGTAGCGATTTATAAGAGTTAATATAGTAGATCATGGTACTTTATTGAGGGCCTTGAGCCAGTGTGGTTATGCAAGGATATAGATACGTTGTACACTTGGCTATGCACTACAACAAACTGAACAAAGGTAATCATGATAATTATTGTCGATTATAAAAACTTCAGTCGGATACGCCTGATAGGTTAAAACTTGTAAAAATAGATTTAATATCTATGATTATTAGGGCCGTGGTGGCGCAGTGGTCAAAGTACTCGCCTCTCACCTAGGCGAACTGGGTTCGATTTCCGGCGGTTGCTCCCGGATTTTCGCACGTGGGAATCGTGCCACGCGATGCCGCTGGTCGGCGGGCTTTCTCGGGATCTCCCGTTTTCCCTGCCTTTTCATTCCGCTGCTGCTCCATTCTCACCTCGCTTCACCCGCTTCGGTTCTCAAGATCTCGATGTTGAGAGCCACCCAAATCTATTCACTCCCCTCGCGATTACTATAGAATCTGAGGTAGGGATAATTTAACATCTCGTCACTGCAGGACTATAACATCTTAATATTATACGTGCAGTGGACCAATCGTAGTAGACGCCCTCTTTTTATTTCCCGGAGAAATGAATTATTTTACGGTGATAGCCAGGCTTATGGGCATAAGACGATCGCAGTTCTCGCACATAAATTCCAGTGACCGAACTCTTCAAACTTTATGATCTGGAAGGCAGTTACTACTCGCGATCTATGGAATTATTATAGCTATAGGAAGGCTCTTCATACTTCCAAGTCACCCTGACATCAGACGTAGTCATTTAGAACGACCAAAAGCTAGACCAAATACTTTTCTTATAATAGTCTACACTTACATGGCGTACGTTTTGGGGAGAACATTAGAACAAACATCTCGTTTATGATTTCCTGAATGTACGGGAGCCAGAATTCACAGGTCTGTCTGAATACTTTAAATAAGCAATACTTCATATATTCATATATTCAATATTTATCTTGAATTTCTTACGTGTGATTAGAAAATAATAATCGTAGGATTTTTGTTAGAATCGTATGTATTGTTGCACAGGTGAATAATTAAATAAATAATTATGCTACGGCTAGATTAATTCTTGAGCATTAGTATCTCGGACTACTGAGGTGAACTAGGGCACAGAACACGATAGAATTCCTTTTTTAAGCAGTATAATAAGTCGACTTACCAGCCGAGTAGCAGAGATATCGGTTTTAAATCAATATTTGTAAATATTAAATTATAACCCATTTTTCTCCGATCGGATTAAGCTATGAACATTAAAAGAAAAATTGGTTTCAATTTAGTGAAAAGAAACTTGCTGCCTTTATAAAATCAACTCCCTGGCAACCTATACATCGAGGTTGGCTCACAGAATAACAATGGATGAACTATCAGACATGAAGGAAATAATTATTGACTGTATAAAGTAGTGCTGTCTATAACGGCGTACGAACACAACTAATTGAGATTAAATATAACACAATAAGCACCACTGGACTCGGGAGTGATGCATCATAGCTTAGCCGCCTGGTACAATTTTCATCACACGTACATCTGGATTTAAAACGCGGTGCTGATATCCTGATATACACATCGCGTACAATCATTGGTTTTAACACGTTTATGTAGCAACGTGGTTAATTTGTAAAAGGAACGCCAATTACAAACTTCAAAATTTGCCTTCTTTAGGAATTTCCAGAACTTGAGTATTTAGGGGAGAGATTTGAGCGGCTCTTAACAACGAGGTCTTGAGAGCCGATAGGGCGAAAAAAAGGTGAAATTGAGCATCGCCGGAGTGCAAGGGTGGGGAGATCCCTAAGAAAGCCTGCCGACAAGCGACATCGTCCAGCACGATTCCCACGTGCGGAAATCCAAGAGCAGCCCTGCCGGAAATCGAACCCGGTTCGCCTGGGTGATACGCGAGTATTCTAACCACTACACCACTGTGCTCCCTCGGCACAATATAACTAGCAACTACCTAGAATAGCTATCTTAAAACTGTTTCAGAAGAGCGTTTGAAGGGTTTCGCGATTGTTTGTTTCTAGATAGCCAGTAAGGCATAAAATGCTCAATGTTACCTTTACATCGCAGTTTAATTTGGCATCGAATTTTTGTGTCATGTTCTTGACGTTAACAAATCTGAACACCGTTTCCTATTTCTCAAATTCGATACGTTTGAGTAAATAACTATATATCTTATGTATATATATTGTTTGAAGAAAAATTATCACACCATGAAGACGTGGATGCAGTACCATGAAACGTGCATAGTGCGTCTGATTACCATTTCAGGGGCCCTATTCTCTAACCTTTACTGTCTTTATATAAAGACATTTACCGCTCAACTATCTATACGAGGCGAAAGGGTATTCTGTACCTCAGTATGCTTCCATGATGGTCTTTCGAATCCCTTGTGATTGTCTTTGTATAAAGACCGGTCAACAAGTAGTTTTTATGAATGAAAGTGGAAAGAAAATGGCCGATGTATTGAGGTTTATTTTGCAAATACGTCTTACGAGAAAGAAAACGCTTTAAAATGCCCTAAACATGAGAAATGCTATATTCTGTTATATTTCCGCACAAATAAATAGTGTCTGGAATTTGAAGTGACGGATTTGTGCACGGGTTAGTGCTGCTATCTCGTATTGGTCAAACTGAACTAGTGCCATCTGAAATATTATATACATAGAAAAAATAAATGTATTTCACAAGCATTATTCGAAAATGTATTAATAAATAAATGATACGTATAGTTCAAAATTCACTGTAATAAAAAAATTTCTGACAACGGATTCTGTAATAATGGGAAAAATATAATTCAACAAGCAAAACGTTGATTTGAAACACAGCCTTCTGCGTTGCCAAACGTACATATTTCCACATAGATAGAGATCTGCGAAATTCGCGAGTTCAATGTCCTGCAGGCTATACTCTACAGTCTTATGAACAAATATGCTGATATCCAACTACACATTGGTTGTCTGCTGCTACAGTGGAAGGCGAAGATTGGGCCAGCCTTGTCCGGGAAACGTCAAACACAGTGTGGACCAATGGCCGAAATTTCACTAACATACGCGTTTTGAATTCTAGCTTGCCCCGAAATGAATCCGCGAATTTTTCAGGTCTCTACACATAGATATCAATAAAACTATAGATTACAGAATACCACATAAAGACACTTACGAGAGAACATCGTAATGGCCCTCTTTATGATAAATACGATTACGCTGACTGTCTTTAAGCAAGCTCAAGTTAGAGAATAGGGCCCGTGGTCAATCACACGAACAGCACGCGTGATACAGGAAGACAACCCGCGCACGTAGCAGTCATTCAAGACGTCGTCACGGCAACATGAAGCCAGTGTTCTGACTGTTTCTGTCTATGAAGACGTAATGCTTTTAAGAAGCCGTAGTACACAGTTACGTCAAACTGATGTTTTAAAGGCTGTTCACTTTAAAGAGAGCACTTTAGTAACGAACCTTAGAAATTGGTCACTTCCCCTACATTCACATATTTTATTGGGAACCCTGAGTGACAATCACACAGTAAAATTGGTAACGATGGATGGAAAGTAGTTCCATATTTTAACGTCGAATAAATAGTGTTAGGTAACCATTAGTGTTAAGTTAAAATTATTACTTTCACTTCCTGTTTTTTAATTCATCGAAGTGTAAAAATGAACAGATTTGTAAAGTATTTACTTTCTTAATAATTTCACCGTTTCATTTGACCGAAGCATGAATAAACTGATGAGACCCATGGCAAAGTTAATTTCACATAAGGCGAAGGAATACACAACGTGTATACAATTATATCTTAAGCAGGGCTTTCAAAAATGCTCATATTACCGTGAGCGGCCTATAACGAGAGGTTTCATAGTACGTTTGGTACTGCTGGTTGACCCTTATAGCCTACTACATTACGGAAGAAACGCAAATTGATGCCACCGTAGTCAGTTGCATTTGGTGACGGTCCCAGGAAGGAAATGTACATCCCCGTACTGGAGAATTCTCGAGAATGGACGCCAGAGTACACAGACTCCATGCCGTAGCACACACACACAATCCTCGACATGCAAAATTTCGCTAAGTGTGCAGAGCGGTTTGGATCTTCCGATATTAGTACTGAGAATGCCGCGCCGATTGGCTGAGGCAAGTTTGTTGTCCAGCTTTTCTTTGTGAAGGCTACCTTAAACAGCGAACCATCGTCGTCATATTCTAGAATGGTGTCGCACCAGAGAGCTGCGTGGGATGCAGAATGGAACAGTGTAATCTTCAGCGACGAATACATTTTCTGTCACATAAATAATGATCACTGTGAGAGAGTCTCGAGGCGAAGTGGCCATCGGGTTGATTCCTATGCCATTGTGAAGCACTACACAGCTCGTCAACATGGGGTTATTGTTTGGGGTGCTATCAGCACCAAGAGCCGCAAATCTCTACGTACGCATTATGGACAAGTTAACGGCACGCAGCTGTGCTATTGAAGTGCTGCGGCCTTTGACAATACCGTAACTGCAAGTCACCCGAAACGTACTTTAAAATACGATAACGTCCAGCAACACGCAGTTCAGGTCAGCCTCTGCATTTTGCAAAGAGTGCAGATGCTTCCTTGGCCAGCACGATCTCCCGATCTCTCGTCAATTGAGAATCTGCGGGATACGATTGGACGTCGAAGAAGAAGCGTGGACACGGATAAACGGCACATGGTCCACGATGGCCCAGGACATTATCCGGGCACTCATAGAATCGATGTAACGTGGGGTTCAGCAATGGAAGTTCCGCTGTTAAATAATGGTTCGGTATTTTAGGCAACTGGAGCCTTATCAGTACGTGAAAATTAAATACATAATTCTTCGCCTGTTTGACTACCCGTCCGCCCATTTTGCTCTGTTATTGAGCGTTCCTTTATGGTTTGGCATTTTCTCTATTAATCATAATATGTGTAGGTGTGTTTATGCATATATACACTAAAGTTTGTGGAAGATGCAACACCAAAAAGGATACATGTGGATGAAATCAACTTTTACCACAGATTAGGTACATGACAATACACAATTGATGCGGATTACAGAATTTACATGAACTCTCTCCTTGAAAATTCAGTATGGTGTAAAGCCCCCGCGTGCTGCAATCAGAGCTCCTAAACAGCGCGGCATGCAATCAAAGAGGACCTGGATATGTTCCTGGGGAATCTCCCTCCACGCGGTTTGTATGCGGTTCCCCAAAGCATCAACAGTGGTTGCTGGAGGTCCGTGAAGAGCAAGTCACCGACCAACAATATCCCAGACATGTTCGATGGGCGACAGTTCAGGCGACGTGCAGGCCAGAGAAGCATTGGTACCCGTCGTTCATTGTACAAGGCTTGCACATCCTCATCTCATATGGCCGGGCATTGACCTGCTGAAATATGGTATGTGGAGTCGCCTGAAGGAGGGGCTCCACAATGCAGGCTGCCAGATTGCGGTCACTGCGGTAGCATCTAACACGGATGCCGCCATCACTGTAGGACAGGTTGAAGCGGGACTCGTCCGAAAATACCACATTTTGCCACTCATCACGCCAGCGACAGCGTTTACGTGACCATAGTCTGAGCCCATAGTCTGAGCCGTTTGTAGTTTCTGGATAATGGAAGCCGACGCAATGGCATGTGTGCTACCAGTCCTGCTCGCAGTTGACGGCGTCGAACCGTCGACGTAGACATGTCCACATCCGTTGCGGTGCTCCAGAGCTGAGCCAACACAGTGGGCGAGGCTGTATGGTGCGTTACGGCCATGGGACAATACGGCGATCATCCCGGGCTGTGGTCACATTGCGTGGTCCAGTACCCGCTCGCCGCTGCGCACGACCCTCTTTCATCCTCTGGTTCCGTAGACGTATCACTGTCGTAGCAGCATGCCCTGTACGAGCCGAAATGTCACTGTATGATAAACCCGTTTCCCGGAGACCGATCATTCTGCCCCGTTCGAACTCTCTCGCATGCTGATATGGCGCCTCTTGACGTCGACGAGGCATATTGATACTTGTTTTCACTTCGTCTGACGGCTCTTTACTGAGCTTGGCATAACAATGACCTCTCCGGTCACACATGAGAGGGTGCTTCTGGGTTTACGTGTACGCCATCTCTCTGTAATCGTTATAACTTGTTGATGGTACACTGTTCTACACCTCTTCCGAATTCGGATTCATTCGTGCCATTCTTTCTGGGTGTTGCAATTTCCACTAACAGTACTGTATATATATATTTAGGTGTGTGTGTGTGCATGTGTGTGGTGATATATACATATATAGGTGTGTTTGTGTGCGTGTGGCGATATGATTATATTTTTGTGATTTTTGTGCCTTTACAATTATATTCAATATCAAACAAAACTTTCCGTACAATTGAAAACTTGACCTTGTTTGATCTCGGATTTAATAGAAAATATCTTAACTTCGGTTTCTGAGAGCTTCAGCAGATATATAGAATTGTTGCTCTCCTTCGTGTTATTTCCTCGCCATACTCATTTTACTTTTGTGTAGTTAAGGAAATGGTATTTCTGTACTGCAGTAAAATATACAAACTCCCCCTCCCCCCCCCCCCATTTTCTACATACAGCACTTTGGCAAAGCCTTAATTGCAGTAGAGGTCGTAGGACTAATAATATAATTCACAGAATAATGTTCCGAACCATATGTCTACGTTAAAAAGTTTCCGAGATGTTAAAATAGCGCACTGCACCAAAAACGACATCGTAAACACTATGGTAATTCCACGTCCTAAATTTCTAGTTACTAAGGCAGTCGTAATATGCCAAGTTTGGTCACGATCCGGTATTTAAGTTTGCATATATATATTCAGCTGTTATAATTCTGCAAAGTACCGACGTACTCGTTTCTTCAGGAAGTGGCTGAAGAGCCCGTCTACAATAACGGATATCTTCATGACGAGCGCTGTGCCTACAACTGCCATGTTTTTAAATAATATTTTTGAGTATTGAATCTGATCATTGTAATTTACGAAATTTTTACCTTTTTTTAGTGTTACTGATATTTACTTTGTACGTACACGTTTTATGGCGGGGCCACGGTGACTGAGCGATTAGCACGCTCGCCTCCCATCAAGGCGAACCGGGCTCAATCCCCGGCCTGGTCACCGGACTTTCGCAAGTGGAAATCGTGCCGGACGATGCCGGGCCTTCTCGGGGATCTCCCGTTTTCCCCACCCCTTCATTCCGGTGCCACTCCATATTCACTTCAATCACCCTCATCGGCTTTCAAGACCTCGTTGTTAAGAGCCGTCCAAATTTCTTCGCTCACTCACAGTTTATGGTACTTTCTATATACGATCATATACACAAGGTTAAATATGCATTAAGGTGTTAATAAAAATAACTCATGTTTAACACAATTTCGATATTAGTTTGGTCTAATTTAAATTATATTTACTTTCCCGTTACTAAAATAACTTACATGATAATATAGGCGATTTGTGTAAACTGTCTAGTATATTTAGACGTTTTCAATCGTACTAAAATAGTTAGTAAAACTTAAATTTTCTTCTCATTTTAGTCTCAAAAATTTACCTCTCTTCCAACACATTTCATATTAATTAATACCAATTTAATACTTTTAATTATAATTTGTAAAATAATCTCATTTAGATCATCAGTTTATATACTACTTCCCTTTCAACCTAACCGGAGTTCATATAGTCACCTTTCACATATATTAAAAATACAATTGTTAATATATGTAGTTATATAACAATGTTCAAATAAAATGACATAATGTAATAAACATTTAAGAGACACCAATATCCTCCATAAGTTTATATTTTTAGGTTATTGTAATCAGTTAATGCAATATAGTACATTTTGTCATTCATAAATTTATAATACGATTACTCGGTAATTTTTATTTAATACATTATATTTATCATTGCAGATAAAATAGTTCGAGATGCAATCACTCCAAAGAAAGTTTTTCTATACTACCGGAGCATCGCCATATTACTTCCTTTCACGAGAGTGCCAAGCGCAGTTTCAGTGTTATTTGTGGATCTAGCCAATGGTAGCTGAGGATCAAAAATCCAAGTAGTTGACGTTTAAAGCCGGAATTTTTGCACATGGAACATCAAGACACAAAATTTTCCCAGCTATGGCCACAATGTCCCGATGACGTTCATCAATTTTATTCACGAAATATATAGATTTACAAATGTTATATATACTTCATATTACAATATGAATTTGTAATTGTTTTCTTAAATTAAATTTTTATATTGTTTTAACCTATATTTAATACTGTAAGAAAGATACATATTAAAGTTCGAAATATTTAGAATTTTTTGATTTTAAACCTTTTTTATATTAAAATCTGTTTTGTTTTGTAGCATCAAATCTATCTTATATGCCATGAAACGTTCTTAAAACACTTACGCAATTATTGACGCATCCTGTTGAGACGAGTGAGAAATATGAAGTGGGCTTTAATGGTGTTACCAATTGCAACCTCGCAATGATCATCAGCAAATACGAATCGTATTTGATATCAGTCAGCCACGTGCTAGCAAGAGTTACACTATCGGCCAGTTATCAATCTAATGAAGTAGGAGCCAACTGAGTGGAGGTCATTAAGTTAACAAACCTAGTTTTGACATCACATGTAGAGAGACATCAAGCAGATACGATCAATATCAGCCATAATATTAGATAATTTAATGTGTTTAAAATTCTAGTTTCAGAAACTTTAATATTTTCAAATATTAAATAGTACTATCCTACACAGAAATATACAATATTTTTTAGGACGAATTTCAAATATTTATTCAATTTAAAACTTAATTACAAAACCTTTTTGTACTAGCACGTAACATGCTAACTTATACCAGTATTTTTATAATATATTCAATATATACAACGTGTTACTAAAAATCACCCAGAAACTCCGGCAGATGATTTCTCACAAAATATTTGGAGGAAAATACGTATTACATCCTATAGCCTAAAGCTTTACCTAAAGTGTGTACTCGTCCTTAAAATTGGAAGTAAAATTCACGTCTATTTAAATAAAAACATGCATTATCTGAGCATAGTTTCAAAGTCTCGGTATAATGTGTTATCAAGCAAAGATGTGCAATCCATGATAAAATGGTTTGTTTTCCCGGTATTAACCGCGTTCATGAGAAAAAATTGGTGGCGCCGCATTTATGCATGGAAAAAAGTGACCCCCCCTCCCCCCAGAGTATATGATAATTTGACTGCTGACGTAAGTAGTGTGATTGCCTTTTGTTCTGACATTACACGACGCGTTTTTTTTTTCTTTCGAGAAATGTATTTTTAATGTTCAGTGTTTAAAACAACTTATTATTTGTTTGCGATTTGAAATCATTTCTGAGTTTTCCAATCACTACAGTTAAAAGAAAATGAAATATCACACACGCATATATATATATATATATATATATATATATATATATATATATATATATATATGCATACACACATATAAATATCCTACATATAATCTACAAACATATCCACGCCGAACTTTAGCTGCTGTGTTCGCCAAAGTTGTCATCTAATGGAACATGTTTGTCGTAAATAACGTCACTAACATAAAGCACAGGAAGTATATATGAATAACTAATGTTTCGTTTCAATAGGCAGAATTATATTTAGAATGACTTTTGTATTATTTCTCACACACATATTTTCACCAACGCGGAATTAGTCTACGGTAAGCGTACGCATGGAAATCAGGCGTTTTCAATCTTTAAACTCTAATGAGACTGTTATATTTTAGGAATGATATTTCGAAAAAGAGTAGGGGAGACCGGGGTTATATATTACAATTTCCAGTTTTCATTTATTTTATCTTCAACATCACAGTTAAAATGTTGGACATGTGCGTATCACGTATCACTACGTTCTAATAACACATCGTATGTTTATTACTGAGATATTATAAGTACTTTTTATTCTACGTGAACTTTAATGCAGTCAGTCATAATGCAACAATATGCCCCTGAGCGGGGCTAGTTGTTACTGCACAGAGGCAAGTTGTTACATTTGGAAATAACAAGCATAAAAGAGCATAAAACATTATAAATTAAAGTAAAGGACACATTTATTTCGGTTTTAATACCTTGTGACTTGAAATAATATATTTTATTAGAACCCAAGGAAACATTAAGATGTTGTGGCATAATTTCAAAACAAACACACCAAAGAGCTAGCCATCAAATCCTAAGTAACAAAATGAGATTTCAGTTTGTTAATAAAGGTATCTACTTTCTATACAAAAATCTGCTCTAAGTATTAGGCTTAGCTTTAAATCATGTCTAGGCTTCTACTTCAACTCAGTTATTACATTCCTCATCAGCATCACAATTTGAACACACATAAAAGGCATTGAAACGTGTAGAAGTAAAATGTGCCTACAATTTACAACTCTTTCACTCCACCCATTCTTCTCCAGGTTTTTCACTACACCAGGA
Source organism: Dryococelus australis (assembly GCA_029891345.1). Taxonomy (NCBI): domain Eukaryota; kingdom Metazoa; phylum Arthropoda; class Insecta; order Phasmatodea; family Phasmatidae; genus Dryococelus; species Dryococelus australis. The sequence goes on along the minus strand of CM056998.1, from coordinate 62,357,429 downwards.
TTCTGGACATTCACAGCAAATATATTCCTTGTTCTTTTCCGATTTTGAATCTTCTTGAGGGAATTTTTCTACACATATCTTCTTTTGTTGAGTGGTTGTTCTTGACTTTTTAACCTGAACCAAAGCTAACCTTCTTTTAGAATTTTCTACCTTTCTTTTTTCCTTCTCCTTACACTTCCATAGAATTTTTCACTGGAGTTGAGGTCAAAATGAGACTTTTTCGGCAACTTCTGTTCACGGTCTTCTTTCGCGCACCTGCTATTGGATGTGGCTGCAATTCAGCTGGGCTAACATGAGGCGATGGCTCGGTGTGAGAATTTGATGGTCCTGGGGTAGGCCCACTGGTCACTGGTAAACATATAGGCAAGTTTATTGTTTCGTTTAGAAAACAAGTTACAGGTTCCTTGGGAACTACTTCTGGTTTTAATGAGGCTCCGAGGCGCTTCTGTTTTCTTGGATTTCTACTGACTCTGCTTGTGGGCGATCTGTGACAAAAGAAGTAAGAAATTCGTCATCTAAAAAGATTTCGCAATTGAAAGACCAAATTCCAGCAGCTCGAGATCCGGGTTGGATGTTTTTAGGTATTCCAGCATAAGGTAAGGCAAAAGCAACTATAGATGGTAGGTAAAAAACGGTCACGGGCTCTCAGGGATGCTTCATCCATGAGTCACAAGTAGCATTCAGAAACTGTTTGAAGGGGCCATAGACGGAGAGGTCAAGTGGCTGAGGTTTTTGAGAAGTGAGAGGAGGGAACGACACTATAACTACCCCATTGTCCTCACAAAATGACACTACTGAGAATGATACATGAGAACTGTGACTATCTAGTAATAGAAGGACAGGATGTTCTTTGGAGCATCTTGTGTGTCTAACGAAATGCTACACAAATTGTAAAAATTCCACATGAGTAACCCAACCACTCTTTGTGGCCGCTCCAATGCTGCCTGGTGGGCCACTTGAAATTAAGTGTGATTTGTAAATTTTCCGAGGGAATATGAAAAGTGGAGGACTGGATTTTCCACTTGCACTGACAGCGAAAACTTAAGTTACGAGCTCCCCTCTTTCCCTGGAGGTGATAGCGCCGACCTGTTTTGTCTCTTTTACAGCAACTACTTTTGAAGGACGCTGAACTGTTGTTACACCTGTCTCGTTGATGTCCCACACTTCATGAGCTTCAAAATTTTGTTTTTCATATACCAGCGCCAAGTTGTTGTGAATCTCCGTAACGTTATGCCTGTTAAGCTTGTGGCTCTTGCGAGGCTGGTGGCTTCAGGAGTTCGTATGGAGAGAGAAAGGTGCCGTGTTAAGAATCGAGAAAGCTAGTCAGTTGATGCCATTTCTAATTCTGACCACTTATTAGAAATGTTCACTTCATTTGTGACAGCATATTCATACGCCAAAGACCGAACTTCTTTAGTATTCAATCCAAAGTAAATTTTTTAACTGAAAGCAATGTATTTTTCAAGTTCTTTTTCCTGAACATCTGTGAATAACTGCATTGGTTTTCCGTAACTAACACATGGATTTGTCCTTTATTTTGTTTCCTTATAGATCTAGACAATGTCATGAAATTTATATCGTGAATTCGGGCAACTTCACGAATTGAAGACGAAGTTCCAGAAGCAACTTCCTCTACTGCACTTTTATAGACATCTAGAGGTTCTGTGCCTCTGTTTGTTATCTTTTTATAAGTACGAACCATCCTGTAAACAAACCATTTGTTTCAGCGTCATTTATATAGTTTTAGGTCTACCATTGACCTCATAGGTAGACACCTGAAAAATTCGCGTGTTCAGTTACTTGTGCCCTGTAGACTAACACTGATTCGTATAACAATGTTATTGTCTAGCCATCCGACCCCGAACAGCTCGTAAAACTACTGTATTAGTAAAAAAAAACATGCTTCAAGCAGACAATATAGAATTAAAAATATAATAAGTCAATACTAATTGTTTCTTAGAAATCTGGCCATATAAAATATCAGAGTAATTTTCCTGTTTACGTATAACAACGTGCCCCACGTGGCACAATTTTGTGTTTCCATCGCACACACACTGCCAGACTAAGTAAACAGTCACTACATGCATGGGCGCAACTAGGGGGGGGGGGGCACTAGGCCACAGTCCCCCCCTCCCAAACCCAAAAATTTCTACGAAAAAGAATAGAAAATAATAAAATAGTATTATATGCAGGAAATAACTTTTTCAAATTAATTCTATCTGCATACGTATTGTTTAAGTCATTATTAATTCTACAAAAGTTCAGGGAGTGTAAAAACCTTGCTCTTAATATAAAATATTTCATAAGCACATTAACAATGTAGATAAAGCATGGCTGGTGTTGAATTCCATCAGCAAAGAAGATTTCTGCCTCTCTTCTTCAGCACAGAGTTCAAAATTGTGGCCCTAGATGGCTCTCTGTGTACAAGCCTGCCAGCAGATGAAGCGATGCGATTTATAGGCGCTGTTTCGGAGCTTTGCTTATAGTCTTTGCATTTAATGTTTGTGTGTTTATAAGTACGCCACCACGAAGAGAGTGAAGAGTTATAGTTTAGACCAGTGGGTAAAAAAACAGAAGCAACAAGAATTAGTTACCGAAAGCGAGACGACAAGTAAGAATTATCGCGATGGCGATATTATATCTTCTGAAACAGCAGGTATTGAACATGGAAGTGGTTAAAATGTTTGTAAAACCAGGCTTGTGTTAAAGTCAGTGCCTTACTACGACTGAAATTACCAAAATAATTACATTAAAGGTAACCGAGAAATGAGAAATACACCTTTCCAATGACGCTTTTGAAAACGTACCTTCGTAGCACTATGGGACATGAACGGTTAGCTGACTTAGCAGTTGTGAACATTCATAGACAAATAAATCTCAGTTCCGAAGAGGTCATTGATATGCTGCAGAAAACAGGCCGGCGCCGTTTGGAGTTCGTGCTGTAGGCGAATATTCTGCCTCCAAGATTTTGTACATGTACTTTTTGTATTAGTGGTTAGTGGTTATTGTGAAGAGAACAATTTTATAGAGACACGTGACCCTGTGCAATTTCAAAGTTATTTTACAAAACCAGATGATAACTTAACTTTTGGTTCATTACAATGTTGTACTTATATGGAAAGAAAAACAAACAGGAGTTTAGTAATATGATAGAAAGACTAAAAAAAAGTAGTGGAGTTAATAACACGACACTGAATGTATAAATTCATCCTGGAATATTAAGAAATATAATATTTTAATTAAATATGTTATATAATATTACAAATATGTGTAGCTAGTATTTTATTGTCTTCATAAAGTATATTAAGTGTGTGCCCCCCCCCCCCCCCAAAAAAAAAATTGTTTTAGTTGCGCCACTGACTACGTACAGTTGAAATATACCCCCACAAATAACTATTTCGAATGGTAATATTAACCATACACTACCTTGAAAGATGTTCGTGCAGGACGACTTCACGTCAAGAAAGTATATTTTACTTCCGCACTGGCAGGACAATAACTGTAAATAACTCCGTCCGCACACACGCAGACAAAACAAACCTCCGCTGCTGCCTGCCTTCACGCAAGACGCACGCCATGTAGGAGTGGTGAGGTGCTGCGCTCTCTTGTTTCCGTGTAGAATCAACTGTAACAACCGCGCTACTGTAACTTTTTGCCCCGGTCTCCCCTTCAGGATTCTAATACACTACTTTTCGTTTACTGAGAATTTAAACGTCTAGCTAGAAAGACGGGAAATTTTTTGCAACCGTCAGATAATAATGTTCATGCGTGTGTCAACAAATATGTATTATTTTTTCAGTCTAACCGGTCCAAATTTAAAGTGTCTGTAAGTAACTAAAGACTCAATAAATAAAATACTATTTTCTTTCGATATGTAACCATCTATATTCCATTCCCAATTGGAAGCGACCTTTGAAAAAACACCCTAGCCATTAGCTGCATGTATAGCTAGGGTGTTTTTTCAAATGTTCATAAGTCGCTTCCAATAGGGAATGGACTATAAATGAGAATACTCCTGTAAGTTGATCTCTCAAATATAAAACAAAAAATATTAACCTAAATCTGGGTTTTAGTAAGTAGAGATGTTTTCCGCTTTTCCTTTAGTACCACGCCACTTATAAAAAAAATATACTTACATTAACTTAGTTAATTTCAATTCCGATAGTTATTTCTAAGAAGATTATATTTGAATGATTTCATAATAGTGAAATCGTAATGTCGAAATGTTCTGACAGGAAAATAAATATGGAATTCTGTGTGATTTTGATAACTTTATTACTTGATTCCTTGGAAGTGAAATCGTCTTTGGCAAACACATAATATTGTATATGTATTTTTCATTCAAATAAAATAACATATGCAGGCAAGATCGAATAACTAACTAGTAGCCTTTCGTTTCAGTCGTAACTCGAGGTCGGTCAATTACAAGACAGTCTGCTCATTGGCCCTTTTTTTCTTTGATTTCGTGCACTTTCGTTCCGTTTTATACTAATTACACGAATGTTATCAAACTCCCATAATTATTTCCAATTATTGTAATCTTGAACTTTCACACAAGTTAAAGAAGATTCTTATTTATTAAAATGTAATAACAGCGTAATCAATTACTTTTACTACTTTATCCTCGTAAGTTTAACCATATATAACGAAATATAAATAAGTAAAATAAAATTTTGTTACACGCCAGTAAAACTCTGCCGCAGTAAGATTAAGAATTAATAATTTGTTGGTATGCCATTATTTGAAAATGTACTAAAATTTATTGACTCCCCACCGCTTTTTTTTTAATGCGGCGTATGATTCTGTAAACTTTGACCTCAATGCATTACACCGCAAATTTATAGTTATCGAGTCGTAAGACATAAAAGGGGGGAGGGGAGGTACAATAAAACCCGTCCTGCGCAGGACGTATAGACGATTTAACAATTTACTGCGCGCTGCTCGCTTTTAAGATATCAGCGTCGCGTCATGGGTCATGAAACGCGAAGACGTTAATCTCCATTCTGCAGAGTCCTCGAGACGTGGTCACAGGAATGCGGTTGTCGCCTTCTTCTCAGTGCATTATCCAGAATTGTCCTTGTAAAAGTTTATTCTACTAAGGTTTCGAAGTTCACTGCTTTCAGATTGGCAACTAACATTTTTCACCACTAAGTAAGCGCTAGGGTCGCTTGTGTACCGGGTTTTTTTTTATTTTCTACGTTGAAAAACAAAATCATTACCATGATCATAAATCTACACTAATAATATAAAGAGGCAAAGATTGTGAGTTTCTTAGAGGTATTCTCTGGAACTACGTATCCGATGAAAAAAGTTTTCACTGGTAGACTAAGTAGCCTGTACCTTCTGGATGAACATGGGCTATATGTCGTGACGTTATGACACCAGGGGAAATTTATATACAAAAAATTTAAATAAACTTATAACAATTAAATTACTATTTTTGTATGTACACTCATACTCGAAACTATAGATTTACGAAATAAACGTTCGAATCGATTCATTGAGAATAATGTTAAAATTTATTTTCGTACTTTAAATTCCAATTACGGCGAAATAATTATATGCACGTAAAAATGTTTGTAGCGAATTTAATTACCTACTAAATTATGTTTTTGCCACACCTGTATTAGTTTAGCAAGAACTGGTAATTTTTACACTTAATTATAAATGTAAATTTAAAAGTTTGTAATAAAAAAAATTCCAAAATAATAAATCTATGCCCAGCGAATTATTTTGTTAGTGATTTTGTGATTATTTTGACTTTATTTTGTAAACAAGATATCTTCTATTGTTCTTTTGAGCATAAGCCTAACAATTAACTGTTATTAAGACATACTAAATAATATTGGATATCGTTTTTTTTTAATGCTAACTGAAAAAGATAATTGAATTTACAAAGAATTTTTTTTATGTGTCTGGATTACAAATTAATAATTTTACTTTTTATTTGCTTGTTTACCATATATAATACCAAAGTCATAGTCACTGCTCTTACCTGCATATATTTTAACGGGCGCACTGAGTGGCATGCGCCCAGTAAAGTTGGTAATGATGGATAGAAAGTAGTTCCAAAATTTTAACGTCGAATAAAAATTGTTATGTGACCATTTGTAATAACTTAAATTATTTATTTCGCTTACTATTTTTTTTTTAATGAATCGACGTGTAAAAATGACTAAATTTGTAACATATTTACTTATCTAGTAATTCTACAGATTCACCTGACCGACGCATGATTAAAGTGATGAGGCCCATGGCAACGTTAATTTTGCATAAAGCGAAAGAATACAGGTCATGCATACAAGTAGATCTTTAGCAGGGCTCTCAAAAGTGTTCATTTTACCGTGAACAGCCTATACAAACCGAGATCGACCCCAAATGGATTCCAGCCGAGGTTAGATATATTAAATACGTAATTTTTGCGTACGTGGGAAAAGAGGTGTGCGTAATCTAAAGATCTTCGTTCTCTCAATGTACTCCCATTTCCTCCCCATTGTTGTTGTCATTCAGTTAGTCACGAACATATTTTTTTCTTGTTGAGGGTTGACGACCACTTTTCGGAGTAAGTGATTTTGGAGTCACTGTAGATTAACATATTTTCATATTATACTATTGGCAGTAAATATAATGGTGCAAATTAACTCACTATAATACTGAGTAAATCACTGGCGAGCCTTCAACGTGCGTAACTGGATTACCGAATAACAATGAGGAACTCTGGTCTGATTTCAATCACGTGAACTTTTGTGTACGTTTAGTTCTCTAAGAGACCTACGTTTCATTAACAAAAAATACTTATAATTCATGTAACATTATTAAACATTTAATATATCAAATCTTGACATAATAAGTGTATTTACACTTAGAATGTCGTGTTTACGTAAACAATCTGCTAACCTTAGTCCCAGTTTTGTGGTTTTCAAAGGTCCGGTGAAAAAAAAAAAAACAGCCGTTCGGTTTCTGGAGAGACAAACTGTTTACTGCGCGCCTAACATGAGCATTACGTTCTATATTCCTATTCGCAATTATAGTGTTGTATCGAAAAAACGCAGTTATATAGTTGAGGCTTAAGTGACGTCACTCTAATATGAGTCACATTACTCATATACCAAGTGTTTCTAAAACACGAGGACAAATTTGAAGTATAAATTCCACACGTATATATATATAGGGGATAAGTTATATATATATATATATATATATATATATATATATATATATATATATATATATATATATAGGGGTAAGTTATATATATATACAACTTATCCCCTAAAGCACCCCAAAAATTTGGGGTTAAAATGTTTTTAGTTAAAGATATCAGAATTCACTTGTTATTAAGCAAAAAAATCGGTGAATGGTGTTTTGTATAAAGGAAATTTTACAACTTAAAAAACGCGGTCGTTCATATCACCCCCCCTTCCTTTTGAAAATTACTTTTCGTATCCTATATTTGCATGGAAATTTGTAACACTACGTTGCAAGCAATTTTCAAAGACAACCTGTGAATTAGCACGTCTAAATCAACAAAACGGTCATCTTGCCCGAACATTCCCAGGTGAACAGTTTGTGAGATAGTTCACGTTGAACATTCAAAACAGAACGTGTGTGGCATACCAGTTATACAAACCACAATACAGAATGAGGCAATTTAAATGAGGATGTTTAATGTCGCACAGCTCCCTTAATAATCACTTGACGAGGTAAGTGGTGGTCATATATTAGTTGTATATTTTCGTCACAAATACACTGCCAAAGTTTGTCCGCATGTTTTGGAACTTGTTGTGTATGTGAAATTTGTCACAAGAAAATGAGTTTTCCATTACACGGAAAGATTCGTTGGTCTCAAAATAGTATTATTGGTTTACAGCATCTCGTACAATTAGTGTTAGTCACAAAGACACAGATGTACTTTACTTGAAACATTTTCAACTATGGTCGGGGGCCTATATTGTTTCCGAACTTACTGGGATTGCAACCACTTCTTGTTCAATATAAAAGGGTTCTGTTAGTATATCGGAACGACTTTTTTTTTCTATGTTACGATTCGACCGACTGCTTTGAAGATAATGAATATCGTGTTCAAGCTTGCTGAACTGGGTGGGATTTCCTGCATCAGTTTAATAAATAATAATTCAAGGAAGAAGATGATATTTGTCATGTTATTACCGAAAAAGTAAATATAGTTGTAGTAAAATCTCATCATTAAGTGCTAGTAGTAATTATAAATAATGACGGGATCGATTTTTTGAGATTAGAATTACCTTTCGTTTGCATTAATTTACAGTGGTGTAACCGAGCGAACGTATTCCGTTCGCGAACAATAATTAAATATGGTTGTCGAATGAAAACAGGAAACATGCTCAGGCCACTCGTGCAAACGTGGTTTTCATAAAAATTTGCTCCAAATGCGCAAATTGAAGTCCATGACATTCTTGCAGCAAAAGCAGAAAAACTGGAAAGGGTCAGTGCTAAATAACTTGTTTCGCCAATTTTTGCAAGTAACTATTTCGCCACAGTGATGTGATTATTTTTTCTAAATAGCGTTTCTTGCGTAGAAATAACGCATAAAAAATTACGGTGTCAGAAACGGCTTAGTAGAAATATATCACTATGGTAAGATATTTCCTCACCAAGTTACATAAAGCAATCATCTACGATTTCACTTTCCTTGTTTCCAATTTTGCCTTCCATTATATTTTAAGTAAGGTTGACCTTCTGCGGTGTTTTTTTATGCCCCAGTTACTGTTAAGGTAAACTCTTTACACAAGTGTGTAGATTTTGTTACATGTGCAATTATTTTTCTTTCGCGTTTCTAAATTTTTAAGCCGATAAGTGGTTCACATTTATAATATATTTGTTCGGACATGTGCGACAAGTTTGTGTTGGCTCAAAAGATTTCCTCTGTGGAATCCCATGAGACATTGCTACCTGGGCGTATTCTTCCCCGGCAAGAGAGGTGAAGTCTGTAGCCGGAACGTTGGTTGTGTCAGCCTTCATCTGTAATGCAGGGAGCATTGCGATACTTTCGCACGTTTACCCACGCTCAGCGCACTGTTTACCTTTGCGGTTCTTATTCCCCGGAGGGAGGTCCCTTTTTTTTTTTACGTGTACAGAGGATACTGCGTGTATACAGTGGCGCTGTTCTCTGCAGCACTTGTAACACACACAAAACGGCTCAACTCTCTCGCCACCCAAGACAAACTGCGTTGAGATAAAACAGTATACGCAAGTGCAGTGCCAGTTTCACCACGACATATAAAACAAACGAAGTGAAATGCCACCGCCTCCCCCTCCCCCCCCCCCTTCTTATACATCCTTTATTCCTTCCCGACAATTCACACGGCGCATGCAGGTAGAGAATAAATGCTTGCTTCAATTTGAGTGAGTGAGTAAGTGAAGAGATTTGGGCGACTCTTAACAGCGAGCTCTTGAGAGTCGTTTGGGGGTGGTTGAAGTGAGTATGGAGCAGCGCCGAAATTAAAGGGCGGGGGAAACGTTAGATCCCCGAGAAAACCCGCCGACTGACGGCAGTCGGCGGGTTTTCTCGCTGCATAGATGTCAAGCCGCGCCCTTTTTTACTGAACTGCGCATGATTGAGGACATTATTGTGAAGTGTTGAATGATTGGCACAGCATTACCCAGGGTGTATCATATACAGTATGATCCAATGACAGACGTATTGCGAAAGTACGTGTGTTTAAAATTTAACGTGTGCCCAAATAATAACGCGAACCTTGCAGGTCTCTAGTAATTTGGTTGGGTATACCGTAACTCAATCCACACACTTTGTGCGCTGAAAGTAAATTATGGTATAAAAATTACTTGCATAACTTCTATTATGAGAAGAAAAAAAAATGTAATTCGATATTTTTACGAAAAACATATTCATTAGTTTCGGCGCAATTACCAACCCTGAAATGTTCCTGTGACGATTCTTCCACACATTTGAAATAGACAGCCCATTACGAAAAATATCCGTACTGCTACCATGTTACGAGTTGATACAGAGATCTCTATCATCTGATGGGCGGATGATTGATTGGTGGACCTGTAGAAACAGGCTCACCAACAGTTTGTAAAACAAAGAGAGATTAACAACAAATATTTGCACTGCTACCATGTTACACGTTGATACAGAGATCTCTATCATCTGATGGGCGGATGATTGGTGGACCTGTAGAAACAGGCTCACCAACATTGTGTACAACAAAGAGAGATTAACAACAAATATTTGTGTTCAAAGACGTTATTTTCGAAAATAGTTTAATTTAAATTCTCTCGTGTAATTTACATATTTTTACCTGTAGATACATTTGTGATGTACTGATAGCTGAGTGAGATTCTTATGGACGTTTCGACCAGTTCAGTATCTGTTGTTTGGACTAAAATAAAATAGCCTTTATTGTAAGCCAGAAGTTTGCAGACGAAGCATCTCCTTGGCTGTACACTTTCCAGGCCAACTTCATTTCAAGAAAATCGCTTTTGTGCTAAAGACCTGGTAAATTATAGATTTTAGACATAAGAAATCCGTTAATTATAAAATATTTTATGCAAAACGCCTGTTAAGATAAACTGTCTGGTAAAACAACTTGTGGCCAAAAACTCGGCAGACTTAAATGCTTATTAAATATACACTTATTTGACTTACGCCTTTTGGCTGAAGGCCTGACAAACTAGCGTCCTTTAAGTTAAACATTTTGCAGGCAAAGAAAAACTTTTATTTTAATATATATATATATATATATATATATATATATATATATATATATATATATATATAGATGTCATATACCGATTAGACTAAAAACTTTTAAACGAAACTCTTTTTAGGCTGAACATCGTATAACATCGCCACGGTGTCGCGTCCTTGTGGCAACGAGACACAAGTGATGTTTCGAGACTCACGCGGTGGCACAGCTCAAAATCGGCACTAACGTTATTCTCAGTCCACTGTAACCAGCAAGCGTAGTCACCTGGAGAAGTTTTGTAACTTCTCTTTTACTGAAGGGCACAGTAATATATGAGGGAATTGCGTACACTGCAGTCAATTATCAGAGACAAATTTCCTTGTCAATGTCTCTACGTCGTTGTCTTCTTATAGTATAATATGTCGTTTTTATAAAGTGAAATTTAGGTTATTTTAGCAGGCAGGTCATATCTGGTTTGGCCCACTGCAACCACACAAAATATTTAAAAAATATAAGAAAAATAATTTCGCCGCTGGCTTCCTAAGAATAATATTTCATAACTTCACTCTAAGAAACTATTTGTAAATTTACCATATCAGTGTATATGTACAGTGAGAAAGCGCGAATAGTAAAATATTCTCCCATACATGCATGGTAACATTCCTACAGTTTCTGGGAAACAATCAAATGCATAGGAAAGTTCCCAACTTTGTATAGTAGCGATCCTTAACATTCCCGTATTTTCAGCCCGATACGTAGTAGTAATACCATGCGCTGTATAGGTTAAAAACTTCCATTACAGTTTAGGAAGTTTAACAGAACATTTTTTTACATTGTTGGACGTACACAGGAATGTGAAGCATAGCATTTGCGAAGTTTAGCATTACAGGCGACAAGAAAGTGTTGTCAACCTATGTACACAGGAAACGGTTATGTGACATATAATGCTAAAAAAAAAAAAAAAAGTTTAAAACAACAGAAAAACTTATTTGTGATTTGCTGGCGAGGTTCCCCGCTGAAGCATGACTTGTTACTAGTCTAAGCAGTGTTTCATGTTTCAAGTAGTATAAGCTTGCCCGAAACACGGATACAACGGCAAATAGTTATTTGTCCTACGTCTTAATCATCGTCATCATCCAGTTCAATCATGAAATGATGTGGCTTCTTAGAGTTAATCATTCAGGTAGAATTTCAATAGTCTTCTCCAGTTATCCAGTTAAAACGGTCTTGGGCGATTCTCTGCCAGTTAACTCCAGCAACCCAGCGTATGTATTTCTCCCAACTGTCTGATGGTCTTCCTCTTGGTATCCGATAATTTCTTTGACTCCATTCCAACACCAGTTTTGTCCATCTTTCACCTTTCGCCCGAGCAACATCGCCGGCCCATTTACACTTCAAGGTAAACCCAAATTTTCCGCCGTCTTATTGTGTATTTTAGAAAGGGTCTAAGGCTCACATGGTGACGGGGTTCAGAAATGGAAAGCTTGAGATGTAAAATTTAATGAAAACCTGAAAAAGAGCAAGCGAAGGAAAATTTGAAATGTCTGGTTTTCGGACTCACCAGGAATCGAGCCAGCAACGCTCCGATTGATGTCCGTCTTGCTGATGAGAAACCACAGAAACCCTAATACAATTCTCATCTTCTGAGCTATCTGCAGTTTGACAGAAGAGAAATCAACAAATACAACGTTACAGTGGCCCTTAGTCGGTTCTACGCATTTGGCAACACCACACTGAATTGTTTGTGTGTGACACTTATTTGCTAATAACAGCATGAAACCTAAAATATTGCGCGTGTGTATTTCATCCCCATTGTGCTCAACGGCACAAGTCTGCCAATCGACGGCTGATAGAGATGTCGGTCTCAACTGGCAACAGGGTAGCGGCAGGTTTTTGTGACGTCATAGGCACACTGTAAAAAATAATGGGAAAATTACCTGACAAGTGTATGGTAATATTCGCAAACTTGTGGGGGAAACATAGTTGTCCTTACAGGTAAGGTAAAATTACCACACTCTGGATTAAAATTCACGTACGTGGTAGTGTAAAATCCCAAACACGGGTGGGAAAATTACCTTACAACGCTGCATTCTCAACGGCTAAGTGGGGGGACGGGCGCAAGAAACAATGCTGTAATACACTAATATTCACCGACGCTGTTACGTTGTCGTCGTGGTGTAATGAAAATAGCCCTACCTCCATAGCTCAGGGGTAGGGTGGCCGACTTGTAGTCGGAGGGTCGCGGGTTTGCGCCCCGGTACCCCCAGACGCGGCAGATTCTCAGTTCGCTTGTCGCGCTGGGAATCTGTCAGCAGGACGGCCTCGCTAGAGCTTCGTCAATATAAAATGTCACGACAATGTCAAATGAAGGGAAACGGAAAAAAAATGACTAGTGCATCGGCCTATTGTGATAGAGGACCATTGTTCCTGCCCACCCAACAACAAATGTGGGGGATTTTACTGTTGATGTTTCGGTTACTATTTGTAAGCAGATATGGGTGGTAAAAAATTAACACTTGCTAATACGCCGGGATGTTTTCAAAAATAATTTTATGATACAATGTATTTAATGTTCCCTTACTTGTGTACAATTTTCCCCCCATTTTGTCTGGTACTTTCCCCGTACGATTAGGGAATAGTATATTGCTTGTTATGTGAATTTGCTCTACATTTAAGAGTTAATTTTACCTGACATGTAGAGGTAATTAGTTTCCCTTGCATGCAAGGGAATTTTACCTCAATTTTTTTTTTTACAGTGCATTCTGTTTCAGATGTGTTGAAAAATCGTCATGGAAACATTTCAGGGTTAGTTATCGCTTATTTGTTGCTGCACAAATCATTGAAGTGGTGTATACCTAAGCGATAAAATTCAGTTCAAACAACCGAACCCTCACCGCTACCAAAAAAAAAATGAACGTATTACGTGTACCAGGGGGAAAAAGTAGGTAACGAGTACTGCATTAAAAAAAGTATCACTGAAGTGTTAGTGAAATATAATGGCAACCCGTAACTGCTTTTTACAGGAAATAATTTTAATGACAGGTTTTCAGACAAGGGTTAGTTTGCAATCATTCATCCGGTTGGCAAAAGAAGTTTCGAGCATAATTGTTTGTACACATTATCTCAAAAAAATTTGGCGATATTGTTATAACATGGGTTCTAAATCAAGAGAGCGTGTTTTTTTTTCTTTTTGATAGAATGAAATTGCGATGCGTCTTTAAACCAATAGCCAGTTATCGCGAACATTATGAGAGAGTAATTTGGACGTTCGACTTATATTACAGTTTAATGCCGAGATAAATTGCAGTCTTTCTCCTAATAACCGCGTTTAATACTGCTCTGCCTTGTGCCACAGGGGTTTTAGATAAATCACGATATTTGAAATTGTTAAATATTTCAACAATGTTTTACTAGGTAGTTTAACAAATATTATTTTAAAAGTTAATTATATTTGTTTTAGAAAAAGAAAAATGTTGTTTAGAGCGTTTTTGGATGCTACTATTGATGGGTAACATTTGTATTTCCATTTTCTGTAGCACAAATAAACCGGCAAAAGACAATAACATAGCTTATATTTTAAGATACCAATGTCTTATTGCATATTGACGTTGAAACGTTACATTGTAGGTAATTTGCTACCATATTGTTTCTAAACTCAAAACAAGTTGGTTTGTAATGGCAATTCTTGACTTATAAATTAATATTATCGCAGACGTCAGACACAATTTCAAAGCTGTCTTGGCGGTGATTCAAATGTCCCCAGTTGGCGCCAACGAAACTTGACCGCGGTAGAATATGCTAATTTCTGGAAATCGCATTTTGTGACGTTTGAACTCCGTTATGCGCATTAATTATTATTTGCAGATTTAGATGGTAGAAGGGCAATTAAGTTTGCAAACAAAGTGCACTGAAATCCAAATTAATTAGTGTTAGCCAGCGAGTTAACAAAGTTATAGCAATTGTAGAGAAGCGACGGTAATCTTCACAGCGTGGCACTAATCTTCTTAGTGTTGTTAATGTGGCTTGGAACAGGCGGACCGTCAAAATTGAATGAGAAATTGTGACTCTTTTCCACCCATTACTTTAATCTAAATATTAAAAGTTAAATGCATACAACAGCCCTTTTCTATGCAGTATAAACTTCTGCATTAAATTTTCTGCCCGTGTTATCCAAGTAGTAAAAACTGTTGACAAGTATAATTTTAAAATAATTATTACCGCAGAAACGGTTAAATACTCTTGTAAAGATATGTTCGACGAATTGAGTGTGAGTTCGAATGAAAGGCGAGTTCATCTTAGGCCTTCATAAATTCAAGGCAATCTATAGCTTGCCAAATCGGTTGCAGTAAAAAGCGTGTTTCTCTCTAGACTTTATTTGGAGTATAAGTACACCGATAATAAATACACTCTGCGTATAACTTCGCTAACCTTCGAAGCCGTCTCTACAAACTTTTTTTATACACGAACCGTAACACTAAATTTAATAGCATTATCGCCTAAAATTATTTTTACAATATTTTATATAAAAAAAAATTAATTAATGTTTTAAAAAATTAATTTAATGCCATAATATCATGTGAATTTCCAAATACATGAAAAACAATGCGTAACATCGCTGAAGGAAAATTCGTGTATGAGAATTTGTCACGGCTGTTCACACTACTAACATATTTTATTCTTGGAGCTTTTGAAGCCATTTTATATACTCCTTTTACACACTTGCCTGTGGGTGAGGAAACTTTCGTGTAAGCAGCCGTATTTACGGGACAATTCCATTAAACATCTACAAACTCATCAGAAAATTTGAATCACTCCCAGGAAACAAAAATATATCCTAGTCGATGAACATTCCGTCTTTAAGAATACAATGGCCAAATATTACCTCAATTTGCATAAAAGTATAGTTGGGCCTTAAAGAGTAAATACATTCCTAGGTATAAGCACTTACCTCTGTGGCACAAAACAACATTTTCCCTTTTGGGCATAAATTACATCTCAACCATAACCAAAAGTTTAATAATTTTTCTTTGCAAACATATAAGTTGTTTAGGATAGGCTGGTACACAAGTCAAGTTTAACGTTTCGGCAACAGCGGATACACGTTCTTACAAGTGAATTACATTACCTGACGTTTAGAAAAAAAATTCTCGTAATAACTTTCTGCTTACACGTATTATGTGTATCTATAAGCTATTCACGGTAAAATGATCACTTCTGAAAGCCCTGCTTAAGATCTACTTGTATGCACGTTGTGTATACTTCCGCCTTATGTAAGATTAACACTGCCGTGGGCCTCATCACTTTATTCATACGCCGGTCAAATAAAACTATGAAATTATTAGAAAAGAAAACATTGTATAAATCTGCTAATTTTTACACTTCGATGCATTAAAAATACATAAAACGAAAGAAATAATTTAAGTAATTATAAATGGTTACCTAACAGTTTTTATTCGAAGTTATAAAGAACTTCTTCCCATCCATCGTTACCAACTTTACTGAGCGCATGTCACTTAGGGCGCCCGTAAAAAATATGCACGTAGGGTAGTGACATTTTTCTAAGGTTGCTTTCAAAAGTGCTCATGTTATCGTGAGCAGCCTATAGTCATATTTCGTCTCATTGCACCATGCCATTTTTGTACAAATAAAGTAGTTATTGGTTAATATATACATAAAGTACATTACAAATGTAATAATGTTAATTTAGGTATTTAATCATCATCGAAAGAGCTACACTGTAATCTCAGAATGTTTTGCATATTTTAATTTACTTCACATATAACATGTTAATATTATATTTTTTATTCAATATTTCTTATTACTCGAACAGTTGAACACAAACGAAGGATCTGTAAAAGATATCATGATGATTTACAATTTCTTAGTCAGAGAGAACGTGTCGTTCGTTTGAAGACAAAAGAAAGCTAGTGTGCCTGGACAATGAGATCGGAAACTGGGAGATCAATCGGGTTGGGAGAGAGTGGTTAGCTGTTATTCCTTGCCGTGGTCATAAATATGAATTTCAACAGTGTTCGTACAGTCAGTAAAGCGTTCGACAGAACGATCTCTAGTGACTAATATGTTTAATTGAGATAAAGTCAAAGCAACTTAGTAAAATATAAATGGTTCGCGATCGCTTCCGAGACAAGGGAGCGATAAATGATTTGAAGTATTGGTCGCATTTTCGTGGCAGCAAGGTACGGCGAGATTTTAGAAAACGAGTGCTACGTGGAACGGCCGTGAAACTTGTCGACTAGTCATCGAATGGTGCTGAAGTAAGGCAAACGTATTAACAGATACTCTTTCGTCCAATCGTGTTATTATGAGGGTTGTTAGCGGGGAAAAAAAATACAATTCATTCTCTGCCATGAAAACACACTGCGAAGGTGCTTATCGATATCATTCAGAAATATATTCTCTACCGTAAAGCGTTTGAATTACTGCATGCTGATACCAGCTTCAGATAGATTGGTCATAAGCGACAATATAAGGTGAACGTACCGATCACCCAGTGCCCCAATGTGGAGTTCGTGATTTTTTTGCCAAGGTGTATTTTAGCACAGTAAAAATGAATACGTCGGTGTAATCTTACGACTACAAGTTACAATGGCTCGAGCACTCAGTAGTTCAACGCCGCACTTAGTGGTCGGTAGAGTATAGGGAGTTTTCGCGAATAAAAAAAATTACTACACAGTAGGCTTCAATGGCATAAGCACACGACCGCAGTTTGTCTATTGTGCCATTAGTGTCTGTCTGCTTGAGAAGGCGTTTCAGTATTTGACCGGGCCACTCAGAATTCGACAATATCGGCACGGCTCCTGCGTGAATCGGGGGAAGACAGTTATCTAGTGTCAAAATGCAATTTAGCCAATCAAGTTAGGTAAACGACCCTACAGTGTTTTGAAATATACCTTGCCTTGAAATCTTTTCGCGAAATTTCACTACCCCTACCTATCGGCCCAAACCATACCGGTAGTTTACCTCCTTCCGCAGTACCACAGACACAATGTAGCACTAGGCGATGTCCAGCGTCGAGCCAAAATCTCCTAGCTGGAGAGAAGTTCTTCTTGACTTTCATCAGGGACTTGCTGGAATCACGCAGTTATCGTATTGGGTTAGTTGGGCGTGGCAGCACGCCGACATCTCATGTATGGGATGCCTACCTTCCAGTTTTAGAGTGTCCGTGACTCCTCACCACATATCACATATGGGAAGGTCCAACACGAAGTTGTTGGACCAGCGGCCATCAACATAACGGAAGTTCTGGGTTACTGACTCATAATTCTGCGACTGTTGCTTTATTTCGACGCTCACACGTAAACACGCGGAGTTAGGTTACCATTTCCAAGACGAACCGCCGTCTTATGGAGAGACGTGTAAGGTACTCTGAGGAACATAATTAAATATAAGCGTGTTTGTTATCTGTTAACATATGTCTTCAACCCTTCAACGTGAGCCAAAAAGTAATTAAATTGGCGGAGTCAAAAATTTAATAACATTTACATTGGAAGATGAAAAAAATAAATATGAGATTTGTTTGAGTTAATGAACGACAAACTTTGAACTTTCATAAAATAACAAGGCTTCATTAACAGACTCTCGTATAAATTTAGTTCACGCAATGAATTCTTTAGTAAGTATTTGTCAAAATAAGTTCTTTAGATGTATTTTTTTTTTGTAAATAGTTTAGCACTTTTCTTATTTAAAATATATAATTAAAAAAACGTAAGAAATTTCCAAAAAACCAGAATTTATAAATTTAATTTCTGAAATTGTTTAGAAAACTACATAAAAATTTATTATTTTTATTTTTACACTGAATAAAGAATAAATATTATTAAAGACAATTACAGCGGGTACCACAAATGTAAAATATTTTTATTACGTAGACACTTTTAACCAAAGTGTTAGGTTATGACAAAACATTGGTAAGAGTGAAACCGATATATGATAGTGCGTTAAGATGTAATTATTTAAAAATTGATATGATTCGAGCAAAAAAAAAAAAATTCTTTTCGCCATTTCCACGCCTATAAAGAAAACTAGTATGTAAAATAACGTTGTCCGTAATACGTTTTCAAAATATGGCTTTGCTGTGCTTGCAGTAATGCATGTCAATATTTGGCGTGAGTAGCTCAGTAGGCATTGGATAGAGCCTGATTCTCCTTTTAAACAAATAATTCATAGTTTTTTAATAGCGTTAAGGTTATAACCCTTCATATTCAACACAATTGATAGAGTTTTGGAATTTTTATTGAATCTCGCGTAAAGTATAATCGCGTTAGATCTCTGCATCAATCATCGATTCCTGCTTACATTTAAATTCCCAGAATAACATAAATCAGATGAATATAAATATTTAATTAATTTTCGCTGGTGTGGAAAAAAATCTCTATTTGGGAAACATCGATCTGCTGGTTGTCACCTTTTTTCTCTCGTGTTCTTTTGTGTACACGTCCTTTGGTTCTCTGCATTGCGCACAGAATATTTCAGAAATATTATTCATATATTTATTTTTCAGTTTTTTAAATATATTTTTTCCTCCTGGCCTTGATGTCAATAGTGTACAAATCATCCAGGAGATATATTTGTCGTGTTCATCTACCAGCCTGCAAGAGACATATTATTTTCTCTATTTATATTTGAATCATTTTTGGTGACGTGTTGGATCTCAAACTGTGCGGTGCTATCTGAACGAATTTTTTTTACCAGCATTATATCTTCATTTTTTTACGTACGTTCATGTGAAGTTCGTCGTTGCCATATATTATGCCGAATTAAGTTAAAGAATTAAGGCTGTTGATTCCCAGGGTTACATTGAATATATTATCGGCATAAAAACTACATTCTCCTTTTCACATTACAATTTTATTTTTGTACTGATACGTATACTTGCAAAATTAGCGTTATTTTTTGTCAGCAAGATAAAATTGACAGTACTGTATAAACTCGAGTCATCATCGTTTATCCATTGGCTGCTGCTTAGACGTGAAGTCACTCCCTTTCAGAGTGAACTGCACGTGATTGGAGCACACCACTGTGAAGTGTTCATTTATTGGCGCAGATTTATCTTGGGCATGTCAAATAAAGAATGGTCCAATGGCAAACGTACTGCAAAGGACGAGCGTTTTAAGTTTAACGTGTCCTCAAATAATAATACGAATTTCGCAGGTCTCTACTGATACGAGGACAAATTTGCGCATTTAAAAGTTATTTCTGCCTTCAGACTGGTGATAATTGCAGCATGCTAGCAAAGAATAGCAGAATATACAGACGATGAACATCGTGGTGGTTCATGTGATATGACCACCTGTTTTTACCGAGAAGATTTATGCACTAGCTAGACTTAAACTTCTTACTTTTGGTTGGTGGTCACGTGTATGTGACAGAAGACAATTTATACTCGACTGAGCCAATCAGAATTAAGTCACCGAGACGTCGGATGTCCGTGATTGACCGGCAGACACATACGGCGCGTTCGAGTTAAAATCATCCTATCACGATGTTGCTTCTGAACTAACGTGTTTTGCAGTACAACTGGTCGTGGAATTTTTTGTCTTGGCGGAAAACGGTAGGTCATAGATATGGACGTTACCCAATATCCATGCGCTGATTGGCCGCGCGTTACGTTGGAACGGGGATTGTGCACGACTGAACGAGCGTGCTGCTAAGAATTCCTTATTAGCAGGGGTTGGGAAATTTCACAAATTCATTATAGGACAAGCTAGACTTCAAACACTTGTACATTTCTGTTATGTTTGCAACTGTAAGACAGTTAATTAGAACCGCCCAGGTGAACTCTGAGCTAATAATAGACCTCGAACTTTTAACTCAACTATAAGAAAATAATTAAATTACTTCCACTTCGTCATTACTGGTGACCTACAAAATTCGCATTATTATTTGAGGACATGTTAAACTTAAAACGATTTTCCTTTGCAGAACGTTTGCCATGGGGCCATTATTTACTTGGCACGCCCCGGGTAACTCTGCGCCAACAAATGACCACTTCACAATGGTGTGCTCCGATAACGTGCGGATCACTCAGAAAGGGAATGACTTCACATCTAAGCAGCAGCCAGTGGAGAAACGACGATGACTCGAGTTTAAACAGTGCTGTAAATTTCAGCTTGCTGCCAAAAAAAATAACACGAATTTTTCATGCTGCTAGTCCTTATAAACTTCAGTGAGTACATGGAAGTTGATGTGCTTGCTAAAACGTAAGTAAGTACTGGCAGTAATGTCTTCAAAACGTTGATTTGAAAAGTGCTGAATTAACTGCGAACAGCATACTGTGAATACTATTAGACAGGCATTATTTCGAGTAACCGTTTGCGCACCATGACGTATCTCTCCATTTGGGCATTATTCCACTTCTCCACTATCGAATGATTGTGCGGAACGACTCTGGAAGACGCCAGACATTGGTCCGTGGGATTAGTATCTTCCCAGCAGCGGCAGTAACGTGGAAACCAGTAGCCACCGTCCCTCGCTGGGAATTTTTTTGAAAGTTCTTTGCTTCTGTGCCGCGACTTCAGTCCTCTGCGATGTCGGCATGGCCGTCCAAGAGTGGCTGGCGCCAATAAACGAGTACTTCGCAATCGTGTAGTACAATCACGTGCAATGCAGTCAAGAAAGAGGGTGACTTCACATCTATGCAGCAGCCAATAGAGAAACGACGCTGGTTCGAGTATATACGGCACTGTGAAGTTTAGCAGCCTGACGCCAAATAATAACGTGAATTTTGCAGGTCTCTACTAATGAGTCTTATTTCTTAGACGGACAAGACCTTAGCTTGTGGCCAGTGCTTCAATGACAAGGACATCGCTACACTGTTAGAAATTTCTGTAGATTTTCTGAAAGTTTTACCGAGATGTAGAGTTCATTTACGAAAAGGCACTTCGTAAATATAAAATGCGGAAGCTTTCTGCGTTCTCGTGGCTACGGTTTTGAGGCACGAAAAATGCCGATGATTCCTGAAGTGTATATGAAATCAATCCCACCTTTACAATACTACTTCGTTTAAAATAGTAGTATGTGAGTGGCGAAACACTCGTGGAGTCAATTCGTTGATTCATGTTCAAATTCCATAACAGGACAAAACCTTCTGTGTACAGAGTGAAACACTCACGTAACTAAAATGAAACTACTTTTTCTTAACCTCGTTGTATGAACGGCGAATAAAACAAAATAGCAAGCACTCTAACACGACATGAAGCAAAGTGAGGTGCGTTCGTCAATTTCGTGTAAAATCCATATTTCCGAAATATTGCGCGTAAAGGTTTGGTAAGTGAGAGATTAATGTTATTGATTTTTAATTTCCTGATTAGTATTCAAATCCCACAACAATACAACAGATTTAAACCTTTTTCATTATTTATTTGCTATACACAGTGAAATAAATTACGAAAATAACGCTCTTTTTCCTACCCCTGCTTGTAAACCTGAAATAAAAAAAACAAATTCTCAAAGACCCTAATATGACTAAAAACTAAGAGAGGTACATGCTTTATTTAAGAATCCCTCATTTGCAACACCACTTTTTGTAAAAGCGGGTAGGTGAGTGGATAATGGAAGACTGCTGTTCACTTTTTTCCCCCCGAGTTCAAATCCCGCTACGGCACAAAAATTTTTGACTTGAATACATCTTTAAATTTGCGACCATAGTGGGAGACAATCGAGAAAATCCGATGATAACAAAGTCGAGGGATAGAGTTTGGCATTGCAACTCCGAATCTATCGTCTACATCCCAAATTCAATCACACCACTCGATTGCCAAACGATCAAAGAATATGTTACGTTGAGTGAGGAATGCAAAATATATAATGGTGAAAAGGGGCGGGGGGGGGAGGGGAGAGCCGCAAATTTGACTTCTTTTCGCCGCGTCTCATAGCTTCCGCAAAGTATAAATTTTGACTAGGAGAAGCTACGACACACGTTTATGTTTCCATAGACAGCTCTCGTCAAGATCAATCGATTGCGCGTATAAAAACATATTTGTGGGTTGGTTATGGTGAAATTGTATGCGTTAAATGCAATAGATTAAGAAAACCTAATAAAATTTCGGCGTATACTCGTCGAAAAGCCAAGTCGAAATACAGAAATCGTATACGGTTGGAAAGAGCATCTCAAAAGCAATCCAGTGATACCCATAAAACCCCATATCATAGAGTGAAGCGGTACCGGGAACGTAAAATAAACATCAAGGCGTGCGAGCGCGTCAACGTAGACGTATTCATGGAAAACAAACGGCTGTGTCCCCAACACAGCCAAATACAATTTTTTAAAACTATCTACAGCCATTTTATAATCAGTGAATCACCCACATAACGAAAGTAAAACTTTTTTTGCTGCCCCTTTTTTTATAAAGATTAGATTAAAAAATACAATAGCAAGTTTATGGACACAACCCGTGAATTCACGGAGATATATGTGGCATTTTCGAATAGGACGTTATTGTAAATATCGAAGAGTTCGAAATTTCACGAAGATGTCTTGATAATGTAAAACCGGTACTTTCCGTAATTTATCGGTAATTTTTTCTGACAGTGTAACAGCATGCCGATGCACGTTTAAATGCCGAGAAATCTCTCTAACGGAATTCCGGAATTTATGGGCGTCCACAGCCATTCTCCTTTCGAAATAACACAACTTTATCTGTTGACTCACTGCAGGAAATTGTGTTCAAATGTTTGTGCCTTCGTTTATATAGCATATAGCTGAGCAAGTTTACAGAGAGGAAAGAGGATTCCGGTGTCTTTTTTTTTTTTTTTCTAAAGTCCATTCATGTTTATCTTCGACTTTTCTGAAACCTTGCAGTAGTTGTGCTTTCACATTATTTCTCAACCTGATAAACAGAAAGCTTAAAATTTCACCAAAGGGACATTTCATCGCATTATAGCACTATCAGTTTAATAGCATTTTGCATGAGAACTATTTCTTGCTAGGTATTGCCAACGAACCTATATTCTCTATGTTTTTTCGTTTTAATTATAAATTAAACATTATGTTTTGTAGATAAAATGTAAATTAACATCAATTCAACAAAAAATAATACAATTTTATGATAATTGAAGTAGAAAACTCATGTGATACATAACATATATATGGAATAACCAAACACGTCATACAAAGGGGAACTTTTCAAAGGTTTAATTTAAAACGTGTGAAGCTAGTGAGATGAGACACTACACAGAGGGTCCACTGAGCTAATGTCGGTATAGGTAATGTACTGTACATTATAAAAATGTGTGTGAGGCTTTGCTTGGATACAGGATTATTAAAAAAGGATGGGGAAAAATTAAAGCTTATTTATCCGTTAGTGAACTTGCATACACGATCCACAATCGGCATGCAATGGTTGACGACCGTCGTAAGTTTGTCTGTCCATAAGTTGCGCGTCCGTCTGTACGGTTCAGGTACTCATCTCCGGAGGTGGCGCCGTTGTGCATACGGCTCTTAACGACGTTACAAGTGTTGGATACGAGCACCCTGGGGGACGCGGCATGCGTCTAGACGGTAGTCCATTTCTTCCCAGACGTGTCCCAACATATCCTCTGTCATCAGCTCCACGGGACCAGAGATGCGGCTCTACAGATTGTCCAGGTGTTGAGAGGGAATTGGGGGTGCACACACACACACACACACACACAACATCCCCGCGAGAAGAAGTCGCGCGGTGCTAAATGAGGTGATCGGGAGGCCGGAGCAGGATCGGCGGATACAGCGCCCGAGTAGGGCGGCGTTCAGGTGTTCACGAATGGTCCAGCGGAAATGGGGAGGAAGACCATCTTGTTGAAAAATGTGATTAGGCAGGACTTCCTCCAGTTGAGGCGTAAGCCGTTCCGTTAATATGTCCAGGTAGGCGAAGCCAGTGACAGTAAGCTCGGAAAATACTATTAGTACGAAACAACAACTCGGACCTGTCTTCCATTTGCGTACAATCCAGGGTGGAATAAAAATAAGTCTACATTGGGAGAGATGCTATCCCCTTAGCATTAGAAGTAAAATACTTTCCTGAGAAAATGACGTGGACGAAGAAGAAGAAAATCAATGAATTTTATATTCATTAATGTCACTAATATAAATATTTTTTGAGTTGTGAGCTTTCAAAGGAAACTAGATAAAAAGTTTTACATAATAAAGAAATTGCTGCTGATGAAAGTGTACGATCCAGTAATAAGGCTTCAGTTATTTTTAATTGAAAATGTTTGAAATATCAAAATAGATAATTAAGAAGATGTAAAGAGGGCTGGTTTAATAAATAACATGTTACATCTCATAGTCACAAAGTTTATTATGAAACTAAGTACTTTACCTTTTTTTCTTGAAACAATTTGAGATCAGCTTTGTAGCGCGTTACTCGCGAGCAGAGAATACTTTTAACATCAAATGAAACTCTTAGACAAGAAAATAGGTAGTTTGCGAAGAAACTTTTACTGCTTCAGGAGAAGTACACTGATATTATTAAGGTGAAAAAGTCTTGTTAGAAAGCTGTATTAAACATTAAACAAAATAGTTTACGTATGGTTTTCTACATTATAAGTTTCCACTTAAAAACTTATTAAAATACTCTTTGGTACCTTTAACGAGAGACGAATTTTAGATTTTCCTGTGGTTGGCGAGAACACGCAGTTGTGCAAAAAGTAATTTGTATTACCTTTATTCTGCGGAATTAAGTGGCCCTGTATGCCGTAGTAATGAAACGCTTATTTGGAAAATGGGAGCGAATCGGCCTGGGCTTGTGTTAAAGAACCAGCTCAGCATTTGCTTTTTAAAATTTTGAAAAACCCTGGAAAACCGAAATCTGGATGGTCGCATTGGCGACCATCCAGATTGGTTCAAATGTATGTATACCGAATGTTCGGAAATTTAATTCCCAAACTACGGGAGGTAATTACTTATGTAAAATACAGTCGAAAATATTCAGGACAACATATAGATAAACTGAATATTGAAGGAGATATGAGCCTGCGAAAATTAGGCTTTCAAAAAGTATTCTCGCTGAATGCCTTGTACTTCCTGCCAGCGGTAAGGATGGCGGCGATTTACCCACAGTACGTCCCACACGGTTGAATGGGACACGCCCATTTGGCGGGCTATGGAGCGTGTTCTAGAGGAAGACATGTAGATGTGCTGACTTATCACTTTCTCAAGCCGAGCAGTGCGCACAGACCGAGGACAGCCAACATTATGCACGTGTCTCTGCAACATGGGGAGCATAATTCACCTTTCTGCTGCGGACTTTGTAGGCATTGTACCACACGGCATTCGGCAAAAATACGTTTTCAATCCCCCATTTCGACAGGATCATATTTGCTTTCATATTTCGTTTAGGTGTGTGGTGTGTTGTATATGTTCGACTTTACTTTTCAGAAGGAATCTCCTCCCGCATTTTGAGCGTTTAACCACCGAACATTCTGTATGTATTCGTATAAAGTGCATCGAAACTATTTTGATGAACTTCTAGATGCGATATCTGGATAACAAAACAAGCAAAACACGTTCCTG
This sequence comes from Dryococelus australis, assembly GCA_029891345.1. Classification (NCBI taxonomy): domain Eukaryota; kingdom Metazoa; phylum Arthropoda; class Insecta; order Phasmatodea; family Phasmatidae; genus Dryococelus; species Dryococelus australis. The sequence goes on along the minus strand of CM056998.1, from coordinate 62,331,227 downwards.
GGAGCATGAATGTCCTACAGCGCGTTGTTACTGAGTTACAGGGCGTACTTCGACCACACAACAGGCGAGCGGGCAGCAACGACTCCATCTTTCACACGCGACCTGCCACTTTACCCCTATCCCCCTTCTTCCCACGCTACACTCGCGGAACTGTTTCACCTCACACGTGTACCCTACACGTCGTGCTAATAACGTCAGCGCACACGAGTGCCATCTATGTGCGGGAAACTAATTTCGCACCTGACGCACAATTACAGATACTAAGTGAACTCTGGTGCCGTAATGTATTTGCGGGATGATGAGTTCGTCTACAAACCAAACGTAGCAATACAGTGAGCTGCAGTAGAGATTTATGTTGCCTTAGTGTGAAAAGCCTATATCTCAATAACAACGCCTTGTATGGTATATGTTGGTTCATAGGACCATTTTTACGTGTTTTGATTCCAGGAATCACCTCCCGAAATATATATAGGTACATGGAATTGTTGAGACAAATAAGATAAGGGTAGGGAGACAAGAACGAAAATAGAAAGCGAAAGGAGACATCGATTATTTTAATCATTAACATTTCCGGAATTGTCTGACGCCGTATTTTGATTTAGTCAGATCTGTCATATAAAAGGCTTGTTATGAAATGAACAAACATATCACCTTTATGAAGACGACACAAAAAGCTTGTCCTTGTAAAAGAACTGTAAATAAATAATGGCAGTACTGCCGAATGATAAGTGCTTCATAATCCCACCATTAGTTAAAGACCTTTGCTTTAAGCCTTTCTTATGACGCCAGGAAGGAAACATATTTTTATTTAAAAAATATGTTATTATTGTCTGCATTTCAAAATAAGATGACGAGGAAGCTCGACGATTTCGAAAGAGAGCGCAAGGCGTTAATTTTTGAACGTGTGCAAAATTAACATAGGCAGTGTGGCTTTCCCCTCATGACCTTTCGGACGTCTTTTAATGAACTATAACCAACAAGTCAGTCAGTAATGCATGACAATAATTATGGCAGTAGCGTTGTGTATGGCACAACTTCTCAAATTTGCTTCCATCAGTGGGCACCAATATGCTTAATTACTAAACATTTTAAGTAAAAGTGTAAAACACTAAATTATAAAGTAATATTAAAATATAAATGAAAAAATATTCTATTTTTATTAACGTTAGGTAAAAAAAAATATTGGCCTACGCGTTTTGCGTAATGCAATAAAAGTTTTTGTAACAGGTATAAAATGCAGGCAACTGACAACTCCACAATAACTGTATTTACCTACCCTCCAATTCATATGTGTCTTAACTACAAGAAATAATATTGTATTGGTAATTCTACATAGTGCCTACTACTAAAGTTATTTCAAAGAATAAAATTCTGCAAAATGTAGGTTCCTTATATTGGGAAATTATTAAATTTATTTCTTCATAGTATAATATTTTGTGACACGTTAATTAAAAAAACTATATACCATTTTTCATTTACGTTTCCAAATGGGGTTTATTATCAGTTTTACGACACATCCAAAAATAAATTATTACTTGCATATTAAACGAAGAAAACAAATTATCGGCGAAAAGTTCATTATCTCCCCACATTTGTTTATGACATCAAATTAACGAGAGGAAATAAAACCGTTGTGCAGCGAGTTGTCTTTGACAACGTATAAAAGTAATGAATTAATATTCGTTTACACTGTTTGTAGCAACTGAGAAGCATGCAGTAAAAGTGTTTTCTAATAACGCACCAATTTCGGCGCAGCTGGGAAATTATCACATGCACCTAGGACACGGAATTTAATTATCAAGCATAATTTACGCTTATTAAACAAAAATTCCATAAGCGTCGATAGCCAGGTGCATTATGAATTTATAGCAACCACAAAACTTTCATTTCAGCCCCAACAGCTTACTTTGTCCTCGCGCTGTTCGCAGAGTGCATGTATAACAAATTTAATTATATCTCGCAGGGTACAAATGAATTTCGTTTAGTTAAGTAAAAAAGGGTTCCGAGGTTATTGTTGTCAGCAACCTACAAGCGGTAAAAAAAAAATTATGTAATAATTAGAAACGAACAATTAATTATATGATGGCCATTTTAAGATTTCAAACGATTGTGATTCACACATCATTTTTACGATCTTCTAAATGAAATTCATTGATGTGTGCGTATTATTTAATATATTGATTGGAAATCATTTTTTTTAGAATAAATTAAAATTTTCGTATAAATTGTCAATGATAACATAAAGTTAGCTAGATTTCAACCATTTCAGTTTTTTTTGGGGGGGAATGTTGATCCTTATTGACACTTTTGTGCCGTTCAAGCGAGGACACATAGGGGTAGTTAATTACAAAACAAACCATTCAGAGAACACTCGGCCTTTAATGACAATAAGTATACAAAATTGCCTCCTTAAAGTAGATAAGGTCACTCGCGACAAAACTTTTAACCATCAGAAAAGGCCATCTGCAAATTTTAGCATGTAGAACAAAACATACTAAAATTATGCGGCGATCTTTGTTCAATTCTGAGAATATATAATATTGGTATTGCCGCTTGGTTATGCCAACATGTTCCACTAAAAACGGTGTGGACTTTATTTCTCAATAGAATTACACTGTAAAGCTTTACATTCATGAAACAATTCAAAAAATATGTACTGACAATTTATTTAAAAAAGAAAAACATTGTAAAACATTATCCCAAAAGCAATATACGGCGACACGATCTAGGCGTTTATGTTCATTTGCAGGATTTGAATACAAACCAATCAAAGAACACGTATTATTTCAAGATACCTTGGTTTAATAAATATCAGGCAGCACCATAAAATCCCACTGCGTAATTTTACATTCAGGTAGTTAGATATTTCCAACAAACATAGAAAAATAACTGCGATCAAACACGTCGAGCAGCCCTTAAAACATTTTTTTCTAAAAATTCCTACTTCATTAAAATTAGCATGCCTTTCCTTCAGACATATTTACATCCAAGTAAATTCAAATTTCTCATT